>OW964827.1:14263258-14863258 GCA_943142095.1 Ophonus ardosiacus
AATGTTCAATGCATTTGATAGAGAATTTTTCTTTGTTATTTGTAATAACATAAATTTCCAAAAATTAATATTTAGAAGATTTTTTTAAGAAACTACTACTTCCGGTTGTCCAATTGTTACCAAAACCTTTTCATCTCTTCCCACTAATGTTAGATTAAGGAGTAGGTACGTAGTTAAATTGGTCTTTAGTCTTATAAAATTTGAATAACCGTTCCTCCAACATCCACACTCGTATACACACATACACACACACATCATCGTAAAAATGTTATAATCGGATTCTAGGGACTTTATAACGTGCTTATTGATTATATGATTTTTTGTGAGAGGTAAAAAGTAAAAAAAGCAAAAAAAAACTTGGCTGTTACCAGTAAAATTATTTCACGAACTTATTAGGTCTGTAGGATTACTTGCACTAAATAGTTCCCGTGTTTAGTTTTTATCACTGAAGCTTTTGATCAAAAAAGTGCAATTTATGAGCCTGGTCGGTAAGGAAAATTTCAGAACTATTGAATTGAGAGAAGTTAATTTTTCAAATTTATCGGCTAGATAGAATAAATAACAATTTGTTTAACTAGACACTAAAATACCAGCTTTACAGCAGGTGCTGCCGTTTCGTTGAATGAAATGAATGCTATCGAAGCTGTAAAGTAAGGTTCACAATCAAAAATTATTGGTAACGGTAGAAGTTATGGTAAGGTTAACGGCAGAGGTAAAAGTTTGAGAACATATTTACGATGGTAATCATTTATAACAAAAATTAACGGTGGAGTAGCGGTATCGGCAACACAGCGGTTGTGGTGCAAGTTTGCAAACTCCAAACTTTTACCGCTGCTTCGCCCCTAATTTTATCACGAATGACAGAAAGAGAAAAATGTTTATGTTGTGTGTGACTGCAACTGCAATTTATAAAGGTAAAAAGATACAAAATAAGAGAAGATTTTGGGTATGACCAATATATGTTTATAAATATTATTTCAATATTTTTAACATTCAACGTCTTGCATGTAACAATTGACAGCTTGAGTGACAGTTATTATAGCCAGCTTTATAATTTTACACTAGAACAAATAAAATATCCTTATTTGTTACTCTGCAATAATTTTTCTAATCCGAACGCAAAGTGACGCTAAACATTAATTTTATAATTTTATTACCATAGCCATTACCACCATTTCTACCGTTACCACTAATTTTTCCGTTGTGAATGTGTGTTTAGTGCCATGTTGAACACATTATCTTTTTGCCGATTTTAGAATTCATATTAATTTATACTCTGTCTGGTATAATAATGAAGTGTAGCATGATATAGGGATAACATTTCCTGGCTTTTGATTGGTGTAAACGCGAGACAATTTCAAACTGTCCCAATATTCTTCTGCATTTGTGTAAAATAAATTAAGCTAGCTAAATTGAATGTAAGTGAAATAAATAATTTTGGATTAAATATAATTGTAAAAAAATAATAATATAACGTAAAAAAGTTAATATAAATACAAAATACACATCACCTGTCAACCTCTCAATAACTGAAAATAGTGATTATTTTTAATGCCTATTTTGAAACGCCATCAAATTATGTTGCTATGTGTTTGTTGAATCGTTGCTACGCGTTTGTATAAAAATATTTTACTGTCTAGGCAGTAAAAGTGACATTTTACAAACTGCTAGCTGTTAAAAAAATCGTACTTTTAATGTAATTGACAAAAAAAAAAGTGATACAATTTATTTGTTAAGTACCTAGGTATCTAATTCCAAAAGCTGTTATTACTTGAATTAAAACTAAATGAAACATCCGATCACCCAGAATCTAACAACATTGAAATTGATTTGAATTTTATAATATAACTTACGTGTATTTTGGTATTTCGGAAGATGGAACTAGTGTAAACTAGGCACTGCATTGCACTTTTAAAAATTTTATAGAACACTCCTACAACATAAGTTGCCCGTGAAGAAATATCTTTTTGCGTGCAACATTGTAAGCTGTACACTATACATATTTTATAGTCATTTAAGTTAAAGGTAGTAAGTGCTTTCTATCGGTTGAATGTGATTTTGGAGATCTCGACTTCATTTCAATCACTAATACATCCGACCACCGGTAGAACAGCACTTACTGACCGCAATAATGATTATTAGTATTATTATTAAGCGTCTTGCACGATCGACGTACGAAATCTAAAAACGAAATTGAATATTTGATATTGAAAATTTTTGGTTGTCATTTTTATAGTAAGTTTGATCGTTGTTTTTATTTATGTACTTACTTTATTTAAAATTGATGGACTGTAATGTTCTAGCCATATCAGTTTTTGTCTTCTTTATTTGTGTTCGCTAGTGTAATAAGAGTTCATTTGTGCGTTTGGTTATTGGTTATAGATGCGTTTAACTTTTAGCTCTTTGTACGATGTTCCAATTTGTGTCTGTTAACTAGTTTACATTCATATTTGTTTGTTTATATGATACTGTTTATACTTTTTGTTAATTTTTTTGTACGCAAAATTGTTTGGCTATTAATGACTTTTTGTTTTTTAGTTTTTACATTGGTTATATCATGTTGCTACTTTTTACGTCACAACAATATTGAAAAAAAATATTAAAAATAAAATCTACGTAAAATTATGGAAAATATGTGCATATAAATTTTGAAATATGCATACATAAACATACTTTTCAACAATTTTTTGTATTATTTTTTAAAATACGTTCAATTTTTATTGTTTTATACATTTTTTATTGCTTCATTCTTAAATTGTAATATATTTACTTTCCACTTTTAATACGAAAGGGATGTTAATGTTAAAAGCAACAAAGTAAGATTTTTTGTAACTAAGCTCGTTCCGAAACCCTAATATCAGATTTCAACATATTCGCAGTATCGTTTGTCGGAGTGTGCAGCCATTAACGATTTCTCAAATACTATAAAACTCTGCAACTATTTTTGGTACTAAAAGGTCGATAGAAGTAATGATTTACTAAAACTTTTAACAGAATAAATAATTTTACAATTTATATTCTTAAAAAAAGCAAATATTAGAGATAGAATATTTTCTACAGTTCTACACTATTGTCTCTTTTTACCTTCCTTCACCTTTAGGTAAGGTAGGTACAGTGTTTAGGGTCCCTACAATACGATTTTACTAGTTTTACGATGATATCTATACACACATAAAAAATTTTAACACTAAAGCAACACTAGCTAGTGTACCATCAGGTCCACACTATATTGAGTGTTAAAAATGACACTATTGATAGTGTTTACGTTTATTGTATTTTTACATTTACAGCAGTGTTTATTATACACTAAAAATTAAGTGTTAAAAATAACACTACTGGTAGTGTTTATTAATAGCGTATTTTTTCACATATAACAGTGTTCAATATGCACTAAAATTTAGCGTTCAAGAAGTGTTATTTATAGTGCAAAATAATAGTGTTGAAATAGTGTAAATTAATGAAACGGCAGTGTTCCTTTACACTACAGTAGTGTTCCTTTACACTATGGTAGTGTTAATATCGTATTTATAAGTGTATGAACACTATTTGTATATAACCCTAGTGTTAAAAATCTTATTAACACTATTTTTTTTAACACTCTCATTCAATGACGTCATTTATACAACACTATTTATGTTAGTGTAAAAAAGATTTTTACAGTGTTCAATTAGTGAAAATATCATTTTCATGACGCGCAAAAATTATACACTAAAAATTTTACACGGGAGTAATTTCTTTGTGTGTATGTATTATATGTATGTATGTATGTATTTATGTGTGTGTGTGTGTGTGTATTCTAAAAATTATAATTCTTTGGTATTCCTGTTTTTTACATCCATAAGAAGAGCTGATAATATTTTGGTTATAATTGGTCAATCGGAAGTTCCCTTATTTGAAGTTCTTATCAGTTTTTCTTGAAAACACGCATATCATTTTTTGACATTTTATGTGATTATCAATATGAAAGAATATCTTATTGTCTATACGGTTTGATTATACATTTTCCTTCATATCCATTAGATATAGAGTTATATAGAATTATAAAGAGAATAACTTTCATAAATCAGCCAGCTTTTCTATAATCATGGAAACAGGTGATATATTCAAATAAATCTAATTAACAGATATCAGTGTCAAGTGCAATTTTCATAGTGTATGTTCGTGTTATAACTTTATATTTTGTAGAAAATAGTATATATTGGTGTTACATTTTTACTGGATATATAGAATATTTTCCAAGGAACTTTTGTTATGGGATTTGTACAAAATACATAGAATTGACGAAAGATATTGTGCTAGCCACAACAGATTTTTTATAAAGAATAAAAAATAAAGTTTATTTTATGATATTTAAAAGTTAAAAAGGGTCTCATAGTTTCATACTTTTAATAATACATAAGGTGAACATAATAATCCGTAATACACGTTTATCTTGAGAAATCCGTTTTTTCAAATGTTATCTGTCCCGCAAAACTTTATGCGTTGAGAGATTAAATTCTGAATTTTTCGCGTCTTTGATGTACGAATAAACTTAAGTTAAAGATTCGGTGAAAATCATTTAGTATCTGCTATTTTAAAAAAATAACTTTGTTTGAAAACAAACAAATATTTACCTCTTGTAATATATTTTCAACATGTTATTTAATTCAAAAACAAAATTATATTTTTCAAGCTATACTCCTATTTCAAGAAATTCTCGTGTTCTCTCTGTGTATGTTTGCAAAAAATGTTAGATAGAGTACTTGTCTAAAACGAAAAATGAAATTGACAAAAAATGTGCTGAAGGCATCAAATTTCAGAATTTATGTATATTGGCTAGGATTTAGAGAGGTAGTAAAAAATATCAAAATACTATGCAATATACAAGCTAGAAAAATGCAAGATAAAATATCTTCGGTAAAAAATTACATTCAGAATAAAACATGATTATTTACACAGTTAACATTTTTTCTAATAAAATAAGAATTAACATAACTAACCATTACCATTTTACTGTAGGTATGTAATTTTTTTCTGTTTTGTTGGTACCTATATTATTTTAGCTCTTTAAAAATATTATGCATGTACATTTTAAGAGTTAATTAAAATTAAAAATATAAATGAATGCGCATTGAAATTACCTTAAAATATCTGCATGACATTTACATAATAAAAACTAAATGTACACTAAGATATGTATCAATTGGAGTTATTACACCCTACTTAGATAACAACTTAATTTATGTATAAAATATAAATTTAAAATTCAGAACAAATGCTAAGTTACTTTCATAACTTGACTTACGAGAATATATTCTTCAAACACTGAACTATATTATTGATCACATATAAAGTACTTAATATTTGTTTCAAACTTTTCCGACATGGTTTACCTCAAATTCCCATCTTGACAATTTACAAATATTTGATGAAACTGTTTTTATTCTGCGAAATATTATAAAATTCTTAATATAATTTGCATTTTTGTGGTACTGTTTACTAGATACTAGCTTAGCTAACGCACAATTAATTGCGAATATTATGTCTAACACAATATAATTAACACCAGTTGTACGTAACTGTAAAGAAGGTAATATACCACAAAGACATTGTAAACAATTTTATAATGAACAAAGTTTCTATTTGAACAACTCACTGCGGGGTATTGAGCAACCAGTTTCATCGAAATATATTTTTCTACAGTCACTAAGTAGCCATTTGCGCTCTCTTTTGTCAACGCAAAATGACACTTTACCGTTCATGCGCGACAAAGTAGGAAAAACACTCGCTGTCCAAATTTCTAACTAATGTTGAGAAATGTCACTTGTCTACATTCTTAATGGAAACGTTTAGTTAGGAACTAATGCTACTGTAGTTACACAATTACCACCTTCACAAGTCAATCTGACATGACTGCTCTGTCGGTATAATACATAACCAAACAAAATGCCGCTCTGCTGTGAAAATAAAATAGGGTATTCATTTACAAAAACGAATACCTGAAGAAGAATAAAAAATAACGATAAATTAAAATTAAATATAATAGTTATTTACGATATAAGTGTTTAAAGTGACATTTCATGAGTGAGTGGGGAAGTTTGTGAAACGAGGCGAAGCCGAGTAAAACAAACCCCACGAACTACACTATTTTTCCTACGACCCTAGATATGTATTAGTAAAAACTAAAAATTATAGAATGACATTTACCTAACCTCTACTTCCAACAAAATTCTAACCTCTACTTCCAACAATACTGTTTTAATTACTATAAACCATTGTAATAATTGTACTATAACAATAAACGTTCCATAATAATGTGTACTTCTAATAAAATAACTATATAAATATTTTCTGTACAAAAATAAATATAAAATGAAACTACATTTACTTATGAATACTAAATGTACCTAGATTTAGTTCTTTTTTAACACTAGTGTTAAAAGTAAATTTGTTTTTTACCTTCCGTCACCTTTAGGTAAAGAAGGTATTGTCTTTGGTCAAAAAATTCGGTGGTGAGTTTTTAATGAATAAGCACGTTTTAGGGTCCCTACAATACGAATATACCATTTTTAAGATGATGTCTGTATTGTATGTATGTATGTATGTATGTGTGTGTGTGTGTGTGTGTGTGTGTGTGTGTCCGTGTGTGTGTATGTATGTCCGTGTGTGACAAATTTTTCTCTGACGATAACTCCAATACTACAATTCTAAAAATTATAATTCTTTCGTATTCCTCTTCTGTACATCCATACGAAGAGTTGATTAGATTTTGGTTATAATTGATCCACCGGAAGTACCCTTATTTGAAGTTTTTCTTAAAAAAATGCAGTTAAATATTATTTTTTGATATTTTGTTATTATATATATATAAAAGAAAATACTCTTCTCTATAAAGTTTGATTATACATTTTCCTTCATATTCAATAGATGTAAATTTAAAGCATTATAAAGAAATTAATTTTCAAAAATTAGTCAGCTTTGTTATTTATCATGGAAACAGCTGACATAATTATTCAAAAAAATTTAATTGACAGATGTCAGTTGCAAGTGCAAAACCAAATATGGAAAAAAGTATAGAATCTAAAATTGGTATGTCATAGTGTTGCTCGCAAGTGACACGCAGAGAAAGGCCAAAGAGAAGATGGGAGGACATTACTTAGTGTAGTTTATGTTATAATTTTATTGGATTTATAGAACCTTTTCAAATGAACTTTTGGTATGGAATTTGTAAAAAATAGTATGTGTTTTTACATGATATTATACAGAATCTGTTCCAAGGACCTTTTGGTATGGGATTTGTACAAAATACATGGAATTGACGGAAGGTCTTGTGCTGGCCACAACAGATTTTTTACTTTTAATCCGTTGTCAATGACAACGATTTAAAAGTATTCACTGTGTTATAAACTGTTATTTTTAACTCGCTAAGCAACCGTTAAAAGGACTACTTTTAACAGTGGTCGTAGGAAAAATAAATTGTGTTAACAATTCTGCTGCCAGCTGCAAAAGTTTGGCGTGAACGCTTCCAATGGACCTACACTTTTTCACTGCACTAGTTTAATGCAGGGATGGTAACCATAAAAAATATCGGTTTGGGTTACGTTTTCGGTCATCGTGAAAATAAAAATTCGGTTTTGATTTGGATTTCGGTTTTTATACAGCAATCGGTTTTAGTATACCGGTTTTACTAAAAGGGTTTCGGTTTTGCAAAAGTAATTTACGAGAATAATAATATTACTGATTTTGATTGAACAATTAATTATTATTATGATTCAAAAAGCGTCCACAAACACGTGTACAAAGTTTTATAACAATCAATTTTAATGGAAGCAAATATTCAAAATATTCTAATTTCCCATATTAAATGCCTATGTAAATGTAACATGTAGCGGATTTCGAGCGCCACCCGATTGAAGTACTACGTTGAAAAAAATATGTTTATATTTTTTTATACAAAAGTATTTTAATAATAATTTTTTTCAATATTTAACAACTAACAAGAGACCTGTATATAATGCGGTTAACCGAAATAAAAAAGATTTTGGTTTCGGTTCCGGTTTTGTATCTGTTTCGAATTTCGGTACAGGTTTCGATTCTCATATTTTTCCGGTATTTTTCGGTTAATGGTTTCGGTTCCGGTTTCTTTTACCATCCCTGGTTTAAAATGACATTTTATGAGTGAGTGGGGAAGTTTGTGAAACGAGGCGAAGCCGAGTAAAACAAACCTCACGAACGAAATAAAATCACTTTTAACACGAATATCATACACTATTTTTCCTACGACCCTAGTTATGTTTTAGTAAAAACTAAAAATTATAGAATGACATTTACCTAACCTCTACTTCCAACAAAATTCTAACCTCTATTCTTCCAACAATACTTTTTTAAATTCCAATTCTTCAAACGCCTTGCAAGGAATTACTATAAACAATTGTAATAATTGTACTATAACAATAAACGTTCCATAATAATGTGTACTTGTAATAAAATAACTATATAAATATTTTCTGTACAAAAATAAATATAAAATGAAACTACATTTACTTATGAACACTAAATGTAACTAGATTTAGTTCTTTTTTAACACTAGTGTTAAAAGTAAATTTGTTTTTTTTACTTTTAATCCGTTGTCAATGACAACGATTTAAAAGTATTCACTGTGTTATAAACTGTTATTTTTAACTCGCTAAGTAACCGTTAAAAAGACTACTTTTAACAGTGGTCGTAGGAAAAATAAATTGTGTTAACAGTTCTGCTGCCAGCTGGAAAAGTTTGGCGTGAACGCTTCCAATGGACCTACACTTTTTCACTGCACTAGTTTAATGCTTTAATGTACTTGAAACAAATAAATTATACAAAAAAAAACTTATAATATACATTACAAAATTGGTATAATTAACGGAAGCCAAAACAATATCTTGAAGTCATATTTGAATACGTTATCTTCACTGCAAAACTATTTCTCCGTTTTCCACATAGATCAATAAATCAAACATTCCAAACATTCATTGAACGCTGCAAAGACAACCATTATCAGTAAATACACAATTTTCATTTTTTATGACCTCTACGCCCTTTATGCTGAAAAGTGGTACAAAATTATTATTAATATGGCAATCAACAACGAAAATATGGATAGTGATAGTGATTATTCGTGCACACCACCAGATATTGCAGATGTAGCAAAAGTTGTTACTCTGATTCTGCTTCCCGAAAAATCTAGAGCAATATATGAAAGACAGTACGAACTGTTTATTAAGTGGTGCAAGAATAGAAAAATTGGAAGATATAGCGAAAACGCAATAGTGGCATACTCTTCTTTATATTAATCGTTATTTATTGAGTAGTACTGTAAGTATAAAGTGTACATTTTATTATTTTTTGTTATGGTGGAGGACCCTATTGTCGCGACTGTAGAAAAAATCTTGTAAGTGATTCGAGCTCAAATGAACATTGTCGATTGTTTGCGCTCTTAATTAATAAATAGCTATTCTGTACTTGATAATGACGGGAAAAACAATAATAACAACTAAACAAAATTATAAATTCAAATTCAATACATGTATATTTAAAAACAAAAACAATAATTTTTCTTGAGCGCAAAATTTGTAAACAATTCTTTTTTTATTAGAGCTCATCAGTACAGCATAGCTAGTTAATAGATGGACATTAACTAGAGGTAGTAAGAAAAAAAAACTGACACAGTGTAACAGAACTAGAAAGCAGCCAAATACACCCATGTTGTCTCGGTCAGCATTTTCACACACATTGTGGATAAATACAATGTCACAGCGGCGGTGATTTATAACCACCCACCAGACCCGTTACTTGAACCCCAAAACTTAAATATACGAAAACAATAATTTTTCTTGAGCGCAAAATTTGTAAACAATTCTTTTTCCTAGGGTTATAGCTCAAATGCAGCTGTAGATACGTGTTTCGCTCTTATTAGAGCTCATCAGTACAGCATAGCTAGTTAATAGGTGGACATTAACTAGAGGTAGCAATCAAAAAAAACTGACACAGTGTAACAGAACTAGTAAGCAGCCAAATACACCCATGTTGTCTCGGTCAGCATTTCCACACACATTGGCTGGTAGTGCGAGCTCGGTTTTAACTAAAACGCTGTTTTAAGAAATGTCAAATTCAATTTCAATATTTAACCCGGGATCGGTACCGGTGTTAGATTTTTTCTAACATTTTTATATTTATTAAATTATTAAATTTGATATTATTTATTTTTGTTATTAAATAATGAAATTTGACATCTGATCTCGCACTACCAGCCATTGTGGATAAATACAACGTCACATATGTATATTTACTTAACGAAACAGAACATTGTTTATACGAGTACATTTTTGGAACTGAGAAAAATTACTTATCCTCGGTCTCACGTTTCACCATTGCCGACTAATAGCACAAATACCTATAGTTATCTCGAGAGTAAATTTCATTCATTGCTTTCGTTTCGTCAACCAAAATCGTTGAATAGATAGTTATTTGTAGAATATTATTTTTTCCCTTCATTATTGTGCGTTGAATATACAGCTAATAATTTCATCCTCTTGAGAAAACTGTTAACAAAAACAGTTTCTTGAAAGTAAAAAGTAATAATGTTAAAATATAAATAAGAAGAGGGAAAGAAATAAAAATTATATCGAAGAAGAAAAGGAATATTTATTAATTATAGTCAGGGACCCGAACCGTAACGAAACCGTAACCGAAAAACGCACCGTTGTTTGAGTTTAAGCGAAATCCGAAACCTATGTTTTGATTCTTCAAATATGGAAATCGAAAATCGATACGAAAAATAAATTTATTCTGTAACCAAAAACATAACAGAACCGAAATAATATCTGTACTAAAACCGTAAATTTAAAGAACCGATATAAATATTGTACTGAACCGAAAATATCAACTTCACAAATTTTAACTACAATGGTGATACTTGGTGAAACTGGTTTAATATACATTTTAAAAATTCCTATTTGACATGTTTCACAAGATTTCAGTTTCTCAATTAACCTCTCTGTCATTTATCAGAGACTGACCCACTAAACAGAAACACAGGCGAGGCTCTTATTGAAGCTCAACAGTGTGGTGCATTAGGAGGTACTGACTAAATTGAGTGGACAAATGATAAACTATCCAAGATGGCAGAGGTAATTTTTTAATATTAACTTAACCGAAACCAAAAAAAAGCGAAACCGTAATGAAACCGAATTTTATTTATTTGACCGAAACGAAAACAATATAATATTTTCAAAAAACCGTTACCGATAATCGAAACTGAATTTTTGTTAATGTAAAAACCGTTAACTGTAACCGAACCCCAAAATTTTCCGGTTCGAGTCCCTGATTATAGTAGATAAATATTTGCATATTACCGAAAATAAGAAAACTGAGTACTGTGTAGATATTCAGAATTTGTTTCGTTAAAATATGGATCATTCCCTTTTTGTATTTCCTTCGCCGTTGTCAAATTTCGTCATTTATAGGACTACACATATCAATGGACGATACTAGAAGTACATATAAAAATTTTAAAAGTAGTTCAATCAAGGTCATCTACGAATTATATGAAATAAGATTTTAGCTCCACCCATTCAAATTTATTAGTGTCGTTTACTTAGTGTTTATGAGGGTACATAAGATTATACTGTTATTTTATTGTTATATATATATATATATATATATATATATATATATATATATATATATATATATATACAGGGTGTATCAAGATAATGGAACAGTGCCGTTTATTCGTGTATGTGAAAAGATACAGAAAAAAGTGATTAGGATATTTTGTAAGGGATAGAGGGGGACACATTTTAGCATAAACTTTATTATCATAAATACAGTGGTACTCAAACTATAGGGCAATATTATATTTTTTTAAATGGCATTGTATATTTTTTATTAACTCATTAAATAAAGAATTTTGTTCTGAATGTGTTCCCCTCTATCCCTTACAAAATATCCTAATCACTTTTTTCTGTATCTTTTCACATACACGAATAAACGGCACTGTTCCATTATCTTGATACACCCTGTATATATATATATATATATATATATATATATATATATATATATATATATATATATATATATATGATTTGGATTTTTTCTACCACGAATGCTCATTTTGACCTTTGAGGTTATGTAAATTAAATAAATAAATACCAGAAAGTATTAGTCCCTGATAGTAGTAGCCTTATAATCTTCGGACTGGTCTGATTTGTACGTGACCAGTGACCAGTCAGCATGTATGTATCAGTCCACGGTGTTCCGCGAGCTCGAAATTTTCAGTCGGACTCTTACTGCAAACAACTAAAATGAAACTGCGCATGCGCATGATGCTCAAACTAGTCCGGAATCGCTACCACGAACAAACCTAATATGAATTTTTGAAAGACATGTCGTGGTGTAAATCAAAACCGAAAAGTTAACCAACTAATAGGCAAAGGAATAAATAAGCAATGTACAGGCATAAAAACAGGGATGTACTCAATTTTATTACAGATTATATACAGATAACTCATTATTATTGAAAATTATATCATGTATCTTTCAATATAAAAAGTTAGTAAATAAAAGAAAATAAGATAAAGTTCAAATTTAATTGCACATAAATTATATTTAATTAAAATATCTATCGAGATTAGGTAAGAGGACCCTTGCAGATGTGGACTTAAGAGCATTATGTATAGTTTCTGTTAGTGGTGCTGCCGGCGGTGAGGTATGAGAGGGGTAAAGCACGTGGGGACAGTAGGCGGAGTCTATCACTGCTGTGCCATAAACTGCCCAGCTATCTATTTGTCGTGGTTCAATGCTGAAATTTTGTCTTGTGGCAGCCTGTACTACCGTTAGAAATTACTTTCAATCACCCTTATTCTGTTAACATTGGTATTGAAAATAATATTGTATAGAGTATTGTAATAATAATTTTGTAAAATTGTAGTTTTATATTTTATGTAATATTTAAGGTCCTTAGAATCCGATTATAACATTTTAAAAATGTCTGTGAGTGTGTGTGGATGTGTGTATGTGTTTGTATATGTCTGGATGTTGTAGGGACGATTCCTCAAAAACTATAAAACTTAAGACCTGTTTAACTATGAATTCCTCAATCTGACATTCGTGGGAAGCGTTGAAAAGGTTTTGGTAATAATTGGACAACCGGAAGTAGTAGTTTCTTAGAAAAATTCTTCTAAATATATTTTTTTGGAAATTTTTGTTATTACAAATATAGAACAAAATTCTCCATCTAATACACTTAAAATTTTTATTATATGTTGGATAGATTTAGAGATGAAGACATTATAATATATAGAATAATCTAATCGCACAGGCTAAGGCAATAAAGAAACCACTAAATTCAAATGTTTATAAAATAGTTTGTAAATGACAGATGTCTGTGTCAAAATTCAAGTTTTAGTGATATTCTGATAGCTTTTTCTGGGAACTACATTTCATCTTTTTTATTATTTTATTAATTAAATATTTAAAATTGTAGGTAAAATCTTGTTAATAAATTAAAAGAATCTCTGACATTTAGGAAATGCCTCATACAATGAAAAATAGATATAATTAGAATTAAATGTGTGCAGCAGACATGTTAAATGGGAATAACAAAATAAATTTTAGTTAAAATGGTCTACCCGGAAGTGGTAATTTATTTTAAGCCTATAATAGATTTTAATGGATAACTATATTAAAATATAATCCAAACCTTTTCAAATTTGGTATATAATACTTTTATATCAATGGGAATAACATAATAGATTTTAGTTAAACTGGTCTACCCGGAAGTGGTAATTTATTTTAAGCCTATAATAGATTTTAATGGATAACTATATTAAAATATAATCCAAACCTTTTCAAATTTGGTATATAATACTTTTATATCAATGGGAATAACATAATAGATTTTGGTTAAAATAGTCTAACCGAAAGTGATGCCTTACTTGAAGCTGTTGTCAGTTTTTCTTGAAATAAATGGTGTTAATTTAATTTTCATAATAAATGCTTCAAATAAAAGTTTTAGAGATTTGAATTCTGCGTCGAAAACATATTATCTCTTTGTATAAGTCAGATATGTAAATTTAAAAAAATTGTCTTTTTTGAAGTTTGTCAACTGTAATTTTGGTGTAATGTACCCGTCACATTTTTACAAATAATCGAGGATTCTTCTATGATTAAAGTCTCCTTTATAAAAGGCTTTTTTCAGATTATAAAAAATCTATCTCGTTCCCGAGATACAGGGTTTTGAAAATGTGGCGGATTTCAGACAAAAAATCAAAAAAAGTTGAATAACGCCGGAAGTAGTTGATCATGAGTAAAATGTTTTTATTGTTTCATATGTAAAATTTTCCGCTGCATTCAATGATAAAATAAAAAATAGCGTATTCCATTTATAATAAGAAAGTTGAGGACAATTTCCGGTCAAACCAGAAGTGCTACTGCTTTGAAAATATTTTAATTGAAACAGGCATGTTGGATAACCCCTAGATACCAAATTTCGTTAAATTATATTAAATAGTATTTAAAATATAGATAGCGTATGCTCTTCCTGAGACACCCGGTATATATATTTAATTTTTTTTTATTTCTAAAGTTTGTTATAAAAGGAAATTTGAATACCATTCAGACCAGCTGATTAAATTAATAAAATGATTTAAAAGACTATATTAAATTTATTTTGTCTTTTTAACATACTTTTTGTACATCATATTTTAAAATTTTGAACATTTTATTTTTGTCTGGCATACATATTTTATACATAACATTTAAATAAAATGAAATACACGTGTTGAATCGAGTCGAAATGATGTTGGGCTCTGTTCGGTTCGGCCGAGTATCCGTAAATATTGTTCTAGTGTTATAAAAGAATACTCAAAAGTACAACTGTTTTACACAGGTTTTTGGCGTGTTTTTCTTTTAATGACTATTCAAAAGCACAACTTTTTCACATAGGTTTTTGGCGACAAATCCAAAACGTAAGCAATTCAAAAAACCAGAATAACAAAAATTAAAATAAAATGACACAGCACTAACAAAAGACAATAACGGACTGATGGAAACAAGAGTAGTTTACAAAAACAATAATAACGCTCTAGAATGGAAACAGATGAATTACAAATGTTGATAACAAATATGAACAAACTTTATTGTAGAGTCAAAAAATAACGTGAAAAGATGTTAAATATGACATTTGATAAGACCACTCCGACTTGCATATATACAAAATAAGTTATTTTCATGTTCTAATGTGAATATTACAAATTTACTTATAATATGAATGGTATAGCACAAAACTTGTTTGGTCAACTACAAAAGACAGAGATAGTCTCATACTTCCTAAATATTCCGCTAGAGGCAGTAGTTCACTAACGAAAATTTCACATAAATTAACACCGTTCAGACTCTTCATTCCAGTCTAAATTTATTGAAATGGGCATAGTAATAAATAAGATATTTACACCTCTGTGTTATTAAAGAATGTATAGAAGTTTCTGTGAAGATAGTTTTACGAAAAATGTTTATTAAAAGCCCGAAATTGTATGACAAAATATGTGTAGTTTTAGAGCTTAACATATTGTTAAAATATAAAAATATCAAATATCTTTTTCCGGAGAAACCTAGATTCATCTTTTATCTTTCATATAAAATTTGTTTCACCTTTATATCTCTAATAGTTTTCTTGTAATTAGACTAGAACGAAGTTTAGTTTTAAGCTTTTACGGTGGATGTACACAATGCTCTTAACCGCTATTAGTAGCTTACATGCCCCTAGCTCTTATATCTTTGCGTCTACTACACCTTAATTATTCATAGTCTTGTGTAAAGCGTTATTGTCTGTCAGTGTCTTATTTTTAACATATTTCTTTTTACATTTGTTAATAAACATACCAGTTAACTTATTTTTGAATTTTGAATACTTTTACTGTAACACATATTTTTATGATAATGAAATAACAGAAATATCCAATGATCCCCATGAAAATTATGTGAACGACACACGACACTACTGAATTTGACAGAAAGGACTAAACTAAAATCTTAACTCATACAATTCGTGGATGATATTGATCAAACATCTTTTAGAAATTAAATTGTATACACGTCACAATCATATTGAATCTTGTATTACTATTTTAGTTGCAAGTATAAAGATAATCCAACTGGCAAGAACAAAATCCCCTATGAATCTTTAATGCACAATAGTGACCTTTGGAATGAAGCTTAAGGATCGATAATTTCTTGCTACAGTAAAATTTTTTAAAGAAGTCCGATCAGTAGTGTCGTTTATATAATTTTTATGAGATACACAAAATATTATGTACCCTCATAAAAACTAAGTAAAAGACACTACTAAATTTGACAGCACAAAATCTTAATTCATAGATACAATTCGTAGATGGCCTTGATCGGACTTCTTTCAAAAATTTTACTGTATATTTGTGTTGGAAACTTCATCTTCTATTTTCTTTATTTGTTACATAACAATTACTATTTCGCACTGTTTTTATAAGTCAGAATTTGTGATATAAAAAGATCGTAAAATATCTGTTCCATTTTCATACCATCGTAATGTATATCTTATTGAGTGAAATAAACTATACAGTACATAAATCAGTGATGCGCTAACCGTAAGCCGTAAGTCGCGACCCCCTGAGGGGCCCTGTAAAAATTACTGGAAGACGCGAAAACCGAAAGAAATTTGCATCTAATAATAATGAAATTTAAAAATAATGCCCTGGAAAATATAAAGCAACATTGCGCACTTTTTTAAACTAATAGTGAGTGTTCTTAAAAATATTTACATACGGAAAACAAATGAAAAAAAAATTGTTTTGTGGCCAGCATAATACCTCTCGCCATTTCCGTTTTGTTACATAAGTATCGAATTTAACATTTCTTATACACACAAATAATTCTAATTATATATATTCTTTCATTCTATAAGGAATCTTGCCCTACTCTTCGAAAATGTCCAAGATAGTTCCAATTCATTGACGGGATTGGCGGTATTTCTTAAGAATATATATATATATAGTATTACTTTAATATACATACCTACCTACTATTTTAAATATTTAATTAATAATTCAATAAGAAATATTAAATGTACTTCCCAGAAAATGCTTTCAGTAATGTCAGCAAAACTGTTAATTTTTGACACTCTCATTTATTTGTCAATTACAACATTTGAATTTGACAACTGGTTTCCTTGGTGTAGTCTAGACTGTGCGATTTATTGCAACAAATTATTCTATATATTAGATGGATAATTTTATGTTCTTCTTTGAATAACAAACATTTTCAAAAAACAATATTTAGAACAATTTTTTAAAAAACTACTACATCCAGTTGTCGAATTGTTATCAAAACTTTTTCAACTCTTCCTATTAATATCAGATTGAAGAATACGTAATACAGGTCTTAAGTATTACAGTTTTTGAGGAATCATGCTTATAACATCCAGACACACATACATACACACACCCACGCACATGCACACACACATACACATACGTACACACACGCACACACACACACGTACACACACACATACACACACATACACACACATACACACACACATACACACACATACACACACATACACACACACATACACACACACATACACACACATACACACACATACACACACACATACACACACATACACACACATACACACACATACACACATACACACATACACACACACACACACACACACACACACACACACACACACACACACACACACACACACACACACAGACAGACAGACAGACACAGAGTGAGAGAGAGAGAGAGAGAGAGAGAGATCATGGTAAAAATGTTAATCGGATTAAAACGTATTTATTCATTAAAATCTGGATATGCGATTTTCAGCATGAATCCAATACCTCTCTTACCGAGAGGTACAAAAGGTTGCATTTTATATTCAACTAATTTAAATATAACATGTGCAACATATTTCAAAATATTTGACTAAAAATATATATTTATTAATATAATATTTAATTCATAATATGAATATTTAATGTCAGAAAAATTTTATATGAAAATTAATATTAATAGCAGAGAGTAAAACAAATGTAAATAAATGTATTATCCTGTGATATATATTTGGAGATATTATTAACTTTTACACAGAACCATTGAAATTGAAAACATTACCTACATTATTCGGGTATCCAGGATAACGTGTGTAACATGAAAATCTCGAGAACTTTAAGAGATACGAAGTTGGATAAAATACATGAAAGTTGCACCATTTGGGGACCATTTTAGTGGTGAATTATTCATCCGGAAAAATGCATATGTCACTATAGATATGTAACGCAAATTTTACAATTTTTAATATTTACAAATAACTTCCATATAGAAAATAATACTGGATTTTGGTTTGAATTTCTTTAAGGCATTTATATGCTTTTTCGAATGGCAATGCTTAATTTTTTATCACTCTTAGATTATGATTTATGATGACGTCAAAGTTGTAGTTTGTATGGACATATGGTGGACATCGTATCAAAAAGTTACGCCTTTGAAAAATTACTTAGTTGTAAACTTGGTTGCATATGCGAAATTCACCGTCATATGATATTTTTCGAATAACATTGAAATAAAGCTAACACTATATCAGACATATAACATTATTAACAATGCGTGTTAACAACAATGTTATGCTCAAATATTTAAATATACCTAACAATAATTTTTGTTATCAACATTTGTTAAGCATTTTTAAAAATTAATTAAAAATGTTATCAACATTTATAACTTTTTTCATTAACATTTTGATCACCATGTTGCTAACTTCGTTAATAACAGAAATTTGCAAATGCTCTGGAGGCGGTCTAGATCAAAGGAGTGAATAACAAATGTTACTAACAGGTTGTTTTTGAATATTCTACACGTGGATCACTTTTTTTGCCGGACTAGAGAACCTGCCAATAACATTATTAATAACAAAATTAGTTCAGCTATTTACTTATTGAGTTAGTAATTTTATTTATATCTTTTCATTTTTCTGAAAATTTTCAATAATATTTTTTTGTTATTTACTTGTTATTAATTTACCAAAATGGTCAAACATATTTTATTAACTTGTTTTTAACATTTTTGTTGGCAATTTTTTGTTATTTCTCAGAGTGTAAAGCAAGTTTATCATACCTATATATGATTTCTTTCGAATAACATCCGAATAAAATACTGTTAAAATAATATTTATTTATGTATCAAGGCCCTGAAGTTCTATTTTTAATCAAGAATGTGAAATTTATTTGCCGATGCCCTCCGGACAGAGGAAAATAAACCATTTGAGTGATGAAAAGGAAGTTCAGTGCCGAGGTGCACAATAAATTTTGTTTGAAAACGTAAAATTGTGAAAATGAAATGAATATTTATTGTATAGGTTATGTTTAAATAGAATAACATTGAATGTTGCTAACCTCGGACATTGATATTATCGTAAAGAATACTCAAAATTATGTATTTTATCTCAGACTTATTCATCGGAATTATTTAGTTCGTTCTTCTTGTACATATTTTTATCATTTTACGTACAAATATAGTATTATAAATCGTACACCTGTTCAAATTATCTTACATGTATAGCAATTATCATAAGGTTGGCAACACTCAGTGCTGTAGTTGTAAAATTAGCAGAGGGTATACGCTGAAAATATATTTGTAATTTTTTTCATTCAAGGTCAAATGCCTTATAATTGAATATTACATTTTTTCAAGGGATGTAAAGTTGCATATTTTTTCTCTTTTATGTGTAAAAATAAATTGCCAGATCACAGAACATTTTACAAAAGAGATTATATTTATCTGGATAAACTGTCTAAAATCGAAACACAACACAACATGCGCGCGACTATTATACATTGTGACTTAATACGAAGTTAAATAATGTCATCTTTTAAATTTTCAACTAAAATTCAAAATACAAAAACTATAAACACAAAGAAAAAAATAAAATAATTAAATACTGCCTTACGTATCAAAGTCGCAAACCTGCCTACTACGAATCGTACATTTTGCGAAAACTGAAAATATAATAAATAATATAACAAAAATCAAAATTAAAATTTCAATAATAGATGGCGACGCCAATCAAATAAAGTACATTTTATAAACATAAAGATAATTTCAATATAATTTCTAAAAAAATGATATTAATTGTGGGATAAAATTTTCATTAGTTGATTTAATTTTTATAATTTTTGTCTCAAATATTTAAAAGCAGAGGGTACACGCTCGGGCACCTAAAAAATCCAGAGGGTATACGGCGTATACCCGCGTATACCCTCGACTACACCCCTGGCAACACTGCAATTGCATGAAATCTTATAATGGATTACTTTAGTGCCGATTTATAAGCTTTTAATGACCATTTTTGTGCACTTTAGTGACGGTTTCAAATAAAAGTAATTTGACATACTTTTCACTAAATTGTTATACCTTACGAATTATTTATTTATGTATTATTTTGTTTAATTATTTTTGCTTTGTTTAAGACAATTAAAACCGCATTTTATTGCCAACATCAGAAACCATTACGCCAACATTGTCGGTAAAATTGTTGTCTTTATTAACATTTACATTGTTTCCAAAAATAACTCATTATTAATTTTGTTTGACAGGGAAAATATTTGGGGAAATATTTCCCTCTAACTATGCAAAACATTCATCATTCCTGTTATTCTGGAGTGGATGATTTTCGTTAGTAGATTTAAGGCAGCGTTTAGATATTATGGCAATGTATCAATCAACATTACGTCGTTCTTTAATTCATTAATCACAGTCACTCTCTCGGGGGCTCTTGAGATCTTTTCCTAATTTCCGAGCGTGAAGATTTCCCCGGTTGTCCAATCAAAGGAAATAGGCGCGTAGAAAAATTACCAACACGGAAAAACTAACTTAAAGCAATACAATCTAGGACGAAAAAAAAAACAGGTTGAAAAAGTTTTGCAGAATTTGTCAAGGTGAAATATGAATATAGGCTGCGTGTACGGCATTAATTTCATATACTTACATTCGTTCATGTAATATTTAAAATTATATTAATATGTATGTGGTACACTTTAATCTGCATATAAAAGTGTCCTTGAGATTTGTAACTACAAATACAGTAATCCTTCGTGAGACTAAGAATCAATGCATACTGGGATATCGCATCTTACACTTATTTAATTTTTACCTGTCGTTGAGAGAGGTGGTATTGGATGCATGCTAAAAATTGTACCTATATGCAGATTTTAGTGAACAAGCACGTTTTATGGTCACTAGAATCAGATTTTAACATTTTTATAATGTTGTGTGTGTGTGTGTGTGTATGTCTGGATGTATGTATGTGTGTGTGTCTATAAGTCTAAAAACCAATTTAACTAAGAGCAGAAAAGGTTTTGGTAACAATAAGGTCATGCACGACTTTTTTTATAATTTTAATCGATAGAGTAGTGAAAAATAATAGACCCGTATTTTTTATTTTTCCTCAAATCGATCTTTAATCATGAAAAATTGTAATTGAAAATGATATTCTTTAAAATGAGGCTGCTAGACCCCCGCTTCGTCCCTTGTCCCATGACGTCACAGAGTGAAAGGCACGACCATTTTGATTTTCACAATGTCTTAAACGTCAAAGTGACATTTAAAGGTAACCTAAATTTTATGAACGTACATATGTCGATGGAACGTTGTTTCGTGCCAAAATAAAGAATAAAATAATATTCTGCAATATATTCAATGTCTCACATGCGTTTATAACCTTGTACCGTGTAATTCAAAGATTCAAAAATGAAAGAAACATCTGATGTAACGTAGATAATTTCACGCCAAATGAAAATTATATTTATAAAAATAAATAGAACGATATTATATTAATATATTATAGCATATTCAGATATGTAATCCTCAATTTATAGTTTATATATATTTTTCTTTTAGAAATTATGTGTCCATATAAAATGTCTGTTTGAAATGAGTCTGAACTTGGTTCGTAACGTTGTGACGACAAAACATGGCTGGTTTTTGCAACTTTTTAAAAATATCATAATTTAAAACGATTTTATACAACAAAAAATATAAATAAAAAATAATTTAATCATATTGATCGATGAATTAGACTATCCTTTTTCGATTTAAACAGATATCAGATACATAACATTTTTATTATATCTTCTATAGATTTAGAGATAGAAAATTATAAATTATATAAAATAATCCATTATAATGAATCTCATAATCCAAATAACTCCATGGAAACCAATTGAAAAATTAAAAAATAAAAAGTTTGTAATTGACAGAAAAATGGCAATGTAAATATCCAGATACATTTACTGAAGGCTCTTTCTGGGCAGTACATTAAATATTTCTTATTTTATTATTAATTAAATAAACAAAATTATAGATACATATATTACGTATACATATACTTATCAGAAATACCGCCAATCTTCAATGAATTTGAAGAATCTCGAACATTTAGAAGAGTAGGAGGAAACTTATTTACAGAATGAATTAAAAAATATAAAAATATATTAATAATAGATGTAATTAGAATTTTTGTGTGTGCACCAGAAATGTTAAATACAATATGTATTTATATAGCCAAATATGGAAATGGCGAAAAGTTTTGTGCTGTCCACAACGGATATTTAAAATAATCGAGTTTCCTCATCTTTATATCTACGTCACACATTTATTCTATTCCAAATTCTCACTATTTTTAAACCTTCTGCTTTTGTCTGTTTGAAATTCGGAATTCATTTTCACGCACATACATGCAGAAAATAACAACAATAAAACAACAGAAGTAAATCAAATAACACTAGTTTAAATTTATGATTCCATGAGACATGACGGATTTCAAGCGTCGGTATGAAAGTGAAAAAGGGCGAGTTTCTTTATTCACCGATGACTAGTGCGCATTAATGCGCATGAATCGTAAATTCATCACATCGTTTCTTTATTCACTGCTGAATTGCAGTTTGACTACCGATAGATTTTACAATTTCCACTGGATCGGTAGTGGGGGTTCTAACGAATTATTTTTAGGTTATATTTTTGACCATTTTTGACATTTGCATTTGTTTCATGCTTGTGGGTGTAAGATTATGCAAAGAAAACCGAATGCATGATTCATATAAGAAAACATATCTCGTTCACGGAAAGGAGATGGTTATAGATGTAGATGTTTTTATTATCATTATGACTTCCATATCAGATTCTTCATTTTTCGATGAAAAATCTGATGATTGCAATAGAACGACGGTTCTTTTAACTATAAAACTTTCCATATCTGTTAATTGGTGGTTAACTGTCAGTTGATATTTAAGGTTAGGAGATTCATCGCACTTTTCAGCAACCCGTTTCTTTATTCGGTCGCAGCGGCTATCCATCGGACCCATCAGTTATTCATCGTGACGTCATTTTCAATTTCTGATGGATTTAAGCGTTAATAGTTGTTGAATAAAGAAATTCGCCCAAATATTTTAAATTACATAGGCTACCAGTAGTAATTTGAACTAAAGGTGATATTTTTATTAATTATGTTATTAAATTGCTTATTATCCATTCATATTTCCTATTATTGACTAATGAGTTATTAATAATAATAATAATAGTTTATTGACAGTAAAGCAATTACAGTAAAATTTTTGAAAGAAGTCCGATCAAGGCCATCTACGAATTGTATCTATGAATTAAGATTTTGTGCTGTCAAATTTAGTAGTGTCTTTTCCTTAGTTTTTATGAGGGTACATAATATCTTGTGTACCTCATAAAAACTATGTAAACGACACTACTAAATTTGACAGCATAAAATCTTAATTCATAGATGCAATTCGTAGATGGTCTTGATCGGACTTCTTTTAAAAATTTTACTGTACACGCACAGTACGTCATTGACAAATTTGAGTTACACAGAAACAAATACACTGTTTTATAAACAATAAGTTTTATGTACTCAGGTCAAACAATTTATTCGTTATCAAAAATTTTCATCTATACAGTGTCCCACACTCTATGTTCAGTATAGGGTCTTATGGAGTACCGTGTTGCCATATTTATCTGCTGTAAATCTGTAAGATAGAAAGAGCAAAATAGATGCCCAAAAAGAGATGAAATATTCTGGGTACTTCATTGAATGTATTTATGACTGGTGTACTTTCAGTGTATCTAAACAGGTGGGTGAAAAGCATTGGCTATCTCTGCCACACTGAAGATAGAGTGTGGGACACTGTATAGCATATATTCTTCGATACTGTAATAAGATTTCGTTATTAATTTTTGTGTTATTATAGATTTAAATTTTTTGTTATCTAATTGTCGAATTTTAACATATTTATATATTTTTCTAAGTTTTGAAAAAGATAAATTTACGTTACTTTAACTATTAGCGAAGAATACTGTTTGAGAACAAAGTCATCTCTATATCTGTGTCACAGAATATTAAAAAAATGATTACGGCTTAACGAATAACAATAAAAACTTTCTAATATTACATATCACTTTCAGTGTAGATGAAATTTCATAAAAAATATAAAAAAAAATATAATGGAGGATCCCATTGGAGTCACATAATAGTACATTAAAATTAAATATTAAAATTAAAAAATATAAGTTTCATGAGACATTATTTTAGCGCATATGTAGCAGCTTGCCGCGACAAGCGCTTTTATTATAAAAGTGTGCTCGTAATACGGGTCATTTTCTCTAGAACATTTCCTAAAATAAATAAATATATCATCACGGCATATTACCCATTTCTGGGTGTGCCAGTATCTACAACACATGTAGACATCGGTAATGATGACGATATATTTTACCGTGTGGGCGCTTACCAGGCGTCACCTCACGGGCACTCATAGCTGGTGTGGAGAGTGCACCACAGGGATCATTTTTTGTGCCATTTAAAATTGGAAATATTTGGCATCTGTTGGGATCGAACCCGGTTCCCCCAGGTTCGCGACCTGACACTCAGGCACGCGTCCACGGGACCCCATAAGAACATTTCCTTATTTGACTATAACCACTATCTCTCTTAACAACGAAGATATTTGCTGGTTTATTCTACAATTTTCTTTTTAATATTTATATATTACCTAAGCTTGTATAGCATAATGTGTAATGTATTGTGAAACAAACTTAATAAGAATTTCTTATTTTAATGTTTACGAAAATTAAACCTATCATACAACTGGGAATAATTTACATAACATAAAATGTAGAAACACCCGAAAATACAATTAAAGTTAAACACGGTTTTGAAAGCGTAGGTGTACCAATTTCCAGCACAGCACAACAATAATTCTAATTGTTTTATGTTAATTATTTCAATTCCATTATGCAAGTTTTTGTAGTCCTACGGCTTCTGCACGAAAGCGTACATTTATACGTGTAATAAGTTATAAATTCTTGGGTAGATTATGCACAAAGAGATCTAATCTACAAAGGCTAAGACCATTTTGTTGTTATGGTCTTAAACAATATTTTTCCTCATTGTAGAATTCCTTATTGCTGTTGATGCCCACGTCTCGACTAAGGTTAAGAACCCTTAAACAGACAAAAGAATAGATTGGATTCCTTTTGTATTAAATTTCAAACCGCATGCACGCACATTAGGTAAATAATTTGTAAATATTAATAAAACTGAAATCGAAACCTATTCAAAGCAATTCTTTCCTGAAAATAAAACATGACCATGTTTTATTTTTAATTTTTCTCTCAATTTATTTCTCATCTAGAACCGGGCTTTCTTTGATTTGATGTATGACATCTCCTTTCTCATATAACGATGAAAATAAAACGGTCCTTCACCCAGAATCCTGTTCAAGTTTGTTTATTTATTAAAATTACGCGCTTGGTTGACTCCTTTTTCTTCTTTTTCGAATATTGAATTACAAACTTTTCAAGTGCTTGGCAATGAATTACATGAAATTTCGTTGACAAAAACGTAAATTAATTTATAAAGTTAAGAAAGTTATAAACTTTATTCTTCATTAAAATGTGTGGTTACAACAATCATTGCACGACTATATCTTATACACTTTTGTTTTTTTGCTCTTCGTTTCCTTTTGGTCAGCTATCCCAATCCAATTAAAACTTTCTGATTGAGACAAATGAATCTTAAATTTAATGGGAAGTTAGAGATAAAATCATGTATGGAATTAAATATTAAGGCTGCCTTAATATTACGTAAAATGTAGCACGAGATTTTGTGCAAATTACAGAAACCATTTAAATTATAGATAAACACTGTATAGAATGGATAAACGCTATACCGTGCGTATTTTTTAACGTGAAACATTGGGTTTGTCATATCCATGGTTACTTGACCTTTGATTGACAGCAATGTATTTGCCCGTTCCATTTAAAATGAAACATAGGGAACGAATTTGACATTTGATAAGACGACAATAGAGGTTAATTTTGTTTAAATAATTATACCTGCTTTCTGAATTAAAATTAGTTGTAGAAAAAATACAGTGTGCACCTTGTGCCGGAGTGGTTTTCTGACTCGGCTAAATTTCTTACAATATTTAAATATAATACTTCTGTCAAATTCATTCCCCATGTGTCATTTTTTTAAATGAGACAGACAAATACATTGCTGTCAATCAAATGTCAAATCATAACTTATAGGAAAATTCAACGGTTATCTGTCATATTGACAAGATGTCATTAGAGGTTAATTTTGTTTAAATAATTACACCTGTTTTCTAAAAATTAAATTTAGACTTAGAAAAAATACTGTGTGCACCTTGTGCCCGAAATATGTTTAGTGCTCTCGAGTGGTTTTCTGACTCCGCTAAATTTCTTATAATATTTGAATATAATATTTCTGTCAGATTCGTTCCCTATGTTTCATTTTAAATGGAACAGGCAAATACATTGCTGCAATCAAATATCAAGTCGTAACTATGGATATGACAAACCCAATGTTTCACGTTAAAAAATACTCACGGTATATAAATTCGATAATGAGGTAGGTAAATATAAAATCGCACCAATCTTCAATATCAAATTTACGTATAAAAATTCCGTCATAACATATGTATTAAGGGCCATTTTCATAATCAGGCTCTCTTTAAGACTTTAATTTAAATTACTTTAAGACTTTCTCTTTATTTTAAAGTAATGCTACAGTGCTTTTGTAACTTATTTTGAGAAGTTTTTTAAAGTTGTCAAATATATAAGTATCAATAATAATAACAAATAACATTATATTTATCTATTTCCAAAGACTGATGTACATAACATGCATTAATACTGACCGAACTGCCAGTAGATCAATAGTGACAAAATGCACTTTAGAATTCTATCATAGAAAACAGGCTTATGCAATTTTACTTTTACGAATCTTGGTAGCATACACTATTGAATTCTATATTCGCTTTTTGTTTCTGGAATTTTCGGGTTTTATAAATAGGAAATATTATAACAGTTGTATATGATAAATATATAAATTGATTTTGAATTCAATTGTGACAAAATAATGACGTTAGTTTAATACTTTCGCCTCGAGTCGTACGCTTGCAGACGAATATTTTGAAACACGAATGCTTCCAAATTTTCGCTTCGTGACGAAAAGCGAAAACAAATGCCTCATTTCATAGAATTCTAAAGTGCATGCAGTCACTACAATCAAATACTAAAATATTGAAATATTCTCCAAAACGTAATTTCGTATTATTCTATTCTAACAATACAAATGCACAATAAATGTTAGTAACAATAAATTTAGAATGTTCTATCTAGAAAATTTGTATTTACTCCTAAAAGCATGTTACCACTTGAAAATTAATACATTAATGTAATGTGTGTTTCTGTACGATGTATTTGTCAAATGAGTATAGACGAGATGTGAATATAAATACATATGTATCTATTGTAATAAAGTAAAGTAAAGTAAATGCTAAACTATCTTTATGATAAAATTTGTAATGTTTCTGTTTTTTCTTGAACCGGGCTTAAAATAGAAAATTTTATCCAAAAATTAAAATTAATTATAAAATAGAATAGAACAAACTTTATTTAGATTTAAGCTAATTTATACAATTTTAACATAACAAAAATATAATTATAAATGTTTGTACTTACCGGCTAAATATAATAATATTTTATAGTTACTGCAGCACACGAGTCGAGTTTAATATTTATAAAGTTTGACAGATTTCATAATATTTTGCGCAATTAAATGTAGTTAATTCATGTATAATAAATAAAATACATATATGTACATTATATCTAGTGAATATATGTATTAATCAAAATATACTGCATAGCAAATTCATGTACTTCTTTGAAACATAAAATATTGATAAATTTGTTTACCTGACATTCCGGCCTAGTGATTATTTTTTAGCAAATCTTTAAAAAAAATTAGCAATCAAGTATTTTGACAGATAACAAAAAATAAATTGGGTACAAGTTTAACTAATTTCTAAAAATTAACCACTTTGTTACAGAATAGGTCCGATAATATAATCAAATAAATAATTCAATTATTCTGTACTCGCTTTAGCGTTAATTTTTAACGACTTGTCTACAGTTAAAGTGTAATTGTAGTAAACAAGCATGACAAGTTAACATTAAGTTTTTATTAGCACTGAACAACATTAATTGAATAACAACTTTAAGTCGTTTAACATTCAACGAGATATACTTAGAAAATACATATTTCCACATAATGAGATAAAAATGTATTGTTAAGTATCAATCTTAAAAGTGTCGGATAATTAACTTCGCAGTATATTATAACATGAAACTGATTATACAGGGTGGTTAATTTTTTTCATTGTCCAGCTTATATCTTCTGAAATATTAAAGATACAAGAAAAAGTTATATAGAAAAGTTATTTGATACAACCTGGTTTATAATTTAGCATAAACAATTTTTTTGCAAGGCCTACCAATTTTCCAGAAAAATATTTAACTTTGAATTTTTAAATGGAATACCCTGTATATTTTTACGGAATAAAATTCTAAATAAATTTCTCTTTACAATGATGAGTAACAAGTAAGGGTTTACCTTTAAAGTATGTCTAATAAAGCAAATAGAAATACGATAAAAGTAGGCTGTGATATTATATTCTTTATACCAGCAACATCTGTCATAATAAAAGTATTAATAATTTTGTAAATCATCAATGCTAGTAATTCTATTACTTGCTTTATTAGACATAATTTTATTCAAAAGAAAACCCCTACGTAGCCAATGTTCATGTGTGACAGAAGTTACAGGTATAAACAATAGAATATCATAGCCTACTTTTATCATATTTCTATTTGCTTTATAGGATATAATTTAAAGGTAAATCCTTACTTGTTACACATCATTGTAAAGAGAAATTTATTAAGAATCTTATTCTGTCAAAATATACAGGGTGTTCCATTTAAAAAATTAAAGTTAAACATTTTTCCAAAAAATTGGTAGGCCTTGGAAAAAAATTGTTTTTGCTAAATTATAGATCAAGTTGTATTAAACAACTTTTGTATATAACTTTTTTTTTGTATCTTTAATATTTCAGAAGATATAAGCTGGACAATGAAAAATGAACCACCTGTATATTACTATTTAAAAAATACTATACACGTAGGGTGGGAGAAGTTAAGCGGAAGCGTTGTCATCGGTGATTTTTTAAATGAAATAATATATCAATTTCTAGAATTTCTGGAAGTATTTTTATCAAAAATTAACCTAGTTATTAATTTTTCAAAATTATGAAACTTTATGCATTAGTACCTTCTTTTCTATATTTTGACGTTTACATATCCTAATGTATAATTTATTTTTGATTATTTTGAACTGCCAAAGAAAAATAATCTGTTCTGGCCAGCACAGGATCTCTCGCCATTTCCATATTAGGCTATATATATTGTATTTAACATTTCTGGTACATACACAAAAATTCTAATTACAGTTATTAATATATTTTTATATTTTTTAATTCATTTTATAAGTTTCCTCCTATTGTTCTAAATGTTCGAGATTCTTCAAATTCATTGACGAGATTGGCGGTATATCTGATGCGTATGTATGTACCTATAATTTTAAATAATTAATAATAAAATAAGAAATATTAAATGTACTTCCCAGAAAGCCTTCAGTAATGTATCTGGATTTTTGTCACTGACATTTGTCCACACATAAAATTCTAATTATATCTATTTTTTCATTGTATGAGGACGTTCCTAAATGTCAGAGATTCTTTCAAATTATTAACAAGATTGGAGGTATTTCTTATGGATATATGCATTTTACCTATAATTTTAATTAAAGATTAAATGTACTTACCAGAAAAAACTTTTAGAGTGTCCGCCAATAAAAGAGAGCCGGGTTCGGTTGCGTCATCAAGCCCGGAGAAATCCGCGCGTTTTAAAAGTGATAATATATTTTAGCATTTATAGAAAATGTTATAAAACATATAGAAAATAAATTTGCGTCAATAACACAGGTATTTGGGAAGAATTAATTATGTATATAATTTATATAAATATGAGTGGAATCCCCTATTGAATATGAGAATATTAAAAACTTTTTATATGTATAATCAAATTTGTGCTTTGACAAAAACAAATGTTTTACACCGTCATAAATCTTTCTTTACAAACTTCGGAAGTTAATAATAATTTATATAAATTATGTACCTGTCTCACTTAGTTTCATACAAATTACCAGTGACGTTACGAACATAAGGCGGATTTTCTTCCGTTATTAACATAATGTACCTTTAAACATAATGCGAATAATCTTTTGATACTTATTTTGATTTTGTTGAAATTTTATGCTGACGTTGGTTACACAATTAATTTATAATATTGTACATTTTATATACCGGATGGTAGCGTTTAGGGATTTTAGTTTTGTGCAATTTCCTGCTCTCCTAATAATTTTACTGCAATAACCGTAAAGTGCAAATTTGTTCATAATTAGAAATTATGTGCAATACTGTTCTTGAATTTTTAATTATGTTTCTAATTTCTACAAATTTAAAATAAAGAATCTAGTTTTCATAATTTTTTTATAAACATCGAAAGTCAATCTAATTAATTCCGTATTCTTTGATAAGTATTTCTACCATAATAATTCTTTATTTTCCTCATTCGAATAAAAATTAATTATTTAATTAACTTTAAAAAAATCTGTTGTGGCCAATTCGATGTATTTTGTACAAATCCCATACCAAAAGTTCCTTGAAAAAGGTTCTATATATCCTGCAAAATTGTAACACGAACACACTATTTTTTACAAATTCTATACCGAAAGTTCCTTTGAACAGATTTTAAAATTCAATAAAATTATAACACGAACACACTAACGCACATTAAGTAAATTGCACTTGACACTTCCACCTTCTTCAGCTTTTCCCTATTTTATTAGGGGTCGCTGTTTCTTATTCTTCTCTTCTACTCATTTCTGTCCAACGCATCTTCTTTACACAATTCTTCCTCTCTCAAATCTTCTGCTATCGGGTTACAATAGGCTCTGGGTCAATAATGATTATCTTCTCAACCTTGGCGTAAAATATACTATTTCTATGTCATGCCATGGATATTGTTGCGAATTAATAGAAATTTTGGAATTTCTTTTTTAAATTGTGAAGAAACTAGAATCATATAAAAAATGCTGTTTTTATGCAACTGCAGCCTGCAGTTTTTGCTGTAAAATTAACAGGAGAGCAGAAAATGCTTATATGTCGTGTTAATTCCATATGTTCACCCCCAACCATCACCAGTCTGTATACTTATTTATGCTGGTAATTAAAAATTTTCATTAGCAGTTTTCTACTTATGTATTCAGAATATTTTGAATGTTTTTCATTAATTTTAATATCGTCTATTCCAAATTTAATTTAGAATGCTGTTATTTATTTAAATTTGTTCAATATTTGATTATAGTTTGTAAAACTAACATTTCTACTGAAAATTTGTATTTTTCATTAACTATTTTGACAGAAAGTTATTAAAAATATTAAAACATATTTCAATGAACGTATGTAGCAGTATATTTAATTAGTGTACCACATCTATACATACATTTTTCTATGCACTACTCGTAAACGTCATTTCTCTCCCACGCCTACACAACGTAATAAATTATTCGAGTTATGTGGTTACATTATAATTTATCGCTACGATTTGCGACAATTTTGATCAAATTATGAGAATTGGTTGACATTCAACCAATCACTACTCGTATTTTACAAATCATCGATACCGTATAAAACAAAGACAAATTACCTTCATGCGTGTTATATTCGAGTGTAATTCTTAGAATTGTGTTAGATCAATAAATCAATTTTTATTGCATTATAAGACAATGAATTTCAGTTAAATGAAAAATGTTGAACAGGTTATTAAATTTGACTTATAACATAACATAATATATGATGATTGCTTTTGTTTTGTTAATGTAATTTGTTATTCCAAGTTAATTAATCTTTTTCTACATTATCTGCTCGATTATCTGTGGATGATATTTTTAGTTTTGAAATAATTGTTATTTCAGGGCTATTTACATATAAATGAATAAATTAAAGCCTGTTTTACATTATACTTTTTTGACACTTTTGTGAGTTTGATTTTAAATATGGCTTAGGCTGTATCCAAAGTTGCACTTTTAGTACACCAATGTCTAAATCTTAAATTTATAAGTCCTAAATAGCATTATTATTTAAGGTCACGAATATTCAAAAACAGAATCGCACATTGCACGCCCACGTATTCTGTTTTTGAATAATTCGGGTGAAGTACTTTCTGTTGATGCGCTATCTATTTTTGAATTGGTGTTGAAGACTTTCCCGTCGCCAATCTGGGGACTCGGAGTAGATCCCGACTAATGCCAAATATTATTTCGGATTTTAAATGACACAAAATTGACCCCTATTCTGCAGTCTCCACTCCAGCAATGAGTACCCGTGAGGTGTCGGCCGATAAACACCCGCACAGTACAAATATTTGATAATTACTGATATCTGTGTACAAAGCAGACTGGCACATCCAATGATGGGTAACGTGTCGTGATGTATTTTTTTATTATTATTTTAGGGTTTTTAGATGTGCACTACGCTTTGAACTTAACGCACACCAATTACTTGCGTTGTTACAATTGTGCTAAATGTCAAATTTATTGTGGAACAAATGCATTTTACCTTTCATTTTATGAAATATAATATTAATATCAATCTTGAACATCAAATTAGATCTAATTGTATAATGCACTTTTGTTGTTCTAAATCTAAAGTGTTCGTACAGAGTGATAAAAAAACTGATACAGTTGGCAATAGCAAAAAATTACTTGATATTGGTAACACTGATACAAAAATTTATTTCCTGTTGTTGACAGTGACTTGAAAATTTAAATTTGAGTATATTTACATTTTTTTTTTTATTAAAATGGTTGTTTTTTCCAGTCACGTACTTATTTTTTACATTACCCATAGAGCAAGAGCATTTCATTCACTCAGATGTTAAACTGTGCTTTTATCCACTCAAAATAGTAGATAAAGTAGCACTTTAACCGCAAGGGTAGATAAAGTAACATTTTAACAGCAAGGGTAGATAAAATACTTTATTTATTTACGTGCAAAATCCATAACAACCCACATACATACTGTGATTTTAAAATTGTGTTCAATTAATAATAACATATAATTGGTATTTTTTTTTTCTTTAACATCTGCTATAGAAAAATATAGAATTTTATACACGACGATAAAATTAAATTATCGACTCGCGAAAAATTATTCACTCGCGAAATCGCTCGTGAATTAAAATTTCCTCTCGTCGATAATATATAATTTTATCGTCTTGTATAAAAAATAACTATTAGTTGTCAGGCCTCTGCTCTGACAACTGACATAACCTATTTGTACGTATTGTCAAAATGACATGTCAAATAATATTTCCCTTTTCACCTGGTGTTGTATGAACTGTGAAATAAAACAATCCCCAGAATTGTATTGCCTTTCTTTTTGATCACTCTGTATTTCTGTGAATTAGGCATAAATTCTTTAAGCCTAAATGCCAAATTGTGACATCGGATACATTCTTAATAGTTATTTGTATCACTAATCTAAAAATTGCACTTTTAGCATAACGAGGCCTTTTAAATATGTGTACTCAGAAATCAGTTTCTAGACGTACAAGATTTTTTGTGCCGATTTCTCCATAAATTTATTAAATAAACTTGATTTATTATCTAAATATAAAATACGAATTCTAGGGATTTTTTACGTTAATAACATCAGACATCAGACGATTTGAATTTCTAGTCAAATGGATTTGTAAATATATAACCTGAATTTTTTTTTTCTAGGTTTTGTAATACAGTTATCATTACTTACATTCGAGCTTAAAATGTACTCATTACAAAACCTGAAAAATCAACAAACATGTTTTTATCGGTTTTGCAATGCAAATTCATTTATAATAATTACGTACATTTGAACTTAAAATGTATTCATTAAGTTAAGTCCTGATATTTGTAAACATTTCGCTAATTCGTATGTTCTTGAAAATTCTCAAAAATTGGTACTTTGTAAAATATATACAATATAGAGTTCCAAAGACACATTAAAAGTCCCATTTAATCTATGTCGTTGCTTTTATTGTTTTCGAGATCCAAATGGTGAATATAAATATAGTAGCAATAAAAATTACTGTATAGTATGAGTATACTCGAAGCCTACGTTATTAAATACATGGCCGGGAAACATCACAATATCTGACAAACGGAAACTCTAGTTCCAAACTCGCCGTTTTGGCATTTATATAGCGGATAGCGGATAGCACATGTGGCTATGAATTTAGAATAGACCTCCAGGTCGTTTGACATGATGACAGCATTCACGCTAAAGTCCCCAGAAATAGTGACTTTTATAGGCACAGCCAACTACAACTAGACCCTGATTGGCCTGATTCCGCCATATTGTGTCTAAAAATCTGTTGTGGCCAGCACAAGACCTCTCGCCATTTCCATATTAGGCTATATAAGTATTGTATTGCATTTCGCTTTCGAACCGTCGTTTTATAACAAAATATTACAGAATTTTACTCAAATATTGTTTTTTATTGTATTTAACATGTCTTCTGCACACATATAATTCTAATTATATCTATTTTTCATTGTATGAGGAAGTTTCTAAATATCAGAGATTCTTCCAATTCATTAACCAGATTGGCGGGATTTCTAATGATATATGCATTTTACCACAATTTTACTTATAATTTCAAATATTTAATTAATAAAACAATAAGAAAAGTTAAATATACTTTCCAGAAAAAGCTATCAGAATGTCACTAAAACTGTTGATATTTGACAATGACATGTGTCATGTTATAAACATTGGAATTTGTCAACTGGTTTCCTTAGTGCCTTGGCCTCTGCGATTAGTTTACTCTATAAATTATAATGTCTTTATCTCTAAATCTATACAAGATATAATAAAATTTTTTAGTGTATTAGTTGGAGAATTCTATGTTCTTCAATATTTAATAAAAAAACTCCCAAAAAAATATATTTAGAACAATTTTTTTTAAGAAACTACTACTTCCGGTTGTTCAATTGTTACCAAAACCTTTTCAGCTCTTCCCAGGAATGTGTGATTGAAGAAACTGCAGTTAAATATTTTTTAAGTCATAGTTTTTGAGGAATCGTCCCTCCAACATCCATACATACACACACACACACACACACATACACACATCCACACACACACACACACACACACACACACACACACACAGACATCATTTTAAAAAATGTTATAATCGGATTCTAGGGACCTTAAATCGTGCTTATTCAATAAAATTTGGATATGCGAATTTTAGCATGAATCCAATACCTCTCTTAGCGGGAGGTAAAAAACGTTCTTCTCTTTCTAACACATTGGTACAATGAATTGCGGTACTTTATAATCTAGTGACTATCTCATATAGCTGTCTTTTTTGACGTACGTGTTTTGTGGTTATAACCGCCAAATTGATAATATCAATATATTTTTTTGACAGTCTAAAAATGACATTTGAATGACAGCGGGAATAAGTCGCGCCCTCATCAGGGGTTTTGGAACTAGAGTTTTTGGCCAGATTTTTAAACAAAATTTGAGTTGTTTCCCGGCCTTGTATTTAATAGCGTAGGCTACGGTATACTATAGTAATTTTGATTTTGAACAATATTTTAGAATTAAATTAAATTAATATGTATTCTATTTAATAACTATATATAACATGTCCAAAAATTCAAATTTTCATGAAAGAAAAAGAAACTTCTCTTTTCAAAAGCGTTCTTTGTATAACTGGTAATTTTTATCTGTAAAACATAGCGTTTATTTAGGCCCATTTTTACCAACAAGGCTTAAATTTTAAGCTAGGCTTAAACAAAAAAATGATAATCGAAATTTTGACAGCAATATATTATAATTAATTTGACTTTTCATTTTGATGCAATATTGTCAATATAAGCCGAGTTTAATATTTAAGTTACTTTGGTGCAACCGGCTATTAGAGAATGTATTTTATGAATCCATCATTGATTAAAAAATAGAAAACATTTTGACTTATTTTGGTTTTTATACGAATTTTGCATCTACCCGATAAAAACTAGGAAAATGAAGAAGAAAATGGTGATAGATGAATTTTTCAACTATTTATTGCAGGATAACGTCCTGCTATCTGGCACTTCCTATTCCTGTATACTGTTACATTTAAAGTTATAATTACTTCAGCACAAAATGAGAAGCAAATTAAATATTAAAGTAAAGAAAATTATTACTTATTATTTCGCTTTAAAATTACTAGTAAAGCGCAGTTATAAAAAGTTTTAATACATAATTAATGCGGAACTAATTTAAAATGAAATTTCAAGTGTAAATCTTATCAGAAACGTTTGATACGTTATTCATTTCGTGTAAAGTTCTTGTTGGCGGCACGAACCATATTTACACAAAAACTTTTTTTCTCATGTAAGTTTTATTTCCGTGCGTGTTGTGTATCATTAGTGATTTTCCATTAGCATCTTTTTTTCTCCTTTCTTTCTTTCTATTTCGTCTTATGATATTTATTCAAGAATATTTTATATAATACATTTAAAACAAAATCGTTTTTACAAGACAATTTGGGTTGTATTTTGTTCATAGAACGATTTGAAACCGTCAGCAACCGTCAGAGGCATGCGTAGTTAAATAAAATCGTTCACAAATTTCAAACTACTAGTTGGATGTTCACAGAAGTTTTCTAACTGTTGGACACTGATTGGCAACAACGGCCAGAATAATTTCCAACTCGGCTGGAAATTTTTAGTTTGAGACATGCGTATTTATATCTTTAAGAAGTTCTGTGAAATTGCTTTTTGATATATTAAAAATAAATTTATATTTATTATTTTAATAAATATTTAAAGGTGAAATAGGAATAATACAACCTTTTTAGATTTGTTCTGTAATAATTTATTATTTCCAACATTTCGGCACCATTAACTGGTGCCTTCTTCAGTGAAAATGACAGATAAATTACGAGACAAAAGTAAGTAAGTTGTAAGTATACAATTTACTAAGACGAAGACATCAGTTAATGGTACCGAAACGTTGGAAATAATAAATTATTACAGAACAAAATTTAAAACGATTGTATTATGCCCACTCGTAAAGTTTCAAAACGGTTCGTTATAATTTTTGACAAATAGAATCAAACTTAACAAATAAAATTTCAATTTTTCTTTCAATGTCGACTGCTTTTATTAGATAAAAATTGTAACGAACCGTTTAAAATTTTTACGAGTGTTTATGAATACGGGCACTAGTATATTATGCGTTCTGAAAGATTTTTTTTAAATAATTTTAAGTTAAAGGCGTAAATAATAAAATTCCTTTAATAATAGATGACTGATTCGGATAGTAGCATTTACTAAAATATTTGACTTTTTAAATTATTCTTCAAATGAAGATGACTATTTTGAAATAATAGCTATTAGAAAAAACCCAAAAATGAGAATTATGTTAAAATGACAATACTCGAGAATTCAGATTTTTTGAACACTTTCAAACAAATTGCAACTAATGTTGCAAGAAGATTTAGTTTCACAATATTTCCATTATCAAGCTGAAGAAAAAGGCACACCAGATGCTTATACATGAGTTTTCATTGTGTTCACAGAAAAATTCAAACTTTTTGATTTGCAACTAGTTTGAAACCGGGCATACTCATTCGATCTCAAACCCTTCTATGAACAAAGCTATAATTAAGTATTTATTCAAGTAGATAGGATATTAGATGGTATATTTAACAACATAGGCTGAATCTAGTTTAAATTATGTACATCCTAATTAACTACTACTACTATCAAAATTCCAATGTGGTCATTCTGCATTTCCTTGACCATGTAGGCTCATAATTGTGCAGAGACTAAAATAGCTAAATCTGCCTACATACACTATGTCATCCATAACACTAAAATTTATTTGTAAAAAGATATAATGTGTGACCTCTTTAAATGCTTACTTTGTGAGCTTAGAATCAATAGCCATTTAAATTTAAATGTGGATTTAACAACAAAATCAGGTCGTAATGAATTGTCATACAAGATTTCTAATATTGCTGTTGTCATAATTTCAATATACATTAATGCAATTATCCGTTAAATTCAAAATTAAACAGCTATTGATAATATTGGAGTGGGGTACCAAAATAAAGAATTTCAGAGGCGTTTAATCTAGTTGGTTGTCGCTAATGTCAAATGTCATACATTGACGTACAACTTCATTAAAATTGTTTGTTTACATATCTTAGTTACCAAGACGGAAAGTTGAACATTACGCCCTCCGGGCTTTTTGTCATTTTTACGGTGCGCCAGTCTATAAAAATGCCAAAACGCCCGGTAATAATGTTAACCTTTGTTTAATTAGATGAATTTTAGAAGTATTTCTTTAACTATTTATAATATAACGACAAAATAAGGTTAACCTGGCCACGTAATATTTTTATACAGCAACAAGTTTTTCATGAATTTAAAAAATAATTTAAAAACGAATGAACGCGACGGATTCTTATTCGTCCAACGAGGTAAACTTCTTTCGGCCTGAGATATGTACGTTTTACGCATTACTGCAATCAAATCAAATGTTTTTAAATTATATTATAAATAATTAAAGAAATAATTCTAAAATTCATATAATTAAATAAAGGTTAGTATCATAACAAAGATGTAAACATACGATTTTGGTTTAAACTTTAAAGTTACATTCCAGTGGATTTTTGTCTAGCAATGACAACTTTCCAAGTAAATACCGCGTAAGTTTTGTCATTACTCGATCTGAAATCCATGATTCAGATAAAAAGGAAGTTTAAATTGATTAGGGTAGGTACTACAGTTCTAGGAGAGACTTTTTGTGAAAAGAAAAAAAGAAGACGCGAGGCATCTAAAGAAACAGTTAAATTAATTAATCAATCGTGTATCCGCAGCCGAAAGAAATGCGTTATTCGTTGTAGCCTAGATTACTGTTGTCATCTATTTTAAAAGTATGAAAGTATCCTACTTACATAAAATTTTATTTTGAGCACATCTAATCTTAGCAACCCCCATCATTATATTTGATGCAAATAACTTTTATTTATTATGTGTGTGTGTGTCTAATTGGATGCATACTCAAGGCCGAATATTCAAAACTAGAATATTAAAAACCAGAATATTCAAAAGCAGAATATGAATACAAAGAATCATTCAAATATCGAATATTCAAACACAGAATTGCGCACTGCCCAAAAGCGTATCAGCAGAACCTTCGCTACTAACGTAAACATAACCTAACGTTTGATCCTCCTGGCCCCGCCCACATACTCGGTTTATGAATCATTCGGGCAAAGGGATTTCTGGCGATGTACGATTCAGTTCTTGAATATTCGAGATTTGAATGATTCTGTGCATTAATATTCTGTTAAATATTCTGGTTTTGAATATTCTGGTGTTCAAGGCTTTCCCGTTCGTATTTCACATTGTTACATTGATGGGAAGAGCTGATTAGTTTTTGGTAACGGGAAAGCTTTCAACACCAGAATATTCAAAACCAGAATATGCATGCACAGAATCATTCAAATTCCGAATATTCAAGAACCGAATCGTGCATCGCCAGAAAGCGATTTGCCCAAATGATTCATAAACCGAGTATGTGGGCGGGGCGAAGGCGGTCCAGGAGAAGCAAACGTTAGGTTATGTTTAGTTAGTTAGCGATGGTTCTGCTGATACGCTTTCGGGTAATGCGCGATTCTGAGTTTAAATATTCGGGATTTGAATGATTCTGTGTATGCATATTCTGGTTTTTAATATTCTAGTTTTGAATATTCGGGCGTTGAGTATGCACCCTTTGGTAGCAACTGGACAACCGTAAGTAGTATTTTACTTGAAGCAGTAATAGTAATACTATATTACATCCGAAGTGGTATATGTTTCATTACAGCCGAGGGCTTATATATTTACCGAGAGGCGAAATGCTCAAAAATAAGAAATAAAGACGCTATGATACGAGTATATACTTTTAAACTTTTTTATTCCGTACAATAGATGTGCTAAATATTTTTCGCAAATTACTTTGCTACATTGATATACCGTGAAGAGTAATGTATATTAAATTCCCATAATGCCTTAATGATAAATTAATTACAATTCAACTGTCTGCATGTAAATTCACATTCAGTCAATTATAAACAAATATTAGAGAACAATAGGATGAAAAAAGTATTAATCATTTTAATCTTGTTTTTATTATGTTTTACTTTCAAGAGTAAAAGTTCCATTGTCTTTATTCCTGATGATGGTTGATTAAGTAAGGACTTTGAGTTGCTGTTATTAAATAATAAATAATACAATATTTCATAATTGTATTTTTTTACCTCTCGCTAATAGAGGTTTAGGAATCATGCTAAAAATCGCATATGCAGATATTAGTGAACAAGCACGTTTTAAGTTCTCTAGAATCCAATTATAACATTTTTACGATGATGTCCGTTTATGTGTGTGTGCTGTGTGTGTGTGTGTGTGTGTGTGTGGATGTGTGTGTGTGGATGTGTGTGTGTGTGTGTGGATGTGTGTGTGTATGAGTATCTGGACGTTGGTAGGACGATTCTTCAAAAACTATAATACTTAATACCTGTTTACGTATTCCTCAATCTGACATTAATGGGTAGAGCTGAAAAGTTTTGATAACAATTCGACAACCGGAAGTAGCAGTTTCTTAAAAAAATTCTTCTAAATATTATTTTTTGAAAAATTTTGTTATATAGTTTCATTTAAAAAATATATTCTGTCCAAATTTTGGGTGAGAGCCGACCGTTCTACGTAACTGGTGTCTAGATATAACTTTCCATACAGCAAGATCATATCTAACTTTTCTTCATTTGTAAAGTTATTGCCCACAGAGAACTTTACGGGAGAAATTATTAAACGTCAAACAAACAAAGAATCAATTGTTTCCATGGCTTACTTGGCTAAATAAACTGATAAAACAGTTTACAATTTTTTTATTTTTAACCGTAAATAACTCGTTTATTTGAAAAAATTGTACATAAACAACATTACCTTATTGGAAAGAGAAAAAAATACTATTTCCAATAAGACAATAAAAAATATATGGTTCCATTTAAAAAATATATATTTTGTCCCAAATTTTGAGAACCGCAGACACAATTTTTATTTTGTTTATATGATCAATTTTCTAATAGAAAATGGCACAATTTTGCTCATTTAACCAACCTCGTGTCTCTTCAAATAAAAAAGTTACCAATAGTGAGCAAGCTTATTGAGACACCCTGTATAAAATTGACGGAAGGTAATGTGCTGGCCACATCAGATTTTTTATTAGTATCTAATAATGAGATGGATATACAGTGAAATTTTATTAAAAAATTTAATTAGTGACATAACAAAAATTATAATACACAGGGTGCAAGTTCCCGCCTTAAATTTAAAAAATAGGCAAAACAGAATACATTTCATAAGCCACTTGGTAAATATTAGAACTTTAAATCGAATAATCACAGTAGGTATAAGAGCAAAACAAAATTTTAAAAACCAAGTCACTTATGAAACGTAACATGGGTTACCTATTTTTAAACTTTAAGGCGGGAACTTATAAAATGGGCATCGTGTAAGCTGGTGCGGTACAACTACCTATTTCTTAAGTATACTAGCTCATTTTATAGCTACTCTGTTGTCACTTCTCACATTGTTCATAATCATAATAAAAAGATATCCTCTAATTAAGAACTCTAAATAGTCATAATTATAGTCTGCTTTTAAACTAAGAGTTAATTATTCATAATTTCCCTAATACAATTTATACTTCTAATTGGCTAGCAGTCAACAATATTTACACCCAAACACAAATCAAATTTACATTTTGAAGGTTAGTTGTTTTGACATATCCATCTATTAATGAATTATTCAGTTTTTTTTTTTCTGTGAAATTTTAAATGTTAAAAACAGCTTTTTGTATTAATTATCTCCTACCGTATCGTCATTTATAAAAAACGCCATTTAGCTTATTATTAAACAATAAGCACAATTCATTTTGAATGCTTTGTATCGGCAGAAATTAAGGCCTACTTATAATGAAGTAACGTAAAACGCAACGCAACGACGCAACGTAATCAGTAACGCAAACACAAAATATGTAATTTATAATAACGCCGAAGATAGCATTTCTAACCAATCAAAAGAATTCTGTATATATTGTTGAAATTCAACTCGCTTTTATTTATATTGTTTCTGGTCTTTATGAAACATGACATATAAATAAGTGTATAATAATTTGAATAGCAATGGACAGTGACGACGATATAGCTGCGGCAATACTGTTTCTGACTCGGTGATTCTCGATTAATTCGATTAACTTTCTATCATCCATAATTATTGTTCGTATCGCTTTGAAAATCTAACCGGTCTAACCACAAAATGTAGAATTTATTATGTAATTTTGACAGTTCACGAACATATCGATAATACAGATTTTTATAGTAAAACTGAAACACTGAATTCTGATTGGCTAGAGGTACAAAAGTATGGTAGAAAGATGAAAGTTGGTGAGCTTTGGCGTTGCGTTGCGTTACGTTACTTCTGCGGCTCTGCGTTGCGTTTCATTATAAAACGGTATATGCTGTATCATACATTTATCTTTTGCGTTACCTTGCTGCAACTGCGTTACCGCTTGCGTTACTTCATTATAAATAGGCCTTTAGGTATGAAAGTGTAAAAAATCATCCCAAAAAAACGATAGCCATGGAATTATAAAACAAAAAATAACAAATGTTAAACGGTTTATCTGTGAAATTAGATTAATTTATTTTTAATTTATGTTCAAGTGAATAGTAATGTATTTAAATTAATAGATAATTGTTCAGTTGAAGAGAATGTGTAAATAATACCTAATAAAAATATACTAATCTAAATTGACAGATAAATTTGTTACTTTATTTGCTTCAATTCCATGCCTATCGCTATTTTTGAGGTGATTTTCGACATTTTTATACCTATTTTCTGCTGTTAAAAAACATGCAAAATTAATTTTGCTTATTGTTATTGATTCAGATGCAGAATTTTATACTCTACATCTTTTATTTGATTTTTTTTACCTAAAATAATTAGGGAAGCAGGAAATTAAGAAAGTATGATTTTATATGTTAAGGGGCTCTTGATATGGTAACATCATAGTAATATTTTTCTTCATATCAAATTACAATTTAAATATAATGTTAGTTATTTATTATTTTAATATTAATATTTGATTAAAAAATAAATATGTTATCACAGCACACGGCTTTACCATTTCTGGGTGTGCTAATTTACTTCTAATCGCAAATTTCGATAATGACGATTATATCTGCAGAGTTACGGTGGCCATGACGATGTTATTACACGAAATATGCTACAGGGTATTCATGCTTCGATAATAAATCGCGGCGTCACCACATATGCACTCATTACTGGCGTGGAGAGTGCACCACATGAGTCAATTTTGTGCCATTTAAAATTCGAAATAACTTTGGCGTCGGACAGGGCCGAATCGGGCTTTGACGTTTTGATCGGCTCGACAAAAATTAGCCGGCCCGGCTCGAAAATTGACTCGAAATTGGGCCGGTCCGGGCTAAAGTTCGAAATTGAATGCATCCGGCATTCCTAATTTTGATTTTGATATGTGGCTAAATGTATAACTTTTTTCGTGTCAAACTTAATGTAATGTTTACTAAATACCGAAACCGCCGATAATTTTTAAGTACGTTTATTCAGAAAACCGTAAGAAGAAATGTTCACGAAACCACAATTATTGTGACTCAAACAAGTGTAAATTTTACCAAAAGACTTGACTTTACAATCTTAAATAAAATATACTACCAGAGCTGGGACCATTTCAAATAGTTAAATGCAAAATGTACATTTAAAATGGTTTCAGAAATTCGCATTTTCATTTTCAATTTAAAATATATTTTTTCAAGCCATTTTCATTTCAAATGGTTTCTTAACGTCTCGTTGGCAACATGACAACTCTGTTATGATTGCGCAAGTGCAATGTAATGCTGGGGAATCACAAATCACACCCAGAAAACAAGCTAAAGCTTACTTTTTAGTTATATGGTATTGTATTTATGCAGTTTGGCTTTGAAAGAATTTAATTTTTTTTATATACTAGCGTTTTAAAACAACAACTTTTTGATTGTCATTTTCGTTACTAAATGAAATACCTTTAAGCACTAATGCTTAAAAGTAACATTTTCAAGCACTAGTGCTTAAAAATAATAGTTTAATGCGTAAAAGTGACAATTTAGTGCGTAAAATGTTACTTTTAAGCACTAGTGCTGTTGATATTCGAGAATAAATGATTTGTTTTTAAACCGCTAATATAAAAAATCTTGTATGTAATTGCGAAATGAGTGTTTTAGGCACTTGACGTGTTGTATCACTCGCTTACGCTCGTGCGTACAAATTTCACATCGCGTGCCTCAAACACTATCATTTCGCAACTTATTACATAAATAGCTATTACGTAATGGAAAATTACGACTGTATGTAAAAAATACTAAATTAAAGTATATAATTTCGTTATTATTTTTTTTAACCATTTTGCATTTTCACTTTCCATTTTAAATAATGTATTTTCATTTTCTATTTTAAATGGTTTTGCCTAAAACCATTTTCATTTTGCATTTAAAATACTTTGTAGCAAAAGCATTTTGCATTTGATACAAAATGGGTTAGGTAAAGGGTAAAGCATTTTACCCAGTTCTGTATACTACACTTAACAAAAACTCTACTTCCTTAGAATATTTATCATTGGTTGTTAAATAAGAGACGCTTAGTGCAAGCTTGTTATAAAAATTAGTATTTAAGACTTTGGTTACAATTACAGGAGTTCGAAATTTTACACAATTTTTTTTAACAAATCTTATACGATCATTTACGTAACGGTTTATTTTATCTAACTTTATATTTCTGCTCAAAAATAAGACAAGAAATCATTATGGTAGGGGCAAAAATAACTTTTATTTAAGTATTCAAATAGTAAATGACAATGAATAACATTGAATTCTTGAAGTAAATAACAAAATTGTTTTCTTTATTTATTAAGATGTGAAGTATGTTATTAAATCATTTTGATCCGTTTAACTTAACACCATCCATTTTCATTAAAATATTGAGGAAACTACATTTGATTTAAAAGCTCGAGATCGAACGCATCTCTACAGGTATTTAATAACGAAGAACAATACGAAAATTTTCCACTCTTAATTTTTCGTTTGATTTAGTCCCAGTAAAGAGAGCAATACAGGGGTCACTTTGATGACGTTTGAAAAAATCGATCAAAATAGAATTCGTGCCGTTTGAATCACAACCGGTCAACTAACGCAAACAGCTACGTAATTCCATGACCTTTCTTAAACTGTTTCGGTAAAAGTATAACATGAATAATTGAAAACAAATTTATATTTTCTGTTTGTTTTTATCGTTTTATTTACACAACAATATCATTTTAAATATTGAAATATGTGTAAAATTGTAAACAACAAATTTAATTAATATGTATCGGAAAAATGAATTGTTTCCATAATACCATATCTTTTCACCCCAATTGTAGTCCGAATAATTGATAATTACATTCGATAATTTCTTTGTTTGAAATTCATCAACTCTCGTCTCTAACGTGTCAGCAAGCTTGAATAAATGATCGAAACTTCATTACTCAATTTTCCATTTAGGTTAAAACAGGAAAGGTCCCTTAATAGGTCCATAATTTATATTGGAGCAAGTCTGTTCTCCCTGGAAGTTGTCAAACTTGACCCTTGCGTAGTAATTTCCACCCTCTGCCTGTTACGACCTGTTTTAATGAGCCATAGAATGTAGGGGTTACATAACTTACCCCTATAACTTTATTAATTATTCATCGTCATCGATTTTTTCCCAATCTCATAAAAAATACATAAAGGTAAGTGTAGATAAAGTATAATACATATTTTATTACTGTAATGATTGAGACTGAGAATATTGGATGATACAATATCCAAGTTCAGGGAATAAGTTTCGTTTGACTGGACCATCAATTGAAAGTTTTATCGGTGTAAAAGTTTTATGTGACAAATTCGATCCGTCGGCGCTTAACATGTCACAAATGATTGTTCTTCGATCGTTGAAACTTTTCAACTCTGCTCTGCAATTTTCAACCTCTAAATTTTTACGTCTTGCATTTTTATAGATGCAAAAAACAATGTAGTTTAACATTCAAATAATGGCACAAGATTATATAAATAATAGTTATTAATTTTATAAATATTCTGTATAATACAATAGATTACAATATTTATTATTAAAAATTTGCTTTGAGATGGTCCACTAACGGCTTTCAAATTGGTTAATGTTTACTAAAACTTTAGAACTAAAAATTAATGTTTTTAGAGATAATACACATTAAATTTGCAAAAAAAGTTTATCACCAGTGTATTTTGTTATTATGGTAAACTAAATATTGTGATCTTAATTCATAAATAATAGTTATTTATGTAACAAGTGTGTAAAGTAGTACTTTTTTATACGCGATAAAAATACTATTTTACACACGAGTTGCATACAATATTTTTCCTACAACCAAAATGTTAGTACTGTTTCCCATAATACTGAATGTGACTGTAGAGACATCTTCAAATATTGTTAGTGCTCATTCTTATAATATTCTTCAAAATTAATATTCGAAAGCATCTCAGAAACAGGTGGATTAGACTTCTGGAATTGTACATATTGTACATTAAATATTAATATTAAAAATTAGGTTAGAACTCATGTCAAAAAAAATACTTTTCTTAAGAATTAGGTTAGTACTAAATCTGTTATAAAAATTATTACACTTGTTTCTCTTGCCCCGCGCGTATAAGTGTATAATAATATTTCTTAATAAATTTATAATTGAAGTTTTCATTATGATTCAGGATTTCGTATGCAAATAAGCTCATGGTCAATGTAAACAACAATAAATAATTGAATGAGCCTGTTTCACATTTTTCAAAAACTATTTTAAATGAAAGTTTATGGAATGATTTTCTTAGTAATAATTTTTATTTTAATAATTTGATGTTATTTGTGGATATAAGTAAATAAAAAGATTGGCGTCCTGAAAAACTACCCCCCACTCCTGTGACGTAGAAGCACATACATTACATCATTAATAGCCAATAGGAAAATTTTCCATTACCTATGTGTATTCATATTATTTATATAAGTAAACGTAGGCTAAAGTTTGTCACATGTTAATAACAAAATCTTTTAATTTGACATTTGACGCTGACATTGCTCATTGTAAATGAATAATAAAGTAATGGCTAATTCAAATTACACTTAAGCTAAATCGCACAATTAACCGAAGGTCGATAGCTGGATGATGGCTGAATTTATGTCAGAACGATTGTTTTACTGCTACCGAAATAAGGGGTATTAAAGAGTTGAGGTAAAATAAATTATAAAAACTGAATTTATTATATAAATTAATAATATATTTTACTTTAAAGTTCTGGTCGTGATTCTTATTTGACACTTGTTTGACAACTTTGACAATACACTTGACACCTTAGAACCGCTGAAGATGTATGTACTCTGACGTCACATTCTGTTTCTGATCACGTGACTTATTCAAAATTTTATCCAAATTTCAAAAATTAATTGTAAAATATCTAAAGGATATTTCGTGATATTTTCAAATTTGAGACTCTTTAAAGAACAATATCTTTTCAAATTTAGTACTTAGAAGTCATATAAAAATTCTTGCAACAGCCCTATTAGAATTTTTTACCTCCCGCTACCCTTGGTAAGGGAGGTATAGGGATCGTGCTAAAAATCACGTATCGAGATTTTAGTAAATGACCACGTTTTAAGGTCCCTAGAATCCAATTTTAACATTTTCACGATGATGTCTGTATGTGTGTATGTGTGTGTGTGTGTATGTATGTGTGTATGTATGTATGTATGTATGTGTGTGTATGTGTAGGGATTTTGTCTTCGCTCTAACTCAAATACTATCATTCAGAAAATTCTGAAACCTTGTATTTCTATCCTATTCTAATATGAAAAGAAGCCATTAGATTTTGGTGTAAATCGGATAACTGGAAATGGCACTTTACCTGAAGCTCATAATGGTTTTTCTTCAAAAAATATCATTAAATGCCATTTTTTCGCATTTTATGTCTTATGAAACTTAAAGATTATTGAATTTTCTACAGGAATACATTAATACTTTTTCTATATATTTTGCAGATAAATTTAAAAATTTTTTTTTTATTAGTCCCGAAGCCTAAGATAAACACAATTCCTTTGTTACACAGTTTATATTTCAAATGAATGTAACTTACAGTAAATGTCACTGTCAAAAAACTAATCACTTCAAATTAATAATAGTGACATTTTAAAAAGAAAATAGTAAACAAATCAATAGTTTTATGCAATGGTACAGTTCGCAGCGTTAGTAAATACGTAAGTATGTATTTAAATTAATAAAAATGTATAGGAAAGTGTGGCGAAGGAAGATTGTTGCGTAACTATTATTGTGGTCCGGATGCGGTTATTCGCTACCGAAAATCGGTCACTTTAATATGTTCTTATGTATGAATGCTATGATGATTGTGGGCAAGGCGAAAGAAGAATGTTGTTAAAGAGTGAAGTGAGTCACCTGAGCTCTTACTCTTATCCCTTTTTTTATTGTTACTATTGTTTCCGGGTATTTGCTAGCCCCCTAAGTGGGAATCGCGTGATTTTATGTACGTATGTATGTATGTAAAAATTAAATAGCGGGAGGTTTTGTGTTGGCCACATCAGATTTTTTTTAAATGTTTTAACTCGCTGATGATGAGCGCCGTGAGTCTCTCGAAACGTTCAAAAATACACCTGTAATAAAAGAGTTTTAATTAAATACACCTTGAGAAGGCAAAAACCAAGTTCTTTATGAAACATTAATTAACCAAGGTACCTTCAAAAAGAGAAATAAATTAGTTATATTATGAACAAAAAATTTTTTTTGAAAGACTGTATTATCCGTGACTAAAGTCTAGTTTTACGTACTTGTAAATAACTATTTTTATTGAGCGGTATGAGTAGTATTTTATATAAACAAAATAGTGTAGGTGAAATGTAGTTCACAGGTGATAATAATGGTATATTTATTCTTAACCGTCAAACTTTGTTCAGTTGTAAAGAAAATTATTTGCAACAAAAGTATGTTACCACATTAATCTAAATACGCAGATGTGATGTGTGCTGCGGTCGGAAAATAAACTTGAAATAATAATTTCAAAATTGTTTTTACTTTTGTGTTGATAACAGTTGTGTTCATTAATAATTTATCATTTGTGTGATATGTATCAACCATCATTAGGACATATTTCAATTAATTAAATAACTTGATGTTATACATATAATTATTTATTCAATAATCATAATGGTTGATTGTCCGGTGAATTAAAATAAAACAAATAATTACAGATTTAAACATTACGTATTCATCGTTTTGAATAAAATTTTATTTCTAAAGTTTCTAAAAAGGTACTGAAGTTCTACTTTTTATCACGAAGAAGGAATTTAGTTGCCGAGGCCGTAAGGCCGAGGAAAATAAAACATATGAGTCATAAAATGGAACTTCATGCCGATATGCATATTAAATTTTATTTGAAATCAAAAATTTGTGAAAATGAAAGGAATATTTATCGTTATAGATTGTGTTTATGTAACTGTTAGTGTGACACTCATTGAGGTTATCGTAAAGAACACTATACTCGCCGTCAAATAAATATGGACTGATGCTCATTTTTTCCCTTCTCCCCACCCTGTCCCTTGCAGTTTCAACAAGAATTGGCAACATATTTATTTGACGGCAAGTATGACAGCCGTAATAATAAACAAATTCTCTCCAGGTTTGGTATTTCGAGAATATTCCGAGAATATCTTCTAGTTAACATATATGCAGAGTTCATTGTTCATTCTCGAGTTATATCTTATTCCATGTTTATTAGTACATCCACCATCGTGGGTTATGACCATGATAAACTATTCCTGTGTTATAAGGAGGCTATTCTGAATGGGGACATTTCACATTTTGTGATTTATTTTTTTCTTGAAAAAATAGGTCAAATTAAATATGCAGGTGTATGTTTTACACCTTACAAGTCTTTAGAATCAGAGGTATGATTAAAGTTGCGTTTAATTTCAAATATTTCAACGGCTGACGTCAGTTTCACGGATACGACAGTCGAGCTCTACCGGTTTAATTTGGAACTATGATTGTTTGGTTTGATATTTATTTAAATAAATGGTTTATTATAATACCTTATACTGCAGCTATCAGCTGTCACAATTTTAGTTTAGATTACTGTTTCATGTTGTGAAGCATAAATGTGTATGTGTGTGTGAGAGAGAGAATTGTCTGTGTGAGTATGAAACTGTGTCGTTATAAATTTAGTCCGTATTTAAAAGCGCGAAAGTTTATTAGCAAATTTATGAATGAAAAGTCGCATAATTCAAATTATTTTCTATTACTATATTTATTAAATGAGATGAATTTCATAATTTTATATAAAAAAAATCTGTTGTGGCCAGCACAAAACCTTCCGTCAATTCGATGTATTTTGTACAAATCCCATACCAAAAGGTCCTTGGAACAGATTCTATATAATATCATGTAAAATCAAACACGAACACATACTATTCCTATTCACTAAGTAAAATGCACTTGACACTTCTTCTTATTCTTCAGCTTCCCCTATTTTATTAGAGGTAGCTGTTTCCTCTTTTCTTCCACTCATTCCTGTCCAACACATCTTCTTGACACAGGCATTCCTTTCAGTCTTCAGCGATACAGTCCTTCCATCTTCTCTTTGGCCTTTCTCTGCATGTCAATTGCGAGGAGCACTATGACATACCAATTTTGTGATCCTACACTTTCCATATTTGGTTTTGCACTTGCAACTGACATCTGTCAATTAGAATTTTTTAATATATCAGCATCAGCTGTTTCCATGATAAATAGCAAAGCTGACTAATTTTTGAAAATTAATTTCTTTATAATGCTTTAAATCTACATCCATTGAATATGAAGGAAAATGTATAATCAAACTGTATAGAGAAGAATATTTTCTTTAATATGTATAATAACAAAATGTCAAAAAACAATATTTAACTGCGTTTTTCTAAGAAAAACTGTTAAAAACTTCAAATAAGTGTACTTCCGGTGGAGCAATTATAACCAAAATCTAATTAACTCTTCATATGGTTGTACAGAAGAGGAATACTAAAGAATTATAATTTTTTGAATCGTAGTATTGGAGTTATCGTCGGAGAAAAATTTGTCACACATGGACACACACACACACACACACAAACACACACACACACACATACATACATACAGACATCATCTTAAAAATGGTATATTCGTATTGTAGGGACCCTAAAACGTGTTTATTCATTAAAAACTCACCACCGAATTTTTTGACCAAAGACAATACCTTCCTTACCTAAAAATGACCCCATTTAACGCCTTATTTATTATTGCCGCTCTCAAAATTATGTTTTATTTCAATCTTCTTCATCGGAATTGTTTAGTTCGTTCTTTTTATACTTATTTTTTTGTCATTTTATGTACAAATTTACTATTACATATCGAATACGTACCCAAATAATCTTATATGTACAATAATTATTATAAGGTTGGCAACACTGCATTTGCATGAAGTCGTAGTATAATGGATTACTTTAGTGCCGATTTCTGAACTTTTAATGACGATTTTTATGCACTTTAGTGACGATTTCAAATAAAATACTATTATTTGCCATACATTTATTTTTGTATCACCAATATCTAACGAACCTCCCTTTTTTGTTTTTCAGTCTCCAGAAAAACGTGAAGAACGCCTCGGACGTAGAGTACCCCGCATACGGGGTAACGGGGCCCAACAAAGACGTATCCCCCACTGGGGACCGGCGGCTCGCGCAGTCCGCGCAGATGTACCACTACCAACACCAGAAGCAGCAGATCATTGCCATGGAGAGGTGAGCGTGAACGTGAAAATATAGAAATACGTGAGCCGTGAACGTGATGTACGATACAAGCGTGACAGTTGATACGAGGATATACTCTGTATAGATCACTGGCTGGAATGATTGTATCGCAGAAATGGAATGGTTGTATTGAAGGAAGAATCTTTTACTCAACTACATACATATATCCTTTTGATTTATTTTTGTATCTATACATCATGCCGTCATATTCTGAAAATTGTAAACATACAAAAACAAAAGATATTGCTCTGAATTTAAGAAAATTTATCTATGAAAGAACTTGAAAATTTGATAAGTACATTCCATACATTTCTTCAATTATCAAAATATAACTAAATTTAACTGATTTTGTACAATATTTTTACTTACTTGTACGAAGTAAAGGAAGTATTGTAATCGCGAAAAATTTCGGTTTCCAGATTTCAACGGAAATATCTATTTTGACCATCCCTGAATCCATTTTGACTAATTTCGGCGTGACGTCTGTACGTACGTACGTATCTCGCATAACTGAAAAACGGGAAGCCGTAGAAAGTTAAAATTTTTTATTTAGGACTGTTATAACATCTAGTTGTGCACCTCCCTTTTTGGTCATTACATAGCTTTCGAAAGTGGTACTTTACTTGAAGCCTATAATAGATTTTCATGAAAAACTATATTAAAATATAATCCAAAAGTTTTCAAATTTGGTATATAAGACTTTTATATCAATGGAAATAACATAATAGATTATAGTTAAAATGGTCTACCCGGAAGTGGTACTTTACTTGAAGCCTATCATAGATTTTAATAAAAAACTATATTAAAATATAATCCAAAAGTTTTGAAATTTGGTATATAATACTTTCATATCAATGGGAATAACATAATAGATTTTAGTTAAAATGGTCTACCCGGAAGTGGTACTTTACTTGAAGCCTACAATAGATTTTAATGAAAAACTATATTAAAATATAATCCAAAAGTTTTCAAATTTGCTATATAATACTTTCATATCAATGGGAATAACATAATAGATTTTAGTTAAAATGGTCTACCCAGAAGTGGTACTTTACTTGAAGCCTATAATAGATTTTAATGAAAAACTATATTAAAATATAATCCAAAACTTTTCAAATTTGGTATATAGTACTCTTATGTCAATGGGAATAATATAATAGATTTTGGTTAAAATAGTCCAACCGGAAGTGATACTTTACTTGAAGCTGTTATCAGTTTTTCTTGAAAAAAAAAATGCTGTTATTTTGATTTTAATAATAAATGCTTCAAATAAAAGTTTTAGAGAATTGAATTCTGCGTCGAAAACATCAAGCATGATTAAATTAGCTCTTTGTATAAGCGAGATATGTAAATTTAAAAATTATGTACTTTTTGGTTTCTGTAATTAAGTTTGCCATGAATTAGGACAAAAAATAACAAAAAAATAAAGAATTTAATGTCAATGTCAAAATATGTCAAGTATCAAGTACGTGCAATTTTATGGTTGGGTCTGTTATAACAACACATATTTCAATTATTAACAAAATATGTATATTGTAACAGGCGTACAAGGAAGTCTTGTGGTGTCCACATCAGATATTTTATTAAAATATAATGCTGGATTTATACAGCGTAAGCCGTAACATAACGTACCGTGCCGTGGCGTATCGTAACGTGCTATTTTATACAGAATTTTTACGGTACATTTTCGTAAAAAGTATTCTCGTGCTCTGCTGATAAAAGTGCACGACAGATTTGTTTATTCGTAATACACTGTATTTTATATATATTTCCATTTAATATATTAATCTAAACTTTGACACATGTCACATCGTCACATGTCAGTGTCACAAGATCAGACAATTCGTAATGCAGTATTTTTTTATTTATTTCCGTTGAATATATTAAGCTCAACTTTGACACATATTAGACATACAAAAACAGACTATGAGGCAGCAAAGCAATAATTTTCATAATACCGTAACGTGCCATAACGTAGAAAGATAAAAGTTGGCGATCTATGAGTTTTTGATACGTTCCGGCTGTGTAAATAGGGTAGTTGCGAAAAAAATAAATGTTATTTTTTCCTATTAATTATGAAATACCTATAAACTAATTGTAAACAGATTAATGTAAAAATTATTGGAAAATATAAAACTTTTCATTCATAAATAAAGTTCGCGGTAAAATTCTTGTGACGTAGATTATTAATAATTATATAGTTCGACCAAGTCTACATGACTCATACAAGCTCGTTGTAATACCAGGACAAAGCGAAGTAGTATTTACAGTACAATTCTGAACAGATACAAAAGTATTATTTAACAGTACATAATTATTTACTTGAATACCAGATATTTTCAAGATGCTTAATTCTTATTTAGTGACATTTAACCTATGTTTTACGTGTAGGACGACTGATTCATGTTAAAATCATACTTTATTTTTCTTTTCTGTATCATCAAATTTGAGACAAGGTAATGAAACTAATGAATTTGTGCGAAAATTAATAATTTCTTTTGAAATAATGCTTCTCTCAAAAATATAAATATTTTCAGATAAAAATGGTAGTATTGTGTACAGAGTGTACTACCGAGAGTATACCGCTAGGGCAAGAAAGACTGTGATTGGTATTAATAATACACGACACACACGGGAAAATTTGAAATAAGAATTTTTTTAAATTATATTTTGAAAAATATACAGTTGCTAGACGTAAATCGTGTATTAAAGTGAATAACTTGAACAATTATTTCAGAAAAAAAAATAAATTGGAAAATGCGCAACTACTCTATTATCACATCTGTTTGTTTTGTTTTATTCTTTACGTTACGTTACAATCCAGCATAAAACTTTTCATTCTAAATTTTAACAAACTATTCGCGCTATATCGGTATAACGTCACAACTACAAAATGATTGTAGTAGTACAAAGCATCCAATACCGGTAGAAGAGCACTTACTGACGGTAATGCTTATTACATTTTTTGCACGATCGACGCACAAAATTAATAAAATAAGATTTGAAAATAATTTTGACAATAAAGTTTTTTGGTTGTCATTTTTTATTTACTTACCGACTCCGTCTCCTGATCGGTAAATAATTCACATCACTTACCGATTATTAATTTGTAAATAAAGCTTACTGCCTTCGAAACTCTATCAGCCCGATTCACAAAAAAGTTTAAGCTAATCCTCATTTTTGGATTAGCGAATTCTACTCTAATTTTGACAGTTTATAACTTACATTATAATCTATTCTATTCCTAGTAACTACCTTTATTGATAATCATAAAAATAAAATTTTAAATACCGGAATAGAATATAGAATTCACTAATCCAAAAATGAGGATTAACTTAAACTTTTTTGTGAATCGGGCTGTACATGTAAAGATTAAAAAAATCTGTTGTGGCCAGCACAAGACCTTCCGTCAATTCGATGTATTTTGTACAAATCCCATACCAAAAGGTCCTTGGAACAGATTCTATATAATATGTAAAATCGAACACGAACACGTACTATTTTTTAAAAATTATATACCAAAAGTTCATTTGAAAAGGTTCTACAAATCCAATAAATTTATCACATAAACACACACTAAGTAAAATGCACTTGACACTTCCTTCATTTCTTCTTCATCTTTCCCCTATTTTATTAGGGGTCGCTGTTTCCTCTTCTCTTCCACTCATTCCTGTCCAACGCATCTTCTTCACACAGTCCTTTCTTTCTCAAGTCTTCTGCGATACAGTCTTTCCATCTTCTCTTTGGCCATTCTCTGCATGTCACGTGCGAGGAACACTATGACATACCAATTTTAGATCCAATACTTTCTATATTTGGTTTTGCACTTGCAACTGACATCTGTCATTTAAAATTTTTTGAATATACTTATCAGCTGTTTACATGATAAATAGCAAAGCTGACTAATTTTTGAAAATTAATTCCTTTATAACGCTTTAAATCTACATCTATTGAATATGAAGGAAAATGTATGGAGAGGAGTATTTTCTTTAATATGTATAATAACAAAAAGTCAAAAAATAATATTTAACTACGTTTTTTTAAGAAAAACTGTTAAAAACTTCAAATAAGGGTACTTCCGGTAGATCAATTATAACCAAAATCTAATCAACTCTTTATATGGTTGTACAGAAGAGGAATACGAAAGAATTATAATTTTTAGAATTGTAGTATTGGAGTTATCGTCGGAAAAAAAATTGTCACACACGGACACACATACACACACACACACACACACACACACACACACACACACGGACACACACACACACACACACATACATACAGACATCATCTTAAAAATGGTATATTCGTATTGTAGGGACCCTAAAACGTGCTTATTCATTAAAAACTTACCACCGATTTTTTTGACCAAAGACAATACCTTCCTTACCTAAAGGTGACGGAAGGTAAAGAGAAATCGATCGTTCAAAAAGAATATAATTTTATATTATTCAAAATTTCACACTGCGAACACGTGATTGTATACAACAGGTGTAAACAACTTTAGTTCTTACATTACTCACTAAGAAGCGCATATCTGACGTCACATAATTTGAAATACAGTGGAATGCTTATAACGTTACGTTACAGCTAATCCTCATTTTTGGATTAGCGAATTCTACTCTAATTTTGACCGTTTATGTCTTAAAATATAGTCTAATCTCTAATCTAGTCCTTATCTACCTTTTTGATAATATTATGAAAAGATTAAATTTTAAATACCTATATCGGAATAGAATAGAATTCACTAATCCAAAAATGAGTATTAGTTTAAACTTTTTCGAGAATCGAGCTGTAAATTTTTTAGCGACATAATAAACAATCAAGAATTTTATTATCAGTTATAATTCCGGAATTTATTATAGCAACAATGGAATTTTAAATGTCACATGCATACATTTTTTTAAAAGTACGTACACATAAAATTAAATTTACAATGATCGTAATATAATATTATGGCATATTAATGAATAATAAAATGACAGATGTTTGAAATATTTCATATCAACAATCAAGCATGCTTCTATTATGAGTCATAAATGATGTAACCAAGGTAACTGTTATTTGATACCATTATTTTTCGAAATGAAACACATTTCATGTGAAAAAAATAAGAATTTCAAGGACGCTCGGTTAGTAATATGAATTATTTTATTTTTTTGCACGATCGGGTTTTTTTATGTCTACCGAGACGGTTCCCAAGGCAGTAGGCTTTATTTACAAATTACTAATCGATAAGTAATGTGATCATTTACCGATCAGGAGGCGAGGCGATAAGTAAATAAAAACAACGATCAAAGTTTACTTTAAAGAAAATTTTAAGATGTCAGAATAATTTTAAATCTTATTATTTTAAATTTTGTGTCGATCGCGCAAAATACGTAATAAACATTGCGGTCACCCGGTAAAAAGCATTTCATTTACTGCCCTTAATACTTAAATAACTATTTTGCACGATCAGGTTTTTTATGTTTATCGACAGGGTTTCCAAGGCAATAGGTTTTATTTACATATTACTAATGGGGTCCTCCACCATAAGAAAATATTATAAAATTTATGATAAATAATGATTAAGATAAAACCATTTTTTGTTAATTACTTTACGAGAAATTTAATACCAGTGTCACTGTGACGTCCCACTATTGCTATCCTTCTCTCGCAGCCTACAATAATCTGGCGCGGAGAAAGAGAAAGATAGAAGTGTCGCCGTGACGTCATTTTGACATTAAAAATCAAATGCAGTTAAACTAAAAACAATTAAGTGTTTTTAATACTATGAATTGCTTTAAAAATAAACGAACTTTAATATAAAATAATAATAAAAAAAATATAATATAGAGTAGAGGACCCCATTGGTAAGTGTTTGTAATTTCCTACCGCTTAAGAGGCGAGGCGATAAGTAAATCGAGCTTACTTTAAAAATAACTTTTTTTTTTAGTTGTATGTCAAAATAATTTTCAAACCATATTATTTTTTAATCTTATGCGTCAATCGTGCAATAAACATTGCGGTCAGTAAGTGCTCTTCTACCGGTATTGGAGATGACATTCTCAACCGGTAAGAAGCACTTATTTCGCAATACTTATGCCCGGTTTCTCCACAGCAACTTAAGTTGTTGATTATTAAAGTGCTACTTAATTGTAAGTAGGCCTTATATCCCAAATGCGTTGCACCAGCAAATTTGAATGCGAACTTAACTTATGTCACAAATTACACTGGCAACAGTGTAATGCTGCTCTATGATTGGTCAATTTGAAATTTAGCGATTCAAAATAAAATACCATCTGTCAAAGTCAAAGTTGTCATTGTGTTTATCAGGGTTTATGTTTGTATTCATTCAATAATATTCGATATGGATTTACAGGATTTCCTTAATTTGACGACGTTAACGTCGTGGATACTGTAAGGAAGTCGATATTGTCGAAAATGGTAGAACTCCGCGACAAATAAGAAACAGAATTGATTTGTTCCAAATATACTATATTATTTATTTTTAATATTTTTATGTGGACCTCCGCCAGTTCTATAAACGGAAGCCTTTTTCTTCGATGTCGTCTTCCTTGCATCAGTCTTCATATTAGCACACATTTTATTGCCAATGCTGCAGCAATTAATTTCCAGGTGATATTTTTTTAATATTGAACATAGACACCGCAATGATTTTTTTATTTTCAATATTCTCTTTAAATCTTTGTTTCAACAATCTCACAGTGTAATTTTCTTCTTTTTTGCTATAATTTATTCTTTTCTTTTTCATATCATTCAATTTTCACGCCGTAACAAACCAAAACGGAACAAATTTACCGCTGATATGTCAATTGACATATGACACATAACCATATAAGTCAGGGAATACCATAAGTCACCGTTTTTTCGACTTACATTTAAGTGCTACTTACGTCTCACATTTTGACATTTTTGTGTGGTGCAACAGTTTAAGGTGGAACTTAGGAATAAGCAACGACTTAAGCCTTAAGTTGCTCTGGATCTGGAGAAACCGAGCATTAAATAATTATTTTCCTATTTATTATTTTTGATAATAAATTAACATCATTGCAAAGCGAAACAAAATAAATTATGGAAGAATAGAAAATAATCGGACACGCAGCCAAGCAAAAATTATTTATATCCTGGCCAGAAATGTTTGCTTGACAGCGTGTCTGATTATTTTCCATTCTTCCATTCTGTAATCAGTCAATCATCGTATTCAACCATTAAAATAAATTATGTCAATATGTTATGTTAAATAGTTACCCCATCTTATTCAACCATAAAATATTAAAGTTCCTATTACATAAGAATAAAATATTCAAGAACCTATATTGTTTCTGATATTGACAAATGAAATAAATATTATTCCTACTACAATATAAATTATAATCCATCCATATATTAAACTATTTTTTAATTTTTTTATGAATCTTCGTCTAAACTGAAAGCGATCTGTAGTTCTATAGTCTTAATTTTTTTTGTTCGTTTAGACGTAATATATAAATAATAAATATAAATATATCATCACGGCATATTACCCATTTCTGGGTTATCAATCTGCTTTATAACAGATATCGGTAATGATGATGACGTATTCGTACCGTGCGGGCGCTTACCAGGCGCACCTGGCGAGCACTTACCAGGCGCACCTGGCGGGCACTCATTGCTGGCGTGGAGAGTGCACCATAGGGTCACTTTTGTGCCATTTAAAATTTAAAATATTTAGCGTCTGTCGGGATCGAACCCTGTGCCCCAAGATTCGCTACCACACAAAGGCACTCGGCCACGGGACCCCAAACTATATTTTTTTTTTAATATTCAATGACGTAAGACGTAAGTGTTTATCTCATTTTGTTCTCAAGCAATAGAGTTTACTAATAATTAAAATCACATAAATTGATCTATATATTTCAACACATAAATTATACAAGGACAGGGTGATTGGCGAAAGTCCGGCACCAAGAATATTTCGTTTAGTTTGAGAGATGCAAAAAAAAGTTAAACTCGGCAAAGATGCACATAAGATGATCATAGTAGGGATTTTGTATCACTTCCGGTTTTAGGGGAAATAGGTACAACTTCAACTCTCGAATAGATAATCGGTATTTTTATATTTATTTTCAGTATGTAAATGAAATTAGCTTCACAATGATACCAAAATATCATATATTTACTTTAACCATTTCAAAATGGCGACAATTTATTTGCAAAATATGTATTAATAAAATTCCATACAAAATAAAACAAATATGCGTTTTGTTTTATGAGTAGTCGCAATTTTGATTGCCACTGACCGCCTATGTCATTTAACATTTCATTTACTTTCATATAAATGCAAATGGTTTATAGCTGGCATAGCATGGTAATTTCAAACAAGTATTATTTGGTTTACTTTTTTGTTTTATTTTTTGCACTCAATTCCTACTTAAAAATGGTTTCCCAATTTACAAAAAAGCGGTAGTAGAGGACGTTAAATATAGTAATAAATTGGAATAGAATAAATTTGTGACTTGGATGTTAAAGGCATTAAAAATTCTTTAACTTTTTTAAATTTTCTCGTTTGGGGTATGTGACTAAATTTTGATTTTTACATATATGATACTAGACCAAAAAATAAAATACCTTTTTTTTAAAAAAATTGATTAATTATTCGTAGTTTACGAGAAAATAATTATTAAAACTTTGGAGAAGGAATCTGTGACGTCAGTAGGGTAGAATGATAGAAGACAGTTAGACTGAGATAGATATATTGTGGTAGGCGAAAGTGAAAGCAGCTGTCCTTTCGCCATTCCATAACCTATCACAACATATCTATCTCAGTCTAACTGTCTTCTTCTACCATTCTACCCTACTGACGTCACGGATCCCTTCTCTAAAACATCAAATTGCTAATAACAATATTATTACAAACTAATGTTTAGTTTTTATTATTATAATGAGAAGCTATAAAGGTTTGTTTTTGTATATTATAACTTATATATTGAAATTCGATTATGGTCACAGTCACATACCCCCAAGGACCCCATTACATAAAATCAGTTTTATCTACTCAGATATTCCTTTTTATAAGATTTTTTTTAATCCTTGCAAGAAAACTTTCTGCTAACAACATCCATTTACTACATACTCTGCCTCCGTTATCTCACCCTAAATCTTACCTACATACATTTTCTTTGCTAAATGTTTTTCCGATATTCGCTTAGGATGACCGAACCTTCATAACTTACTTCCACAGTGTTCATATATTTTCTATCCGTACCACACCTCATACATATGTATGCATGTATTTTGTTGTTATTTTGCTATAAAAAATTTGAATGACCTGAACAACCTTCAGTTTTCAATATCATGATCACTTTGTTCTACAAATCGTCACGTAGTTGTATTTATTTTTACGATTAACATTTTCATCAACAACAACATTTTGATGTGTAGATTAACTCACATCTCACCTTCGATTTATTTATTCCATACAACTTATTTACAAATATTGACGTAAACAGGTGAATTATTGAGCGATTAATCAAAAGTTTTAATTTATTGGTGTCTACGTGATTCAAAGCATTTGTCTAGATTGTCTAAAAGAGAATGTTTGGGATCTTTGTGTAAATGTTTTAAATTGCAGAAATGTTTAAGTTGTGAGCTAACCACAACCCACATTGAGAAATATTATCTAATGTCGCGTTGAATAGTGCGCGTTACAGTTGATAAATAAAAATGTCATGACACAGGATACTGTTACAGATAATATGTTGTGAAATTTAATCTTCCAATGTCAGATGGTTTGCTAATTTTTATAATTTTATACATCATTTCTTATGAACTTTTTAAACAATATTGAGGAACATTACTTACATATAAATAGCCGGACATATTTTACAGTCAAATATTTAATGGCGTATTCCTCATTGCTATGCTAAGAAATAGTAAATTTCAATAATTATAATTATTATTATTATTATTATTATTATAATTATGCGTTAAATTAAGAGTGTTAGTAAAAAGAAAATGATGAAATATTACTTTGTTGTAATACAAATGTTTAATTAAAGTAAACGTGACGACATGGTCCGTGGGGACGACCCAAGCCTACTAATCAGTTATTATTGTAAATTTTTTGAAGGAAAAAACGAATTCCCGACGGGAATTTTTTGGCGGCACATCACTACTCGGGACGTCACAAATAAATATTTCAAAAATTCATATCTCGCTTATTAATTTGAATTTTAACACCGCGTTTTTACCAATATTCCCTGATTTTTATATATTAACAGAAAAAAATATTTAAAAAATCTGTTGTGACCAACACAAGACCTCTCGCCATTTCCATATTAGGCTATATATGTATTGTATTGCATTTCGCTTTCGAACCGTCGTTTTATAACAAAATATTGCAGAACTTTACCCAAATATTGTTTTTTGTTGTATTTAACATGTCTTCTGCACACATATAATTCTAATTATATCTATTTTTCATTGTATGAGGAAGTTTCTAAATGTCAGAGATTGTTCCAATTCATTAACCAGATTGGCGGTATTTCTGATGGATATATGCATTTTACCACAATTTTACCTATAATTTCAAATATTTAATTAATAAAACAATAAGAAAAATTAAATATACTTCCCAGAAAAAGCTATCAGAATGTCACTAAAACTGTTGATATTTGACAATGACATGTGTCATTTACAAACTATGTTATAAACATTGGAATTTGTCAACTGGTTTCCTTAGTGCCTTAGCCTCTGCGATTAGTTTACTCTATAAATTTTAGTGTCTTTATCTCAAAATCTATACAAAATTTTTAAGTGTATTAGATGGAGAATTTTATGTTCTTCAATATTTAATAAAAAAAAAAAACCCCAAAAAATTATATTTAGAAGAATTTTTCTAAGAAACTACTACTTCCGGTTGTTCAATTGTTACCAAAATCTTTTCAGCTCTTCCCATGAATGTCAGATTGAGGAAACTGCAATTAAATATTTTTTAAGTCACGCACATACACACACACACACACACACACACACACACACACACACACACACACACACACACACACACACACACACAGAGAGAGAGAGAGAGAGAGAGACATTTTAAAAATGTTATAATCGGATTCTAGGGACCTTTAATCGTACTTATTCAATAAAATCTGGATATGCGAATTTCAGCAAGAATCCAATACTACTCTTAGCGAGAGGTAAAAATGGTTCAATATCCCATTGTTGCATTGTTGCAATAAATTATACTGGATGTAACTGTAAAAAAATAGCATAATCATTTGACAGAGCATACAAAAGTGTTCTAAAGAAGTGTAAATCAAAATCCAGTATTATTTCGTACTAGGAAGTTATTTGTAAATAAAAATATCAGGCGGTCCTTCACTATTTTCTTTTTATATTTTTTTATGAAACTTCATCTTAACTGTATTTGATTTGTAATTTATTGTAAGCCGTAGTATTTTTTTAATATTCTGTGACATAGATATAGAAATGGTATTATTGTCAATCAGTGAACTTCGCTAATAACTTAAGTCACATAAATTGATTAAAGCTAATGAAAAGGCTTAAACGGTCCAAGTATGTTGTAAAATTCTTTATTGCGGTCGTTTCGGGCTTACGGCAAGCCCATCTTCAGCTGTTGATACATTATTGTTAGCAAAAAACAGTTTACAGGATGAAAATTATAAAATATTTTTCACCTAACGGTGAATATTCCGGGTGTAACACTTTATTTTTTGAGCATCATTTCCTTTTCATTTTCATAATTTTCATCTCGGCGTCTTTATGAGTCTATAAACTCACTGTTTTGGCGCTTTTCTTTCCGGGCCAGAGGCGTTTAACATGGGGAAAACAGTTTTTCCTTGCCCAAAAGTGATCTACCGGCCAGCCATAAAATAGGTTGAAAAACACTGCTGTAAACAACTTTCGGTCTTTCTTTACTCACTATGAATAGCACATATTAAAAGTCTGATGTCAGTCACGTCACACTATTTGAAATTCATTGAAATGTTTAGAAAAAAATATATTTCATTAACCTTACACATTTGGAAAGTGTAACAAAGGCTAAAATTCCTCATTTTTTTTTAAACAACAAAAAAAAAAACGAAAATGGGTGTGAAAGCAGTAACCAAAAATCTGATGTGTCCAACACATTACTTGCAAACAATTTAATTTATGAGGTGTAATAAAACTACTGGAGATCAATCAGTGAGGGGTTTATTTATTTTCGGCCTCAATCATAGTAATTTTTACTTTTATAAATATCTCAAATAATTTTCCTAAAACAGTTTGGTTGCAAGATGCAATTATTATTGTACAATGGAGGATTACAGCTCAATCGAATTAAAGGAAAATAGTAAAAAAAATACGAATGTATATGCTGAATAACGAATATTAATAAAAAAAAATGAAATGGCATAATTGAGATATTTCGGAAATAAAGGGTTTTTTGTTATACCGCTTCGACACTAATATGAAAATATTTTGATTGGCGACCGAGAAACCGCCTATACATGCATTACAAATAGCGTGTTAGGAGGTGGGGATTACTACCAATGGAAGTTAAGAAATTCAAATTCGAAACATTCCTGTACTGCAGTTTCCAAACAGTTTTTATTTTAACATAAATTTCTTGCATTAAACTTAATAATTTAAATACACCTGTAATTATAAAGTATGTAGACGTATACAGTGTTATAATATTCATTTATTTTTATGTAAATATAACTTAAAATAGCATATATTTCAAGAACATTTAGATCCATGATGAAAATAGTTTGATATAAAAACACATAAATGTGACGTCACGTCAATCTTTTCAAAATTTGGGGGACCATAACTCGCTTATTAATAGGAATTTTTTCACCGGATTTTCATCAATAGTCTTAGTTTTCCTAATATTTTCAGATGAAATTATAAAAAAGTGGTGTAATCCCCCATTTCTTATTTCTAGATATTTAAGTTTGAAAAAACACATTGATTTAAATTGTATAAGATTATTATTAATTTTTAAATATAAAACTTGAAGAGATGCAAATAGTTTCAATTATTGGAATGGAAAGTAAAACGTTCCTTTAATTGGATTAGTGGCTTTATTGTATGTTGTATTCTTTATTTCAGTTGCAATTCAACCTGATGAATCTTGAAGTGATTACACACTTCCAAGTTTTATAATGTTTTAAGTTTTTACAATAAAAAATGTAAGCAAATTCATTTTTTTTTATATTTTTGTACTATTACACATATGCTTGATAATGGCCAGGATCTTGGCCGAAACGTCGCAATTTAAATAAAGAATATAACATACAATAAAGCCAGTAATCCAATTAAAGGAACGTTTTACTTTCCATTCCAATAATTCCAATTCGGTTTACTAAACCTTACAAAATTACCAAATAGTTTCAAGTAAAATATTATTTCCAGGTGACCAATTTATAATAACAATTAATCTGCTCTTCATTTTCACATTGACCCGTATTACGACTGCACTTTTATGGAACACACTCTTCATAAGCAGTGTTGTATAAAATACTTGCAAAAATGTATTCAAATAGAAAATACAAAATACTAAACAAAAGTATTTCATATGTTTGGTAAAATGCAATTATTTTTTTAGTATTTCAAATATACCAATATTTCAAATACTTTTACTTTTAATTATTTGAAAATAAAGAAGGTACGTTAGGGTATTGTAAAAATATTTTTCGTATTTAACTTATTCGCATATTTTTATTAATATTAAAAAGAAACTCCTACATTAACATCAGCAGGTGTTTTTTAAAGAAAAAAATTAGAGAATTATTCCATGTTATATTACTACGAGACAACACATGACGGAGGGTTTCTATTTCAAATACATAAATCTATATCAAATACTTGTGTATTTTAAATACAAAAACGTATTTCAAATAAAAAAATGTATTTCAAATATTGAAAAATAGTATTTCATACAAATAATAGTATTTTAATGTATTAAAATATATAATACTTATGAAAAGTATTTAAACTAAAAATACAAAATACTGCTATTTTCAAGTATTTCAAATAATTACTTAAAATATTTTGTCTAATTCAAATACTTATTTCAATTACTTATATTTCAAATACTATACAACACTGTTCATAAGAATGTAGTGTAAAAGCGCGCTCTATAAAAGCGCTTTTATGATAAAAATGCGTTCGTAATATGAACCATTATTCGAACAATCCTGCTCCCGCAATCTATACATACTCGTATACATCCATGGACAATATTCTCTTGAACAAATAAAAAGATAATTAATTGAATTGCAACACTAATTAACTATGTTTTGTAGAGATCGTACGGTTGCCAAGTAGTTGTTGAGTTTTATTTTTGCTTTAATTCTTTAACTTGTGGCTAAAAATAAAAAACCGTGAAAGTATTATTATTTATACATACAGAATTCGAAATCACATTCCAGAAAAATTCAGGTGAATTCCAAACCACAAAAGCCGAGCACTTACGAGATTAAAGTATTTACTAAAATATAAATCCAATAAAACATATTAAAAAGATTTTTTTTATATATTCTTTCATGTATACTTAGCTTTCTAAATTCTTCATACTTTCTATGTTATAATCCATTTCATTAGAGTAAGCAACGATGTATTAATTTAATTATGTAGTTATGCCCGTGAAAAAACATACATTATTTTCTCATTAACTGAAAAACTGGTCAGCTGTTTTGAAGATAAACTTTTGCTGATATTACAGTGTTAAAAATTGCTCGAGTTCGTGCATTATCATAATGTTAAAGAGAAAAACTACTTCTAGCCTGTAGTAAAAAGTGGCGAAATTACTTCCGAAAGATCAATTTTTAGGAGATTAGCCAAAAGTAGTTCACGATAAAAAAAATGGTTATACATAAAATATTACATCATTTACATGTTATTTGTATCAAAAAAATAAATTATTACATATTACACTGGTGTGTTATGACTGTAATACAATACTGACAATACGGAAGTTTATCACGCCAAAGAAATGTGGATTACACGAAAATAATTTCAGTTTTTATTATTTTATCATAAAAAAATCTGTTGTGGCCAGCACTATACCTCCCAGCAATACTTGTGATGATGCCTCAACTGGCGAAATTGTACAATAAAGTAAAAATACACTTTTCTTGTAAAACTAAACCGATTATTATTTTTTTAACTTTTATTAATTGAAATACGTACCTACATATTTAGTGATGCTGCAAACTATATTATGTTCCCTTGCATTAATATAACTGTTGTTAAATAGATTATTTTATAAATTTATCTATAAAATATTTAGAAAAAGTTTGAATGCATACCTGGAGAAAATTTAATAATCTTTAATTCTTATAATAACATAAATCGCCAAAAAATTACATTTCCGGTTACCTGATTTACACCAAAATCTAATGACTTCTTTCCATATTACAATAAGGTAGAAATACAAGGTTTCAGAATTTTCTGAATGATAGTATTCGAGTTCACAAAATCCATACACATACACACATACAGACATTATCGTGAAAATATTAAAATCGGATTCTAGGGACCTTAAAATGTGTACATTTACCAAAATTTCGACATGCGATTTTTAGCACGATCACTATATCTCCCTTACCATGGATAGCGGGATATAAAAAATTCGTAAAAACTGAGAAATGAGATAGAAATATTAATTTGAATTTACATATTTATATTTAATTCCTCGTTAGAAACTCTTGTACTGTACTTTTCATATTGAGGAGAATGGAGACTGGGTCCTAAAACTCATATGAGGCAACATTACATAAAAAATCTGATGTGGCCAGCACATGACCTCCCGCCAATTCCATGTTTAAAATAGCAGTGAGCTTTACGTAAAGTATCACTTCCGGTTGATCGGTTGTAAATAAACTTTAATTTGTTGTCTAATAAATAGAAAAGTCTGTAATACGAAATTTAGGATTATGTTTTATTGTTTTTCCCATCGACCTTTAAACTAATGGACCGAGTGTCTCCTATTCTTTTATTGTTAGAATAATGCTCCAACATAAAAGGATAGAAATATATATTCTGTCCTTCAACGGTACGGAAGTTCTCAGTTAAAGTATACTGCGCATACGTTCCTACTCATTGTACATCTTTTTCAGCCATATGTAAACCTATATACATCGCTCTCTATCACTAAATAGTTGTCAAAATCTACATTTGACGTTTCGTAACTGTTTGTCTATTATTTGCTTTTTTGTAGAACATTTACAATTATTTCTGTCAATATATAGGTGTATGTGTTGTGAGGTGTGTATGCGACAAAATAATGGGGAAACGGTGTATTTCATGCAGTCAGCAGTACGTACGCAGTCCAGCTGTGTCATTTCATATGTAAGGTCTTATTAATTATTACTTGTCCCTTATAATATAATATGTATGTAATATATTGTATTAAAAATATATAATGAATCTAATTATGCACAAAAAAATTAACTCTATACTCTTACCGATTACACACCAAGTATAACAAGTTAGGGACAAATTAATTTTTTTTATTTTGCAGCGTTTTCTTAACTTCCGTACTGTTGAAGGATAGAGATACTGTGTCTGCACCGTTATGGCGGGACATGTGTTTTGCTTGTACGATGCGTCTATTAGTTTAAAGGTCGATGGTTTTTCCTCAAAAATCTGTTAGAGCTCCAAATTAAGTACCACATCCTATTTATCATACATAATTAAAATCTGATATGTTGTTTCAAATTATATATGAGTTTTAAATACCAAATTTGAGAAGTTTTGAATCATATTTTAATAGACTTTAAGGGAAAATCGTCACACACACATTCTTATAAAAATCAGCATCAACTTCTAGGTGCTCTAAAACGTAATCTTTGTAAATTCTTCGTCGTACATGATTCATTTCGTAAATGTGTAGTTGTAAATTAATATTAATTTATAGTGCTGCAAAAATAGAAAAAAATTAAATCAGATCATCCTGTACATCTAACATTTATGTATGATGGAAAATATATTATTTTTACAAACCTTAATTTCATTAGAATTAAATATTTTACCATTATATTCCCCTTAACACGGTTTCATTATTAATTTTAATATAAATGCTTCCTGACAGTGACATTTGTTTTAATATGTCAAAATTGTTATTAACATTATGTTTTTGTTTGACGCATAGGCAAGACGGTGTATGAAAATAAATTATATTATATATTCATATTTAAAGTTATTTACTAAATGTTATTATCGTAGAATTGAAGATTATACAATTATATTCAAATTTAATTAGTTAAAGTTACTAAAGAATTATATTCAAGGAATTTTTTTCAAGAAAATCTGTTAAAAGCTTGTATAGATGATACTTCCGGTTATCCGATATACACTAAAAACTAATGAGCTCTTCCCACATTAGTATAGAATGGGTACACAAAATTTCAAATTTTTCTGATTGATGGTACTTGAGTAATCATGTCCACAAGATCCACACACACAGACACACACATGCATACCTACAGACATCATTGTAAAAATGTTAAAATCTGATTCTGGGGACATCAAAACGTGCTTATTCACTAAAATATCTCTATCTGATTTTTAGCACGATCCCTATACCTCCTTTACCTAGGGTAGCGGGAGGTAAAAATGCACTTCTCATTAGACACTTGATTCGTTATCACATATATTATTTCATGAGGGGATGGCAAATTTTTATTTGGAAACCTTTTTGTAATGTTAAAAAAAAATATTTATAATTTTTCTCTACGTTCGTAATAAAGAGAATCTGTTATTTGATTCATTATATAATATAGTTTTATAATTATTAAGAAAAGTAAAAGCAAATACAAGAAATTTGCATTTTTTCATTTCTATGCGATAACTTTTGCTCGTTACAGAATAGTAATTATTATAAGATTTTTTTTTCAATCTACTACGCTTTGCATTATTTCTCCTACGTATTATTTGTTCCTCTGTTGTGTAATTTTCGCACATCTTATACCATGTGTGAATAAAGAACAACGTAGTCATTAACTCACATAATTCTGCATTAGAACTAGTGTCTGTAAAATCTTTGTCCATGTTTTGCTGTCTGTGCCCTCTACGGCCAAATGTATTCAGCGAATGTAATACATCAGAGGAATGACACTCATATTGGGTATGGTGGTGGCCTAAATGCTGTTTATTTTTTATTAACTATAAATGACAGACACCATTGATAACAATAAGTTTGTTCGCACAACAAAATAATGCAACTAATTGCTAATTTTTCAGTACGCGTGCGTAGTTTCAAACTGATTTCAAACTAATTGGAAATTTTTGGGTTCTGCGAACAGAATTAAAGGTTATCGTTACTACTACTATATGGAGTGAACAGAAAGGTTTTTATCTTATGTTGATTGTTGTTGTTGTTGGCATTTGCCATTGTCACATAATGATATTATAATCTTACTTTATTGTTTAAAATTTACTTCCTGCGTTTATTTCTGGTTCTCTTAAATTTAGTGGACAACAATGCTCGCTAATAGCTAGATTTAAATTACTCAGTATGTCAACCATACCAGAGGTCCAAAACTGTTCTGAACAGTTTTGGTCTTTTGGTTAGGTTAGGTTAGTTAAGATTTAGGGATTTTTACGTTCCGTCACCCTTATGTAAGGAAGGTATTGTCTTTGGTCAAAAAATTCGGTGGTGAGTTTTTAATGAATAAGCACGTTTTAAGATCCCTAGAATACGATATTACTAATTTTTCATTGATGTCTGTATGTGTATGTGTGTGTGTGTGTGTGTGTGTCTGTGTGTGTGTGTGTCTGTGTGTGTGTGTGTCTGTGTGTGTGTCCGTGTGTGTGTGTGTCTGTGTGTGTGTGTCCGTGTGTGTGTGTGTGTGTGTGTGACAAATTTTTCTCCGACGATAACTCGCAAACTAAAATTCTAAAAATTATGATTTTTTCGTATTCCTCTTCTTTACAACCATATAAAGAGCTGATTAGATTTTGGTTATAATTGGTCAACTGGAAGTACCCTTATTTGAAGTTTTTAACAGTTTTTCTGGGAAAACCGCAGTTAAATATCATTTTTTGACATTTTGTGATCATTAGTATGAAAGAAAATCTTATTCTCTATACAATTTGATTATACATTTTCCTTCATATTCAATAGATATAGAGTTATAGAGAGATTAAGAGAGGTTAACTTTCAAAAATCAGTTAGCTTTGCTAAAATTATGGAAACAACACATATATTCAAAAAAATTCTAATTGACAGATGTCAGTGTCAAGTGCAAAACCAAAGCGGAAAGTATAGGATCAGAAAGTAACGTAAGTGACAGAGTGTCCCTCGCATAAGTGACTTGCAGTTTCAATGCCGGGAGTACGAGGAAGGCCAAAGAGAAGATGGAAGGACTGTGTAGCAGAATATTTGAGAGAGGAAGAACTGTCTGAAGAAGATGCGTTGGATAGGAATGAGGAAGTGTGAAGTGCAATTTACAGAATGTACATTCGTGTTATAATAATATTGGATTTATAGAATCTTCCCAAAGAAACTTGCAATATGGAATTTGTGCTCGTGTTACAATTTTACAGGATATATAGAATCTTTTCCAAGGAACTTTTGGTATCGGATTTGTACGAAATACATTGAATTGACGGAAGGTTTTGTGCTGGCCACAACAGATTTTTTAATTATTAACTATATATTATATTTAATTACGAACATTAATAAAAAACTATAATCTAAAGCAACTAAATAAATAAATAAATATAATACATATACGTAATTAAGAAAAATCATTTTCATAAATTTTAAAAGCTTCATAACAGCGCTATTATTATAATACTGACCATTCCCAAAATTTAACTTCACCAGCAACCAAAAATATTTACAAAAGATTTGATAACATAGCTAATTATATATTTTTCGATAACTTGTGTAATAAATTCGTTACTTAATTGGTAATAGCTCTTAAAGGCCAGCTGGTATCCGTAAACCAAAAAGGAAAAATTAATGAAAATATTGAACTGCAACACCTGCTAACGACGGAAAGAAAATTAATTATATATTTATTTATTGCAGTACCTAACAACATGAATATAGAAATTTACAGTTATCAATGTATAATTCCATGTATAAAATGTTACAAACTAGTAATGCTTTGTGAGTTGTGTCTAATTTAACTCTTTTTTATTCTTTTTCCAGTCGGGCAGGTGCAACAGTGCGACACGGCTCAATGTCCGAAGCAGAAAGCGACGAAGAGAATGAAGAGGGAGACTACACCGTGTACGAGTGCCCTGGTCTTGCCCCGGTAAGTTGAACACCGCTGACTACAGACACAACGTCTTAAACCAATTCTTTTACATCTTAGTTCTTAAACATCAAGGAAACCCTCTTGTAAAAACAAAAATTTAATGAACGTAAGTCCCAAATGTCATTGCTTCTGTTGGCATTGTTATCGTTATCATTTGTTTTACGAGACATGGAGGAGTAAAATATAAGAAGTGGACATATATCGGGTTTAACACGAAAAGCATAGGAAAATAGTTTTTATTCACAATCATTATAGTAATATAGCGATTCCTAACCTTTTGGAGGTTCATTCCTAACTTTAATGACAATCTCTTGGGTTGGAAATAACAGATTTCACTTCCATCTCTTGGGTTGGAAATGTTTATGAAGAGGTTGCCTAGCAACATTGTCATAGATCCTTATAATAAAGTAGGCTAAAACAAACTTTAAGAAAGGTGTCAAAAATATTAATAAAATTAAAGGTTATACTCACTGATTTGTTTTGAAAATTATTGATTTAAAATGAGTAATGTAAATAAGCCCTAGGCTGTAATGAAACATCTCCCACCTCGGATATAATATAGTATTCCTTGTGCAAAAGTGGCCTATTAATTTTAGATAAATTGAAATAAAAGTTGTAAATAAATAAATTTTTGCATAATTTCCAATAATCACTTTTATTTTGCGCGTTTTGTAACATAACAAATCGAATTTAAAATTTTATATAAATTAGTTCTGTGAAGTGTTAGCCATGGAATTAAAACAAAATCGCGAACAAATAAATAGAATAGCCATAGCCAATAACGTTTTACATGTCACATGTGAGAAAAGCTTTGTTTGAGACATCATTATTGAAAATTATTCACACGAAGAAAAGTTCACATTATTATGTTGATGCAAATTATATTATACAATTTGGAATTTTTGTGACAGGTAAAACGTTATTCACTGAAAAAAATAATTGAAATTTTGTCTAATTATACATGGATATTATTTTATTAGGCAATATGTCTAATAATTTATTATAATTTACAAATCTTACAAAAGTGACCCCTGTGGTGCACTCTCCACACCAGCTATAAGAGCCCGTGAGGTGACGCCTGGTAAGCGCCCACGCGGTAAAATATATCGTCATCATTACCGATGTCTACATGTGTTGTAGATACTGGCACACCCAGAAATGGGTAATATGCCGTGATGATATATTTATTTATTTATTTTTATTTAAATCTTACTTTAGCATTTTAACTAATCCGAAATAGATAATAAATATTTTGTTAAAAATCGTTAATTTAAATATGCAAATGGTTACTTTAATTACTTATTTATCTAATGAATGAGGTAAATTCAGTAGAAAATTTAAATACATATTTAGTTAATTTCTTTATTTATATTTAGTTCAATAGTTATTACGATATAAATGTAATCATTTCATCTAATTTTCTATTTAATTTTACTATAATTTTTATTACAAATAGTAGGCTGAAAAATAAGGAATTTATTTAGTTTTAGTTTAGTTTAGTTAATTTAACTAAAATTTAGATGTTTTTTTTTCTGTATAATGGCTAACACTATAAACTTTTATAAAATTTTAGATTCGATTTACTCGGTTACATAACGTACATAATAACATGTGATTATTTAATTGGATGCAGTCACTGAAATATATACTAACTGGAACTCGCATACTCTACCTATCAGCGTACGCTGAACTGAAGCCTCATTGAACAATAATGGCTGGTCCTGTTCGTGCCGAACCGAACCTTGCCGAATAACTCGTATCATAGCTGATCGCTTTGTTTTCATATTATGCTTCATTTATTTAAACACGCGCCACACGAAATAATTTTAGTCTACTCACGAACTGTCTCGAACCTAGCCGAATAACTCGTATCATAGCTGATCGCTTTGTTTTCATATTATGCTTCATTTATTTAAACACGCGCCACACGAAATAATTTTCGTCTACTCACGAACTGTCTCGATGTTTGCCGACTACTCCAGCAGCAGGCTTTCAATATGCTTCACAGTCATGGTTCGTACGCGCATTCCAGTTAGTATATATTTCAGTGGATGCAGTATTTAAATTCCTACACTTATTTGAAGCATTATTGCCTAAAATTAACAAGCCTTTTTTACGCAAGGAAAAACTTTTCCCATGATAAACACCTATGGCCTGTTTTTTGTGTTACACCCGGTATACCTCACAACAAAAACATGATGAGAATAAACTTGTTATAAATAAAATAATATATTTGCTTGCTAATCTGTCACTCATAAAAATCAAATACTAAATACACCTATTTAAGCGCTATAAACTGATTACTTACCTTATGCATGAACTAAAACTAAAAGTTTCTCTGATGCCACCTTATTTACAATTGTAATTAAAGGCCATTGGACGAATGAATTAATCGGTATTTAAGAGTCTAGACAAAACCAGTAGTATGAAATGAAATGAATATAAAATTCTGCTATAAAAAAAATAGCACTCAAAACTCAAACATCGTTGCGGCTTTGATTCATATTTTGAATGCGGTCTTGCATGATTTTTTATATTACTTTTCTCGAATGAATTATTTTTTTATGGAATTATTATTGCAAAAATTCTTTGAAAATGCTGATTGGTTAACATATGCTTTCTGAAGTAGGTATATAAATTAATGAAATGAGAAAAACTAAAGAATATAATATTAAAATAAACAACAGGTGTTCTGTTCATTTGTTTCTTAATTATTTTAATTTTTTTCACTTCAAATAATTCATGTTTTAAGTTTTATTTAAAACAAAAAATGCGGATTCGTTATATATCTTTGAAAAGCTTATAAAATAAGCAAAAAGATGCGACTTTTTTCATCATAGGTTTCCTTTTAAAAAATTATAAGTTTGTGTTTTATCACGAGAGTTATTAAGTTCTCAAAAAATCTAATTAAACCATTTTGTTGTAAGCAAAAAAACTGTTCAAAATTTGTCTAAACATTTTTTTTTCTAACTTTCATAATAAATAAGATATCAGATATTTTCGAAATTAGCGAAAAACGAGTTTTTGCCTGTAGCTCAAAAACAAACCAATATAAAAAATTCCTGTAGTGACTATTAAACTTTTCTCGAAAAGTTGACCGTAGAATGTGAAAAGGGTTTTTCTCTGTCGTTAATATTACCAGAGATATTTTCAAAAAAAACATCGAAAATGAGACACCTGTACATAGAAAAAACTACGTCACTTTATTTTCACAATTTTTTTCATTCAGTTCTATATTCGGTACCCTTTTTTTAGGATATTAAATTTGAAAATAAAAAACAGCCTAGTCTTGTGTAATTTTTCATCACAAAGAAGAAAACATGGTTTTTGCTGATAAAGAATACGTTCCCGAATTTTTTGGACATAAATACCTTTTCATAATGTTTGTATGTAATAATATTAAATTCATGTATAAATATTTATTTTTATAATTTTTGGAGGAACTTGGGTTTTAAAATTAAAAATACATATTTCTTATTTTGAAAAGAAAGTGGCATGTCTGGTTTTTTCTTCGCTGTACCATTATGTACACTTACAAATATAAAATGAATTAAATTTATTTTTAGACACATACATAATTACTTATTCAATTCAAAGAGTATATTAAGTTTTTTAGCAAGACCTAATTTACCAGTTTAATTCATAAACATATTTTTAATCAGCTTCAGGATAAACACATTAAAAGTACTTATAAACGAGTTATACTATTCAAATATTGATTGTAGTACTTCAGTAGACATTGAATAAAATTAAAAATTAATGTTCTGTGAAATGAAATTACTTTACAGTTTTTTGATTAACAAACAAAACATAGTAAAGAATAAGATCTATGTCAGTTGTATTTTATTATTTACTTCTTTAAATTATAATTTTATACTTTTTGCTTGATACATTTCATGGTACTGTATTGTCCACTTCTTGTGTATATTCTCCGTGACAAGTAGCTATTCTGACGATTGATGTTTTTTGTTGATGTTTAAGATCAGTTAGCTACTTTGAAGAGTAGAACTATAGAGCTGTAGGAAATAGTTGCAAGCAAGTTAGTTGTGGCGCGAAGTTACACAACTTCGTTGTCAAAAGCCGAGAGTGTTGTTGGTGCTAGAGGCATGAAACATCATTTCATGCTCATGCTCAAATCATCCAAGTCATTCACGCTTCCATCCAGACAGACATGCTTTACGCTTCAATACAGCTTTTGATTTCGACAGTGATTTCATATTAGTAAGAACTTTGTCATTAGACAGCGTAAAGTCAAAATAAAAGTACAAAATTGATTTTAGATGCAGCAAAAGGATTTTTTTTTATCAAACTTATGTACAGGCTGTAAATCGAAAGTGAAATATAGGCATTTAATATGGGAATTCAGCTTTTCTTTGCGCAAACGTTACCTAATTATTTTATGCAAAAATACTTCAAATAAAAGTTATAGAAATTTAAATTCTGCATCTAAATCATGTGAAATGATTAAGCTCTTTATACAAACATAAAAATTAATTATAAAGTTACAACTTTTAGTAACATTTAGTCTAGGCAGCCATGGATTTGCCAAAATAAATCGCATGATTTAGATGCAGAATTTAAAACTCTATAACTTTTATTTGAAGTATTTTTGCATAAAATAATTTGGTACGTTCACACAAAGAAAACTGATATCCCAGGTTAAACGCCTATGTGCCACTTTTCGATTTACACCTGTACAAAAACATTATATTTATTTTATCATTTACAGGACTTCAGAAATAAGTACAAGAGTAAAAAGGGTAAAATTATGGTAGAAATTTTTTTAATTAAAATAAACTGTATACCGGGTGTCTACTGTTTTAATGAACATGATAAATACAATGTTAAAATTTTCAATAGACACTTACAAAATTGCAATTTGCACGAGCGCCTCTAACGGCAAAGCATAGAAATCAAGGTTGCTATGGTTACCACGTCCAAACAAAGACCTGTCATCAGCGGTAGACTCTACACTCTAGCCATCGTTTTAGTTGAATAATCGAATGATCTTCAATATTATCAAACAAAAAAGTTGCCCCAGACACATCTTCTGGTTTTAAACTCATTTTTATTAAACACAACGTACACATCACAATAAAGAATTAGGTTTAACACTGAATAACAGATGCGAACACAATCTTCTATCTCTCTCTTACAGTGACGTCAATTTTGTTAGTGTCTATTATCAATATCTCCTTCTTAATTAATTTTCGAACAAAAAGAATAAGAACAAAAGTAGTTTAAAATTTAAAACTGCGTCTAGTAAGTAATAAGTAACTTTCAGCATGCCATGGAAAGAAATCCTAATTTGTTTTACTTTCCATGGCATTCTGAAAATTGCTTATTACTCACTAGATACTAGATGCAGTTTTTAATCCTGAACAAATTTTGTCCTTACTTTAAAATTAATGGGAGCAGGCGGGCAAAGCTCAACCTAGGTAGCAGCATCCTAGCTATGAACTGTTGCGTGCCGCCGACAATTTTTTATTATGTCTCTGACGTAAAAGTAAAATTATAAAGTCAAATCCACATGAAACAATGTTAATTATTATAATTTTTACCAGTTGTATAACTAAAAATTCATTTTTCTCGATATGATTTGCACAAACAAATACTTTTATATTTGAACTTAAATTTTATTATTTTCTTCTTTCATTCTTTGGTAAACTATAAGAACATAACAGGTAGAGATGCACTCGATTTCGAGCTTTGGCCCGGCCCGGCCCGAAGCCCGCCTCGATTTCGAGTCGATCATCGAGCCGGGCCGAAGATATTTTTTATCGGGCCGAATCGAGCTAATCATTTTCAAAAATCGAGGCGAGTCGGACTTTTGATTTTGGCCCGGCCCGAAAATTCGAGCTTTTCGGGCCGGCCCGAAAAATCTTACAGTTCAATCAAATGCACAGTTTCTGTAATATTTTAATGAAAATGGATGAAGTTAAAAAGGATCAAAATGATTTAATAACAACATACTTCACATATTAATAAATAAAAATGTAATATTTTACTTCAAGAATTCAAGGTTATTCATTAAAGCATAATAATTATATTGTGATGTTGCTATTATTATTGTTATTACTCGTATACTTAAATAAAAGTGATTTTTGTTCCTACCATAATGATTTCTTGTCCTATTTTTGAGCAGAAACGAAGTTAGATAAAAAATCTTTATGTAAATTATATTTTTCATATAAGATTTGTGAAAAACTTGTTTAAATTTTCGAACGTCTTTGGTAAATAAAGTGTTAAATACTCGTAGGTCTGTAATTTTTATAACAAACTTACACTAGAAGGGTCTCTTTTTTAACTACTTATGTTAACTAATGTTGAAAGTTATAAGAATATAGAGGTTTTTTACAAGTTTGACACGAAAAAAGTTAAATATTTCGCCTTAACATAAAAATCAACATTAGGAATGCTGGATGCACCCAATTTCGAGCTTTGGCCCGGCCCGGCCCGAAGCCCGGCCCGATTTCGAGTCAATTTTCGAGTCGGGCTAGTTAATTTTTTTGTCGAGTCGATCTTCGAGTCGGGCCGGCAATTTTTACTTTCGGGCCGAGTCGATCCAAACCTCAAAGCCCGGCCCGGCTCGGTCCGAATGCATCTCTAATAACAGGAACGTATTATTTAAAAAAAATCCTATTACAAGATAGTTTTATGTAAATATGTCACTTTTAGTACCGGATTCTCCAATTATGAGTACTTTTGGCTAACGCGCGCATACCAAAGTGTATAAATTTTATTACACAATTCTAGAAAGTTCATAGCTAGGGTGACGCTATAGTTACTCTATATCACCACCGCCTGCTCCTTAGATCATATTACTTATGTTCCCATAGGTAAAAAAATATAGCCATTTGAAAATTTTAATATTGTATTTCCTATGTTCTGAAAAAAAGGTATACCGGGGCACCCCTATTAACTTCTTTGTTTATAAAGAAATCTAATTGAAAATGTATATGTGGCATCATTTTTATGTATAAATGATGAACATATCACTTCCGATTTAACTAGAAATGGCATCAACTTTTTTATTTTAAATAGAATTCCTGTATATTTTACATTTTTTTAATTCTACGTAAAATTCTGAATATTTTGCAACAAAAAACACTTAAAGACAATGGTTGATAGTATGAATGGTGATTAGGAGATGACTAGCAGTGTTGAGTACAATTAATTTTTCTGTTATTTGAATATTTTTTCTCTAAAATAAACCATAAACCATTGACAGAGTTGAAACACTGCAAATCATCTCCTCCTTAGTCATCTCCTAATCACTATTCATGCTATCACCCAATATTTTTTTCATTTTTGTGCAAAGTAACATATGAAAACACTAACCTAATTAAAAATAATGAATTGTATCAAACATTTTTAGTAATTATCGAAATTGCATATAAATTTTCGATTAGAAATATTTATAAATAAAGAAGTTAATAGGGGTGCTCCGCTTTTTGTGGACACCCGGTAAATTTATCGGTCAAATTAGAAAAAATATACTGATTTTCAAATGTTTAATTTTTATAAATTTTGTTCTAATTTTGATTGAAAATACTATGATATTTTAGTCATATATGTAATTGAAATAAATGTTTGCAATTAAATAAGGCAAAACTACAAAATCAAAACAATTTCCAATTTTTATGTGAGTAGATCATTCCTGAAAAAAAATTATGGAAGTTAAATAAATATAAACATTTGATGATCATTGTTGGTTTTAATTTTCAAATTTGAGCTGTAGCTACTGATGTAAACATTCTAATATTTTGTATGTTTAATATTTGGGTATTTCAAACTAAATGAAAAAACTGTTTTATTTTATTCATACATATGAAAACCTTACGTCTAAATATTTTTCCAGAAAAAAATAGTCGGGCAAAATTAATAAGTTTTGTATTTTGACTAACTTTTACGTTTATTTACCAACTCAAATATTTTTTCTGGAAAAAATATACATACATATTATACATAAACAAATTAAATCCATATCATTATGAAACATCGTTTTAGTAATGTTTTTAAGTCTTTATTGTTTTCTTCCCGCAGACTGGTGAAATGGAGGTGAAGAATCCCTTGTTCCAAGACGACCCAACACCTGCTTCTCAAGCCCCCAAAGATGAAGAGTCTTTGCCCGACCAGAAATAAACTTCAGTCTTCTCGCACTCATTTCTCTTATGCACATCCGCCCTGCTGTAAAGCATCCTGTCTTCGTCTGTATTCGAATCATATTATTTACCAAGACGCAAGCAAATATCAAAACTATCTCTCTGTATTCCTCGTACCTTACCTTACCTTCAATTGTAGATTCTCATGATCTGTGACAATGGAAAGAGTGGCACCTTCCGGCCGGCGTAAGAATCTGGAGCTGGAGTACTATGTACTGATGTGATCATATCTATTTTTGTTATCTAGGCAATGTTAGATGAATATATGTATATGTTGATGTTAATATTCGCAGCAAATTACAACATTCTGTTTTGGCTGCTTGCTCATTGCTTTATTACATGATCCAATAAAAGAAAATAATAACAATAGTACGTGCTTATAACTTTACTATTGGTTGCAGTTAGTAAATATGGCGTGGGGCTTTGAGAAAACAAAAACTTTGGGGTTATGGACCTTTCCAAATCAAAACAGTATTGTTGAAAAATTAGTAGTGAGTTAGTTGAATCCAATAGAAAATATTGAAAGAAGTTAATTGTAATTGATAGTTTTTTTTTCACCTACATTAAAATTGCGTATTATGAATGTGAAAACAGTGTAAGAAAATTAAACATAATTGCGCTTTTGTAAGTAAAAAAGTTTATTTGGCTTTATGAATGTAGATGAATTAAAAGTTATTATGAAAAATACGTCATAAATTCAATTAAACTATCATAAATTATGAAAGATTAAGATGAAATGAAAAATAATTAATTTTGGAATAAAAGTGGCTGGATGTGTATAATATTCATTGTGCAAATAAATTTAAATAAATAGTTTTATTTAGAATGTATTGTGATATTCTTAAACTTTTATAAGATAAAAATAGATTCTTTTTATTTTGATTTCGCATTAAATTAATAATAAAACAAACAATATATATAAAAAGAATGTTAAAAAAATTAAAGTTGACCTTGAACAACATGAATGTATTTTGATACTATACCTCAATAAAATAAAAATACTTTGCCATTAAAAATCTTCAATATTTCTTTTTTTTTGTAATTTTAAATGAAGTAAAAGTAAATTCCTAATACGAGGAAACATTTTTATTTTTAGGTTTACTTTCTTTTTACTATCGATTGAGCTAGCTAAATACATGAGTATTGAAAAATGGTAAAAGTGTATGAAAGTAATGAGCAAGTAATCTGAATTACTATTTATTTAATATATAATAAATGTATATATTTTTTGTAATCTAAGTTAAAAAACAATTTAGAATAATTATCACTTTAGGTTAATTGTTAAAAGGTCAAATAATTTAAACAAATGTAAGATAATAGTAATTTATTATTTATATAAATTGTTACTATATTACAACTATTTTATTTAAATATCAAAATAGCTATATTTATACATTAGAACTAAATATAATATGAAAATTCATATACAGCATAAATAATGTAATATTAATGTGGAATGGCATATATGAGACTTATGAAATGAAAATCTTCAATAAAAGTAGAAATATTCTTAATGAGTGTGATCATTCTTTATTGTTTAATTGTTGCATGCAATGCGCGCAAATTATAAAAACGCGTTTGAAATTTGTGACCATGAGTGTCGGCACGTTTCGTGTGTTTCCGCGCAGTGTCGGAATTAAGAATTAAACAAAGATGGTGGCAGCTGTCAATCGGTAACTTTCTTTACAAACATTTTGTGTGTGCAGTGTTTTGTTAACGTTAATTAATTTAATTTTGTGTTTTAATAATCAAATTTAACTGTGAGATCTACCTAATTAATAAATTAGTGCACGTTGTTATCAAGTTATTTTACAAATATGTGCTACATGGGCTGGGTATGTTTATTATTATGCTAATTTAAAATTTGAATCTAGTTTTCCTACATAGATTTACATTATTTGGCATGATATTCTTCCTCATTCTTATGTAAATGTGATATAGTTTTGGCAAAGAATCTGTTCCCAGTAACATCACAGTGTATAATTTTTACTTTTGACGAGAATCCATTTAAAAACAATACAATGGGATTATTTGTTTTGAATATTAAGATAAGCTGTAACATGATTTCAAGACCTTAAGACATAACAATCATAAATTAGATTTCAAAACAATAACAAGTATTGATAACAGTTGGTTATATTTGATTTACATCCTCTTGAAAACAATAACATTGGCTGTTATCGTTATTTACGTTTTGTGATTTCATGAAGTACTTGTTTTAAAATCTAGATATAATATTTAAAGATCTATTATACAAACAGTTGCATGAGAAAAATATAGGTTTCATTTACAATAATTTCAACAACAGAATCATCGCATTTGGAAATTTATTTGACCTTGTTTCATAACACTACTTTAGAAAGTTCAATAAACAGTACTTTTAATTATGGAGTAATAAAAAATATAATTATTATAGAACGTGCAAATATCTATATACACTAATGCTGATTAACAGTTAAAAGTCAACCGACTGAGTATTTTATGATTAAAGCATAATTTCTTATCACATGAAACTAATCTTTTCAAATTGACGCATCTGCAGTTTCTTAGTAAAATAAAATGAAAAATATTCTGTTTATTGCGTGAGTAGTGAGTTTCCCAGAAAACAAAATATCGATTTGTTGTCACGTTTTTTGTTGCGTTTCAAAATTGTCTTTTTAGTTGCAGATCTGCCAAAATTAAAACCATGACAATATGATGCGATACTCAGAAATCCCTAGAGATATTTCAGGAGACAGCCTTGTAACACTAAAAGCAACAGAAGTACGTATGTCTAATTAAAATTGAATTCCTTCTTTACAAACTGCTTTTTGTAGAATGGTGATAGTTATGCTACATACAAATCTATAGATGAGGATTCTGATAGCATTGATTCAGGCAAAAAGCATTCACATAAACAATATGATGTTCACACAGATAAATCCAAAACAAAAGCTACCCAGAAAGTCTCTAGTGGACCAGGGCCGCCTATGTTTTACTACAACTATGGGTAAGTTTAGTTTGTCACGTTCTTGCCCCGTACATTGACCACGATTGATTTTTCTGGCCTTGTAAATATAACAATGATTGTTCTAATTGATCAGATATTGCGTCTTTTTTCGGAAGTCCCGTTCGTCTAAGTTGATAGTGAAAATCATATGACAAGTTTTGATAATATTACTCATTTTTTTAAATAATAATGCGCATTTGAATTTCTATGAAAAAAAAAAGAAATCAAAACAGGAAGTGGTCTTTTAAAATATTTCATATTTTTAGACACACATGCTGCATACACAGTATTTATAGCTCAAAAAGGAAATGCTGTACATAAAGAATCAATGCTGTATTCATTAGTTGTACATTAAATATACATGCCTTTTGGGCATAACTGAATATAACGTAACCTCTTTATTTGACATACTTATTTGTAGTTACATATTTGTACAGTATACATTAGTTAGATATTATTCTATTGCTTATAATATTCTTAAAACTCGTTAATACATATTTTACAAGTTCTTTTTACAGTCAATATAAACATTTCAATTAATTAAATACAAAATTTATTTCTATTTCAAATGATGTATGGGATTCACCACTATTATTTTTTTTTTTTTTTTTTGTGAAATTTCATTTAAATTCTAAATTGAAAGATTTTTTTTTTAATTCTATGCCGTAGATGTTAATCTCATTTTGTTGTGAAACAACCGACAACATTTGAGTTTGTTAATAATTAGAGTCGCATAAATTGTTCTACTCATATTTCAACACTTATGTATAATATAATAGTATACAAATTAATTTTTTAAAGTGCGATTCATTAAACCGTAATATTTTTTAAAATATTTTATGTCGAAGATGTTTTGTTCTCAAACAGTGGTGATCACAAAAAAAATAAAAACAGATTTATCTACTTCACCTGAGATTTCCAAACTTATAAAAATATATAAATATAATAAAATAATATAACTTTCGTTGACATTAATTGGAAATATACTTGGGTAATAAGCACTTCACTTCGGGTTTGATCCCGACAGGCGCCAAATATTTCCAATTTTAAATGGCACAAAAATTACCCCTGTGGTGCACTCTCCACACCAGCTATGAGTGCACGTAAAATATATCGTCATCATTACCGATGTCTACAAGGGTTGTAGATACTGGCACACCTAGAAATGGGTAATATGCCGTGATATATTTATTTATTAAATAATAAAAAAAAACTCGTAAAAAACGTTTATAATAGTTCAAGTTTGATTGCCACTGGTAGCCTGTATTATATCTTTCATTTTCATACACACGCACGTGATTTCTCTCTGGTATTGTTGCATAAATTCAAACAAGTATTATTTAGTAAAAAAAGATTCCTGAAAAGCTGAAATATTTTAAAAACTAATAATTTTTTTTAAATTTTGATAGTCCCTATCATACAGTTTTAAGGTCTGTTACTATGGTGCAGGACCCCATTTATATCCCTATCTGTAGTTAGATAAAAATTATAATTGCTTTAAAAAAAACATTTAAATAGTGCAATTCTGATAAATTTTATTACTTTAATTAACATTATATTGTGTAATAAATACAGAAAGGCGCCAATTTCTCACAATATGTGAAAACAAATGGGAAATAGTAATTCTGCACGAGTGGTATACACTATTCTTTTTTACGACCGGACCACAATTTTTTATAAGATTTGTATTTATATTAAAGATTTTTAACACAATGTAACGAAAAATTATGTTTCAAACTACTTGTCTTACAATATATTGTGTACTTAACACAGAACAGGATACATAAATATAACTTACAACTGCCCAACTGCGGTTTAAGGAGTAAGAAATAATTGCCCACACTTTTTTGGGTTGGGTAGCAACTTTCTAACAGTGTAAAGTATGGAAAAAATACGTTTTTTGATGGAGATTTGAAATATTAAATTGACGTCTACCGCTTTAATAAACAATGATTTTTTTGTATTAATTTTTTTAGGCTATTCCATATATTGTTCTTTATTTGGATTGTATTTTAAAATATGAGACAAAGTTATAAAGCTAGAAGTTAGATACATTGTTATAACAAATTAATGTAAACATGATAAAATTAAATTATATTTACATTCTACATTCAACACGTGTCTTGAAAAATACATCTTCTACTTTAAGCAATGGAAAATATTAACATTCTATTCACATTCGTTGACTAGAGATGTCAATACTTTCTTATTTTCTATAAGCGGCCTCTAGACATTCAATTCTTTTCCACAGTATTCGTTATTGAACATTATTATTAGGTCTGGAGGCTATATTGAAAATTTGTGCAATATATTTTGTTGTCAGTTTAATTCATGTTACTTTAATAAGTTTTGTTTTGTGTGCGGGTATTATTGAGTAATATTGTGGTTTTGTCATTTAAGTACAAAAACTAATGGAGAACGCAGTCATGAAGAAATCGTTTTTATTTAAATATGAAGAAAAAAACAACATTTCGGTAATATCAAAATGTTATTAATGAAATTATGAACATAACTTCAGGGAAACATTTAAGTTTTATGAAACTTTTTATCTTCATAATTTTATTAATGGGAATCTCCACTATTAAGAAATCTATAAAACTTTATCTCATTTAAATTAATTTTTGTGGACAATAATTTAAAATATGCGTGAATAATGAGCAGTTTAATAACAAAATTAATAAAAAGTTAAGTACTATATTACAGTCCAAATTTCACTTGTAGCCTATGACATTCATCTGTCACTTTCATACAAACACAAATGATTTCTATCTACCTTTCGTTGTTAATATTTAGAAATATTCATTAGTAATAAAATAATTAATAAATAAAATACTCTTAAAACGTATATAATAGTTCAAGTTTGATTGCCACTGGCAGCCTGTATTATTCAACGTCTTTAATTTTCATACAAACGGATGTGATTTCTATCTGACGTTGCAACATAAATTCAAACAAGTGGTATGCGGTTTACTTAAAATAAATAAAATAAATATATCATCACGGCATATTACCCATTTCTGGGTGTGCCAATCTGCTTTATCGCAGATATCGGTAATGATGATGATATATTTGTACCGTGCGGGCGCTTACCAGGCGTCACCTCACGGGCACTCATTGCTGGCGTGGAGAGTGCACCACAGGGGTCACTTTTGTGCCATTTAAAATTCGAAATATTTGGCGCCGGTCGGGATCGAACCCGGTTTCCCCAGGTTCGCGACCAGACACTCAGGCACGCGGCCACTTTCGTTATTTTATTATTTTCTGTATTCATTTACTTTAAAATGAATTCCAAATTTCAAGAAAGCGATAGAAGACTTGAATGTAACAAGAATGTGGAATGGACTAAGTAAATATTAAGGGCATTAAAAAATCGAATATTTTAAAAACTAATCACTTTTTTAAAACTTTAATAGTCCCTTTGATAAAGTTTTAAGCTCTAGTTTTAGTATAAATGATTAATTTACTTATTTGTTATTATGGTAGAGGACCCCATTAACATATTGAAAAAGGCAGTACTGTCGAAACGTTGATTTTTCTATTCATATTTAAATAATAACTAATCTTAACACTGCGTTCTCTGTTATTTTTTCCAAAATTGCCAATCCAGTCCAACATTTAATTTTACAATTTTTTTATGCTGGAAGCATAATAATAAGAAAATAGTTCTATTTTTTTATCACGAATTATTTTATTTGCCGAGGCCCCATGGCCGAGGAAAATAAACCATATGAGTGATAAAAAGAAACTACAAATTTTATTTGAAATCGAAAAATTGTGGAAATGAAACGAATATGTATTTTATAGGGTATGTTTAACTATAATATGTCAGTCTGATATTCAATGTTGCTAACCTCGGACATTGAAGTTATCGTAAAGAACACTCAAAATTATTTGTTTTATCTAAAACTTATTTATCGGAATTATTTAGTTCGTTCTTCTTGTACATATTTTTGTCATTTTCGTTCAAATTTGTACATTGTACACATGTCCAAATTATCTTAATGTGTACAGCAATTATCATAAGGTTGGCAACACTGCAACTGCATGAAATGGTAGTATGTATAATGATAATGGATTACTTTACTGCCGATCTCTGAGCTTTTAATGACTATTTTTGTGCACTTTAGTGACGATTTCAAATGAATAATATTAAACATCTTTAGTATCGTAAGAAAAATGTTTATGTTTAGTATTGTCTGGAAATCTATTTACTTTGCTCCGATAATTCATTATCTATATCTCTTGTTAATCTTTCATTCTTATTTAGTTGCCCGTACACTGCCACCAGCTTGCCATCACATATCAAGTCCCAAAGCCTTCCAAATCAAAACATCAGTCATGCGGCATCCACGATGCTAGACCCTTTAACCGTGGCCCCTGAAGATTTCGCTAGTCAGCTCACACTCCTGGACCTGACTGTCTTCATGGCCATCACGCCAGATGAGCTGTCCAGCTGTGCGTGGAACAAGAAGAACAAGCTGACTGTTGCTCCCAATGTTGTAGCTTTTACTCGTAGGTTTAATCATGTGAGTATTTTTAACCCTACAAAACTACTTGAAAACTTTCTTCAGCTATAATGTTTAATCGTTATTAATAGGAAGAAAGTATGAACTTACTTTTAATTTACAATTAACTGGTTTACTTTTCAAATAAAAATAAAAGTTACATAATTGTTCATTTTCATTATTTAGCCTAATATACAAATTAGGTAAATAATTTTTATGATTGCGCGAAGAGTGTTTTGAATTTTATAACCTTCTGCTGTCTAAGTAAGTCAATAATTAAATTTAAATATAGCATCAAGCGTTTTATCGATAAATGAATATATTTATACACAGAGTTCTATTTTTGTTGACAATTTATTTACCTAAAAAGTGTTTATCAATATTACTTCACGGGTATTTAAAGCTGTTGTAAGAAGTGCACCATAGTAGAGGGACAGTTTTGTCGGCTAATTGATAACTCAAATTAGAACTTATTCGAATTATTTGAACTCTAAACCGGTCAATTTAGTGTACTCTTAGTCCAAAAATAGAAATGTCAATAAATAATTGGCTGCTATTTAAGGGTAAATACTACACATAAAAAAAGTTAGTGAGAGATGTAGCAATTTTTCTTTCATTGCTCAATCATCTTATTAAGAATTTGTACACATTTGATAAATTTAACATTTTTTAAAGGCTCATCTGTCGATAAAAATTGATTCGTGTATGGAATGATATGGACTAAAATAATAAATAAAGTCTTATCTTACCTCCTTGTAAGGAATTCGAAATAAAGCAACATTTCTCAACCTATGGATCGTACCGAATATTGAGTTAAATTTTTAATGGATCACATTCGAAAATTAAGAGCGGAAAATTTTTTGATTGTCATTCGTTATCAAGTTATTGATAAAAATGTAAATAATTTTAACTCATGGTCACTCAAATTAGGTATTCTAATTTAGTATAATTTGAAGTAAAAAATGTTATAACATTGTGGATTATGCTAACAATAACTGAACAATATAACAAATCAAAATTTATTTTTTCTGGCATGAGTTTTCTTGTAATTTATTTTGGCCCTAAAAATGTATCACGTGGTTTGTGACGTACGAATGAATGATGACATTTCTAACAAATTTTGTACCTGCATATAACTGTTATGTTAACAGAAAGCAGTTTTTCTGCCATTGGCGCAAAATCGACTATCTTCTTCGTGTTATTTTTGTTGTATACATATTGAGTGTTTACAAGTTTTCTATTTCTATATATTTCTTTTATGTCATTCGCTCCTCTTACGTCACATCCGGTAAAATTTAAATTTTAAATATTCAAGTAATATTTAAAAATACATATCTCGCTCAAATTAAATTCAAAAATTTAGATTTGTAATATAAATATGTGAATATTTCAGAAAATAAAAAGAAAGAATATTAGAATACCGCAGTGTAAAACATAATTAAATCATTTAGGTGGCTATGGTTCCAACATGTGTAGGTGATGCGTGATGATGGTTCACCGGCATATTTTGGAATAAAAGTGAGAAATGCCCTGAATTATGACCTAAATCACCGGATCTGAATCCGTTGGATTCCTTTTTCTGGGGCTATTTGAAAAGAAAAGTTTACGGAGAATCTGTTGCGAATTCTTTAAGTAGAAGGAAACCTATTTGAACACATTTTGTGACTACAGATGTGGAAAGTATCATGTTTTCTAATATTATTAGTTTTAAATAAAGGGTAAAAGTTAGTACTTATTTTTTATTAATAACTTGATAAGGAAGGACAATAGGGGTTTCCTAGTATTTTGTATTTTCACCGATAAATTTCTAATACGTTATATAAAAATGAAAGTTTACGCCCCTGATTGAAATCTCAAAGGACAGGGTCACTTTTGTAGCGGCCATTTATTTATTGATATTCTGCATATCATTACTTAATTTTGTTATTTTGCCACATCTAAAATTTTGCATAATGGCAAGATCATATGTTTTTTTATTTTCTATATTGCAATATTACTGATATCTTGTTATGTTTTAGGTAAGTTTCTGGACAGTACAAGAAATACTCAAAGGTGCAACTGGAAAACAAAGATCTGAAATTTTGAGTCACTTTATTAAAATAGCTAAGAAATTACATGATCTGAATAATTTACACACATTGTTTGCAATAATCTCAGCACTTCAAAGTGCCTCCATATACAGGTTGAACAAGACCTGGAGTTGTTTAAGTAAAAAGGATAAGCAGACGTTCGAAAAACTGGCGGAAGTTTTTTCCGACACCAACAACTGGTCGAACTTGAGAACTCACATGGAAAGTCTGAAGTTACCTTGCATACCTTACCTAGGTGAGAATTAAACACATTTATCACTTATGACCCTTAAAATATAGTGCACCATTCGTCACACGCGAAACATGTTATTAATCATAGTGCAATGTAAGTGCAACATAATATTTTACTTTCCTAGATTAATCATTCTTCGTCGAAAATGTGTGATAAAACTATGGCTTACAATGGAACGTTTTCATTAATAAATTAATAAATAATATTAAAAACAACAATTTAAACCTTGAAATAATGTAATCTATAATTTCCTGTTTGTTTTTATGTAATTTTATTGTTTCTAGAAGCTAATTAGTTCTTTGAAATTATGCACTATTGTTTACATACATTTACATATCAGTGTTCGAGTTTAAATTAGCTTACCCTATCTTTATTTGAAATAATATAATGAGATACATGACTTTTATTCAAATATAAAGAAAATGAAAATATAAATATATTTTTAAAATATGACCTTTTATTATCGTAAATGCTTAAAAAATCTAAAAACCTAGCTAAAAACATTTATTAATTGTATTCTTTTACAATATTGCTTTTAACGTCACGTTGTCCATCTTTGAAATTTATAAATACGAAGTTATTGAGAATAAGATACATGGGATTTTTTTTCTAAAATTTTATTTTAAATATCTTCAAAGTGGTTCCCTTGAACAATAATACAGTTTACCATTCTTTTCTTTCACTTTTTAAAAGCTCTGAATCAATCTTTTTTTGGAATGATTTCAAAATATAAGTTCATCAGGTGAATATGGTGGTTTCTCTAATACTTTTAATTTTTTTTTTTCGCAAAAAAACTGAAGAAAGTGCTCTCTGGATAATTATATATTTTCACAAAAAACGATAATTAAAAAAATTGATAGTGCAAATTTTGTTTTCCACGGCCTACCTGATTTTCTTATTCTCAATGGCTCGTAGTATGTTCACGGTTTTAACTAAAACGCTGTTTTAAGAAACGCCATTATAAATTTCAATATTTAATTTCGCCCTTATGTTTAAAAACGATTTTTTTTTAAATATTTATTTGAATACAAATTATGTTCTGCTTTAAAATCATATTTTGATAAATTTTGTATTATTTATTATTGTTATTGAATAATGAAATTTGACAATTCTTGTTAAAACCGTGACCATACTACGATTCAATGGCTGGTAGCACAAGCCTTGTTTTAACTAAAACGCTGTTTTAAAAAAAAGGTCAAATTATATTCTTTAATAACAAAAATAAATAATATCAAATTTATCGAAATATGATTTTAAAGCAAAACATAGTTTGTATTCAAACAATTTTTTTTTAAAAAAATCGTTCTTTACACATAAGGGAGAAATTAAATATTGAAATTTGAATTTGACATTTCTTAAACAGCGTTTTAGCTTTAGTTAAAACAAGGCTTGTGCTACCAACCAATAATTCTAACCTGATCATCGTAAAATGCGATCAATAACTTGCAATGTTCGAAGTTATTCATGTGCATGTGATGACTCATTTCGTTAAGACAATTAGTCTGATTATGTCATTTCTTAGGCATATTATTTATAGTTTTGAGTTATTTTCCGTATTATTTAAATTGAAAATAATAAAATATGACGCATAAATAAGTTTCCTCTACTCATTTCCTTCATCAATCTTCTTTCCATTTTATATTTTTCTTTTGCTCACATGTGTTTTTATATAATCGGACAACTGATACCACATGTCGTTTTGTTCGAATTCTATTAGTATTGTAAATAAGGTACATTTTTCATGAATATAAATTTCGATGAGACAAAAATATGGTCACATATTCCAATGCTTGAACTGTTAATTTATAATAAACATTCTTTCAAATATCAAGAAGTACATAAGTTTATATTTTCGTAGGATTATTTTTGACTGATCTGGTTTACATCGACATGGCTCATCCTCATTCTGGAGGACTGGAATCTCAACAACGGCAATTGAAAATGAATAATATACTCAGAGTTATTTCAAATTACCAGCATTCAGACTATAGCAACCTACCCATTCTTTTGAAAGTTCAGCAGTACCTTAATTCAGTTAGGTATATTGAAGAACTGCAGAAGTTCGTCGAGGATGACCAGTACAAGTAAGAAAAAAAATTATAATTCATAATAGTTACTGTAACTAGTTCTTTTCTCTACGATCGTGCGGGAAATAAAAGTTCTTAAATTGAAAATGAGTGCGGGAAATAACTATTTCCCGCATTAGTTAGGGGAATATTTAAAAATAAGATTATTGTTTTGTTTCATGAAAGTAATTATGATTGCATAAAAATACAATGCATAGTCGCCCAAGCAGTAGATGATGTTAAAAATTTAGAAAGTACCAGTATTTCTTAAATTTTTCCAATTTTTATGGATAATTGTAGAAATAACTATTTCTACAATGGGGGATTCCACGATTTTTTTGATATGTTATAGTATTTTTAAATTCAGAAGTTCTATAATTTTAATTTTTTTTAAATTCGGCTTCTTTTGAAAGAAAAAAAATGGCAAATGTTTGGTATCCGCTGTTTCCCGCCTTACGACGTAAGCGAACCCATAGTGCTGGAGAGCAATGATATATCGTGCTTTCTCTCTCAGCGGCTGTTGTTACCCATAGGTTCTAAACCATTTGTTCTAAAACATATTGTTCGATTAAGGTTATATCGCTTTATATTTGAAAATTTCATTTTGTTCTTATTTTCTTTTCTATTACTTATCGTAAATTTAGTATATTGTAAGTTATAGTTTATTAGTATTTAAGTATTTGTAAAAATAATAGCGTATAGTCGCATAACCACCATAACGAAATACTCAGTGGAACAGTCTGGCAGTCACTGGTTTGTTGATGGGAAACATGAAATTTTTCTTTGGTTGTCGTAATCACTTAAAAACAGTGAACTCTATACTACTATGGAACGGAAACTATCGTATACCTATTAACTAATATATTGCTAATGCTCGTATCTTTCCCATAAGAGTAGGTGAAGGAAACACTGTGAAATGGAAATATCATTTCTGCATAAGTCCATCTCTCACAAACATCCAACCGGCAATTATGCGCATGCTCGGAAATCTTGACTACTATTGGCTAACGCTGACAGCGTCGCTGGCTGGGCTGCGTTCCAAAACCTTACTCTCAGAGTTTACTCAACCTGTTCCAAAACAGCCAGAGTTTACTCCAAAGTGATGTTCTACTTACTCTACTAACGAGGAGGGTATAGAAATTACTCCACAATATTTTCAAACGTAGATGCTCACGATTCTCAACATATGAAAGTAATTTGCCTTCTTGAGGAAGAAAACATGCTTTTGATTGAAAATAAACATAAGTAAATAGGTTGGCGTGTATTACGAGCATACTTGTATAATAAAAGCGCTTTTATGAGCTTACTTTTACATTATATTGAGGAGAGTGCTCCATAAAACCGCTTTTATTACGGGCTTGACATTAATGTTGTAATTATAAGTAGTTTTGTTAGTTTTTTAAAATTATTTTTAATTTAGTTTCAATTTTTTACTTCAACAAAACTCTCATTCGTTCCAAAACACAACCCATCATACTCTCGCCAAAACTCGGTATTCTTGGTTTTGGAACGCTGCTCTGGTGATGCAGCGAGCACGTGGTTTGACTTTGATTTCATTTCTGTTTGTAATTGCACTTCGAAAGCATTTGCTTTGTGTTTGATACAGTAATTTATTGTCACCTAAATAAATTAATCCTGACCAGATTGTATTCCTATTATTTTTACAGTACAACAAAGTAAATTATTTAATTCAAATTGAGCACTAGAATATGTCAATGTTTTTTATTATTACTAATATTTATATTCAAGAATTTACATACAAAATAAATAGTAGGTACATTGTTTAATTTCTCAAATTTAAATTTAAAATTTCTCGCGCTAGTCGTTAATAAACAGAACTCCGTGATTCGCAAAAAGTGATCATGATTTCCTCGTTAGCCAATAGTAGTCAAGGTTTCCAAGCATGCGCATAATTCGCGGTTGGGTATTTGTGTGAGATAGACTTATGCAGAAATGATATTTCCATTTCACAGTGTTTCCTTTAAGAAAGGCAAAGGATCCGCAATATATTAGTTAATAGGTATATGGTGGTATTTCAAATTTCTAGGCACAGTACGAGTAGATTTTTCCAAAAAAAAATAAAATAAACACAAAGTACAACCAAACTGTTCAAACAACGATGTTTCCGTAACCACTGTTTAGTGAATAATTAGTAAAAGTACCTATTCAGAAATATATTAAAACCTCTGGAAAATCATGAGCTGCACTCTGCGTATGCGTCAACTGGTGGAAGTGGTGGAATTTGTGACAGTTCGCATGATTAGCCCCTTACAATGTTATAGGTATAGACGTTTCCATTCCATGACGTAGAATAGAGTTCAATGCTTAAAAATATCATGCATAGCCCGGCAAGTAGAAGATAATATGTCTAAAATTTTGAATACATTTCATAAGTTTTCTTATATATTTTTAGAAAACGTGATTCTGAATCTCCTTGCAAATTCCAAAACTCTCGACGCTTGTTTCGGAAACATTAATTTCATAATCACTAATTTCCCGCACTTGTTAGAAAAATAACTATTTCACATTCATTCATAATTTTTTATGTTTTATAGGTTGTCGTTAAAGTTAGAACCACCTTCTCCCGCGCCAAGTTCATCTAGTTGTAGTTCTAAGGAATCCGTATCTAGTAATATGTTAGACCCTAATACTCTTGCCTCTTTAAATCTATCGCCTGCGAAATCATCGAGTGGTTCGCTACGTTTACACACAGCAGTTAGTTCCGGATCCAAATTCATACCCAGTCATAGGAAGTGCCGAAGTTTGGGAACAAAGTAAGTCATATAGTTTTTTTTTTTTTTAAATATATGCATATTGGTGAAGGATATTATAACGTAGTTATAAATAACAAAGAATTTTGTAGTTGTCGTTTAACAAACAATGTTTGAAATAAAGTGTGCCAAGATTGTTTTATAGAAGTTTAGCGTTTAAGTACATATATATATTTTTTCAAAAATACTTGAAATCAAAATTAAATTTTTACCTAAATAAAGTTTTAAACATAAACTATAAACGAAATACAACAAAATTATATTAAAATCATAATATACTTTGATGGATAGTTCAGATTTATCATGTGATATAATTTGTGCTCCGTATAAACTAAAAATGCCGGTTTTATAAACGTCCAGTTAAATAAGAATATGGAAATTGATTCAAATTTGTTCATTATATTAAATTTACTATGAAACTAAAATTAACTGAACGTTTACCGGTCCTTAAATTGTTAAATCGGGGTGTCCAAGTCTACGTCTTTTAAAAAAATATTTTTTTGATGTTAATATTCATCATGTATAAGTACCATTAAGGTGAATCGTTAATTTTCTGATTTTTATTATCCTAATATCAAAATAAAATTTTAATGCATTTAAATCGAGCGCTTAATATTCACTATCAGCCATGTTTGTGACGTGCTGGATACTGGCAAATGCTATTGGTTAATGGCTGTTCGAACGCGCAAGCCGGGGACTCTAGAAACGTATATTCTTCGGGTAGGTGACATTACACGCGCCGTCGATTTTCTCGGCCCTCATTTATTGAAACTAATAATTTTTTTCTTGCGAATTAGAAACTTTTCGGCGAAAATACAAAATACAGGTCTAATATTTTATGTACAGATTAACATACTAAAAAATGAAAAAAAAAAAACTTGGAAACCCCTCTAAAACTTCATTAAGGCTAAAATATTTAAAAATATAGTAGTTTCTTGAAAATCTAAACATATTTGAATGAAATTAAACAATATTTGGGTATAGTTCTGTATAAATTTATTAAATACCAACTCATACTAATCAATATCTACATGAGACCTCTAACCACCATCCTGCACAAAAAGCTTGTACCATAAAAACATTGTATCAGAGAGCAACTACTTTATGTCATCCCAGTAAACTTCAAGAAGAAATTAAATTTTTGGATGATGTGTTCCAAAAAAATGGTTACAGTAAAGCTCAAATTAAAAGAGCCTTAAAGACGAAGAATAATCAACTACAACAAGTAATTACAGATAGAAAATTATATGCCACCTTACCATTTGTTGCCAATGTTACTGACAAAATTGGCAGAATTTTAAAGAAATATGACATAAAAACATCTTTTAAATCAAATATAAAAATCCGTGATCTAATTGGCAACGTTAACACGTAAAGTGCCATGGGGGATCAACGCTGTCCCTCATTTTCCTTAAACCTTACGGTCCATTGTGGCCATGGGGGATACATGTACTCCGACAAACCGAAAATTATTTGCAGCCAGATCACATCACGTTCGTGCGACATTTCAATGTAAATTATAGGGAAATATATTTGGTAGGTAGCAAGCAAAATGTAAGTTAATTTGGTTTCGGTGTAAACATTTTTGAAATTATTTATGCTGAGTATTAGCATTGTAGCCGTGGGGGATTAACGCTGGTCGACATAAAAAAAAAATCAAAATGGTGGTGGTTTTGTACAATTTTTTTAAAATATAACTATTTTAAATTAAAATAAAACCAAAGTATGAAATAAAAAATTTTGGCCCAAGGGGACCTAAAACAAATTTCTATTGTGGCACTTTACGTGTTAAAGATAAAGTTCCTCTACAATGTTCTGGTATATACAAGATTCCTTGCCATTGTGGAAAAGTGTACATTGGACAAACAGGCAGAACAGTAGCTACAAGAATAAAGGAACACAAGCGCCATATAAGACTTAATCAGCCTGATAAATCAGCGGTAGCTGAACATGCCATAAAGGAACTACACGGAGTTGATTTTGAAAATACAAAAATTTTAGCTAAGGAAAACCACTGGATTAGAAGATTGATAAGAGAAGCTATTGAAATCCAGAAGTCACCTAATAATATCAATCTTAACACAGGCTATGAACTAAATAAATCATGGTACCCTGTTATTCGTTCGTAATTTTTTCTTAATCATTTGTATGTTTAATGTTTTACCATTTATCAATGTATCTATGATTTTATATACTTGTAGTCTTGACTACATATTTATTTATGCTATTATTATAAAAACCTGAAGAAGACAGCACCTTGCTGTCGAAACGTTGTTGTATTTAATAAATTTATACAGAACTATACCCAAATATTGTTTAATTTTATTAATAATGAGTTCTGAAAACATATTTCAAAATATATTTGAATGAATTATATTTTACTTTAATGCATTTTAAGCATTTTACAATAAAATAAAAAAAGCGCTGAACTTCTCCATTTTACGAGACATTTAAGGAAGCATTTGATCATTTATATTTTGAGTTTATTATTTCAAACTTGTTCACATTACCATTTAAAAATTTATAATTATTTTTTTCTATTTCTTCAATATTAATGCTTTCAATCTTGTATTTATGTTATATTAAGGAATATTTTTCTAAACATTTCTTTCCAAATTATCTTTGCGATACCCATTAAAATTCTTTATCTAGATTTCGTAGTGCAAGTCTACCTCGGAATTTCCATAAACAAGGTTTACCTAGCATAGGGTATTTTACCCCTGAGGGGTGAGTGGGATTATATATGTCTTGCATGGGAACTGCGGAATAGACCAGTAACAGTGCAGTAGTAGACTTGCCTTATTCTTTTTCTTTGCTTTGATTTGTAGAAAATTTGGCTTCATATTTCTTTTTTAGTAAGGGTTTCAGTTCGCACCGTCATGATTTTTGTTTGTACATAACGCTTAAATAAAACTAAAAATAATACTAGAAATAACTGCATGGTAAGATTTTTAATCAAGACGAATTTCTTGTCATAATAAACAACAATTTTAAAGTAAATCTCAGTAAAATATTTTATGTAAATAAGGTATTTTTAATATTTTGAAAGGTAGTTTTATAAATTAAATTTATAATCTTGCATGAATGTGGCGGAAAAATATTTCGGTTTATATATTTTTCGTTTAATGTAAATTTAATATTTCTTCTTAGTATCTACTGCAAACCACAAGAGACTGTCGAAGCCAAAGCCTTCCACTTATTGGATGATTCAGTATTGGAGGACACGGGGAACGGTCAGCAACTGTTACTTTCTCCAACTCGAGGGGAGCTCCCTTTACAAGCTTCCCAACAGGTGGAGGAGGATTCTCAACTGCTCACCAGGTAAGAATTACATTCATTTAACGTCAAAAATAGCTAAAAAATCTGTTGTGGCCAGCACAAAACCTTCCGTCAATTCAATGTATTTCGTACAAATCCGATACCAAAAGTTCCTTGGAAAATATTCTATATATCCTGTAAAATTGTAACACGAACACACTATTTTTTACAAATTCCATATTGCAAGTTCCTTTGGGAAGATTCTATAAATCCAATATTATTATAACACGAATGTACATTCTGTAAATTACACTTCACACTTCCTCATTCCTATCCAACACAGTTCTTTCTCTCTCAAATATTCTGCTACACAGTCCTTCCATCTTCTCTTTGGCCTTCCTCGTACTCCCGGCATTGAAACTGCAAGTCACTTATGTGAGGGACACTCTGTCACTTATGTTACTTTCTGATCCTATACTTTCCACTTGACACTGACATCTCAATTAGAATTTTTTTGAATATATGTGCTGTTTCCATAATTTTAGCAAAGCTAACTGATTTTTGAAAGTTAACTTCTCCTAATATCTCTATAACTCTATATCTATTGAATATGAAGGAAAATGTATAATCAAATTGTATAGAGAATAAGATTTTCTTTCATACTAATGATCACAAAATATCAAAAAATTATATTTAACTGCGTTTTTCCCAGAAAAACTGTTAAAAACTTCAAATAAGGGTACTTCCGGTTGATCAATTATAACCAAAATCTAATCAGCTCTTCATATGGTTGTAAAGAAGAGGAATACGAAAAAATCATAATTTTTAGAATTTTAGTTTGCGAATTATCGTCGGAGAAATTTTGTCACACACACACGGACACACACACACAGGCACACATACAGACATCAATGTAAAATTAGTAATATCGTATTCTAGGGATCTTAAAAGTGAAAGGCCGAAGTTAATATTATATTGTATATTTTTAATTCAACGCTGATATTCGTTTTTGTCGAATTAATATAAAAATAAATTCCATAAAACTACTAAATTCGGTTAAAATTGTATGCACATTTATAATGGGGGATTCCAGCTCAATCAAAAAAAAAAAATCTGATGTGGACAACACATGACTTCCTTGTACGCCTGTTACACTATACATATTTTGTTAATAATTAAAATATGTATTATAACAATCATTAAATTGCACGTATTGGACATAATTTGACATTGACATTAAATTCTTTATTTTTATTATTTTTATTATTCATAGCAAACTTAATTACAGAAACCAAAAAGTACATAATTTTTAAATTTACATATCTCGCTTATACAAAGAGCTAATTTAATCATACTTGATATTTTCGCCGGAGAATTCAATTTTCTAAAAGCATTTATTGTTAAATTCAAAATAACACCATTTTTTTAAAGAAAAACTGATAACAGCTTCAAGTAAAGTATCACTTCCGGTAAGACTATTTTAACCAAAATCTATTATGTTATTTCCATTAATATAAAAGTATAAAATACCAAATTTGAGAAGTTTTGGTTTATATTTTAACATAGTTTTTCATTAAAATGTATTATAGGCTTCAAGTAAAGTACCACTTCCGGTTAGACCATTTTAACTAAAATCTAATATATTATTCCCATTGATATAAGAGTCTTATATACCAAATTTGAAAAGTTTTGGATTATATTTTAATATAGTTTTTCATTAAAATCTATTATAGGCTTCAAGTAAAGTACCACTTCCGAAAGTTATGTAATGACCAAAAAGGGAGGTGCACAACTAGATGTTATAACAGTCCTAAATACAAAATTTTAACTTTCTACGGCTTCCCGCTTTTCAGTTATGCGAGATACGTACATACGTACGTACGTACATACGTACGTACATACGTACGTACGTACATACGTACGTACAGACGTCACGCCGAAATTAGTCAAAATGGATTCAGGGATGCTCAAAATGGATATTTCCGTTGAAATCTGGAAACCGAAATTTTTCGCGATTACAATACTTCCTTTACTTCGTACAAGGAAGTAAAAAAAGAAATTAGTAAAAAAACGAAAGTTTATACCATTAATAATGAATATTAATATAAAAATAAATGATGTAATTGAAATACTTCGGAAATAAGGGGTTTTTTTGTTTTATCGGCTCGTCACGATAATATTTTGATTAGCGACTGAAAGACCATTTATAAATAATGTATAAAGAATAACGAGTTAGCATGAGGTTCGTACTATAATTTAAAAAAAGTAACGGAGGAGTGGTCATCAGTCCAGCACTGCAAATTCTCAAACATTTTTTATTTGAATATAAATTTCTTGCATGAAACTTAATAATTTAAATACATTTTCAATTATACAGCATGTAGTCATATACAGTGTTATAATGTTCTTTTATTTTTTTATAAATATAATTGAGAAATAGCATATTTCAAGAACATTTAGGTCCACGAAGAAAACAGTTTGATATAAAAATTTATATTCGTGACGTTACATTTATTTATTTATTTTTTTTTTCAACTTTAGGCGACCATATCTCGCTTATTAATAGGATTTTCACCAATAGTCTTAATTTTACTTATACTTTCAGAGTAAATTATAAAAATGGTGAAATCCCCCATTAAATGCATGATTTCAGCAATTTAATACAGAATCCAAAAGTATTTCAGTTAGAAAATGAAAAAACGCTTTCAAAACGAACCAGCTAAATCTTGAAAATTATAAGGGGTTCATTACATACATATTCTCTTTTGTATTATTTTTGTAAATATTTTCATTAAATACGTGAATCCCCTCAAATCCACTTTTGCTGAAATATGATGTAAGAACATCGAGATATTCGTACAAGCCTCCACCATTCTATATATATTTAAATACTTCTAAAACCAGCTAATTTTTTTTTCTTCTACGTTGTGGTTTTGTCTTTTTTTATAGTTCGTAATCTTTCAAAGGTCATTAAATCCAATCCACTGTATTTACTTGCATATTCCATTCCAAACGCCACTAACTGCATTGGTATTTGTAGGTATGTTGTTATTTATTAATCAGACCACTGTTAAAAATCCACAAGACCAGAACATATTATATAATTGATTCTAGAAATTAGTTAAACAGTTTTTCTGCGATTCTGAAAATTTTCCTCGAAATGATATAATGAGTTTTGATCCTAGAGGATTCACGAAATGTCTTAACCAGGCCCTCAGATGTTTGTGTATTATTTCATCAAACACACAAACGTTATATTAAATAATATAATATTTTAAACGTTTCATTTGTGTATTACACGATCAGTATATCATTACATTTCACTTTTTTTCAGTCTTTTATTATTTTTAATAAAAACTATCAACAATACAAGCTATAAATTTTTGGTTCTAGTCTTGTACAATTTTAATTATTGTGCTTTTGTTATTGCACAATAGTTCTAAAACAAATTATATTTAGAAACCAGAACAATACTTTTTTTTTATTTAAAAACATTTGTAAAAATATACTTTTTTAAAACGTAGATCCGCGGAAGATTCTCCCTGCGAAGACCAATCCTGTCCTTTGCAAGGCTGCTTAAGAAGGAAAACTGTTCTAAAAGATGGTCGAAAACCCACCGTTACTTCTTGGCAGCGTTACTGGATCAAAGTCTGGGCTTCGTCATTAGTTTATTTCTCGCCAAAATCATTCAAGGGATATCAGCGATCCGATTTTAAAAGAGAACCCTGTAAAATCGTTTCCATATCCGGGTGCTCATTTGAAATGGGAGACAATTCACTTCAGCCAGATATATTTCAACTTGTGGACCATCGTCGAGGTAAGAAAATATTATTTTTTTTTTATAGCAGATTTTAAAGAAAGCTTTTTTACTCAAATTAGTGGTTAAAGTAGCACTTTAACCACAAGAGTTAATAAAATAACAACAAGGGTTGATAAGGTACTTTAATTTTTGTTTAAATTAATTTAAAAACAAACTTTGATGAGGGGTTTCCAAGTCTGCGGCTTTAAAAAAATATTTGTTGGATATCAATGTTCATCATGTGTAACGTGTAAGTAATTTTAAGGAGGTTCGAGCGATTCTCGTGTAAAAATTAATTTTCAACTTTATGGTTTCAAATTTTGTAATTATCACGAATGATATCTTATCCAACTATTCTAAAAAATAAAAAACATTCCACCGTCTAGTTCCTTATAAATACGCTTATAAAGTAGACGTTTTCATTGTTCTAATACATAAGCTCTTACGGCAGAAACATTTCCGTAGATACTTTTTTTATTTGTTTTATATTGATCTTTCCAATTTTGATGAACAAAAAACAAGTATAATAAAACTGAAGACTTGTAGTATATTATGAGAAGTTTATAATTCCTTTTTACCGTTCAAATTAATTTGAAAATTAATGTTGAACATTATGTTTTCATTTTACGTCGATAGTTGCAGAACAGATGAAGAATGATTTGGCAACGTTGCACGTCCCAGCTGGTATAAAGGAAAAAGATTGAAGTATAACTTGTATCTATATTACGGATAACTTTTTTTTAATATAATAAAGCTATTTAGTTTTATTCTTTTTAAAATTTATGATTACTGAAATTGATAGATAAATTTAATATAATAATTTTACACGACGCTCTGTTGCCATATAACTTTCTTCCATCACATATGTTCAAAATACTGAAGTCATTTCAGTACTTTTTTTTGTTAAATACAAATTAATTATGTGCTTAGAGGCTCAATACATGTATATTAATTAAAATTATAAATTTTTACAACTATTTTAACAATTAAAAGAACAAAAAAATATAAATATTATTTTGACTCATTAGTTTCGCTCGAACCTCCTTAAGGTGAATATAATCGTTAATTTTCTAATTTTTATTACCTTATTATCAAAATGAAACAATAATGCATTTAAATCGAACTTTTAAAAATCAGTATCAACCATGTTTTCGACGTGCTGGACACTGGCAAATGCTATTGGCTAATGGCTGTTTTTGAACGCGCAAACTGGGGGCGTGTCTCGCCGCCTTCTCCTCACTTAGCGTTAGAAACGTATACATATGTAGGTAAAATTTCTCGACTGTGGTGCGGATAAAGTGTTAACTATTACTCGAAATCTCAGTCAAACAGCATTTATTCTTCCAACTCCGACGTTTCGGTGCACACCTGCACCTTCTTCAGATTCTATAACATTTAACAAAAAACAATATAATACGTACAAAATAACATGGACATTATCAGGTTTACAGTATGAAGTGAAACGTATATTCTTAATGTAGATGACGTCACACCCGCCGTCGATTTTCTTGGACCTCATTTGTTGAAACTTTAATATTTTTTTTCTGATATATTAGAAACATTTCGGCGAAAATACAAAGTACGGGTCTGTGTTTTGTAGATTAACATAGTAAAAAAATAAAAAAACTTGGAAACCCCTATTGTGCAGATAAACGTTACCAGAAAGATCTATTCCTGGAAAAGAACTACATCTTATATTAAATTTTAAAATTATGGTTAAATAATTATTTATAATTGATTTTTTTTTCTTTAAAATCTGTTATAGAAAAAATAATAGAATTTTATCGTCTTTTATAAAAAATAACTATAAAATGATTGATATTTAATAATGAATTGATGTTCTCTAGGCAATATTTACAAATTTCGAGCAGGCAGTAAATCAAATGCAGAAAAATGGTGCCGAACTCTTCAACAAATTTCTCAAAACGGGGATCATAAGCCTCTGCCAGCAAATCTTATGTCTTTTGAGTAATTCCTATACGTATTTTATATTAATAATTGCAAATTTTATATTCATTTGTGTTCATCTGCTTGAGTAAACGTGCAGGATAGATATTTTAATTTATAATTGAAATAAAAGTTGTGATTTTTCTATACATTGCAAATATGCCTCCGTCATTTGCCTTATCATAAAATAGAATCCTACATTCCTACAGCTCCTATTCCATCTATTGTAAATTAAGCAAGTTGGCGTTTAGTTTGTCAAGTATTTCCAAATTATAATGATCACATAAAATTTGGACACATTAATATTTTCTATTTAATAATTAACAGATGTGTCATACATGATCCTACATTTTTAATCATACGTCATTTCGAATATACCTGCATCATTCCCCCTTCCTAATTTAATAATACATTTTTGTTCTCTTATCAAATTTATTTATATTTTCTTCTCAGATCATTTCTATGAATTTTCTCGTTTGAGAAGATGAAATTCTATTTAATTTTATTTTCATTTTATTTATTATCACCGCATATTTTGGGCAAATTAGGAAAAACTGTAAGAAAATAATTACTGTTAATATTTCCTGAACAATTTTAAAATTATTACAGATATTTAATTCTGATGAAGATTTATCAGCAAATGATTTAAACATATTTAATTTTGATCAATTATTATCAAAAGATTTGCAGTTATCAGTAAGTGAAATATAATATTGTATTATAATTAATTTAACAATTTATTCGTAGTTTTTAAACGCTTATGACAAAGTTAAACAATCATTACCAGTAGAAATGACGACAACGGTAAGTGTATAATATTTACAATGATGTTTTTAAATTAATTATTAATTTATTTAGCCGAATTTAATAAAAAACGCCGGGTTTACTTCCGAAGAACACACCGTTGTAACAAATGATGGTTATATTTTAACATTACACAGAATTCCTTGTGGACGAAAAACATGCAATAGTAAGAACATTCCAGTCTTGTGTGTGCACGGTGTACTTGGAACTTCTACTAATTTTATTTTACGTGAACCCGATCAAAGTTTAGGTAAAATTACTTTAAGATAATTTTATTTTAAATAAAAGTAGGTTTTCTTCTTGCTGATGCTGGATACGACGTTTGGTTGGCTAATACCAGAGGAGCACTTTATTCTATGAAACATGTAGTTTATTCCCCAGAAAGTTTAAATTACTGGGATTTTTCATTTCACGAAAAAGGCGTTTATGACCTTCCGGCGATGATTGATTATATTTTACAAATAACAGGAAAAGAAAAAGTTGCATATGTTGGACATTCGGAAGGAACAACTATTTTATATGTTTTACTTTCTATTATGCCACAATATAATGATAAAGTTAGTGTAGGTTTCATGATGTCTCCTATAGTTTTTATGAAAGGCTCCAGAATTCCATACATAAATGTATTTAGTCACTTATCACATATGATTAAAGTAAGTTAATAATTTTAATTGTAGGGAATAATATAAGAAATAATAATTTTGCAGACAGTATTCGATTTAATGGGCGAAGGAGAATTTATGTCCTCGATATTTAAATTGCGAAATCAAGAAGCTATGATAGATCATTTTCTTATACTTACTTATGCATTATTCTTTAAAATTGATTTAAATACTTTAGATATAAAAGCTTTTAATATATTTTTAACAAATGCTAGAGGATTATCTATTAAAGAAGTTCTACATTTTAACCAGATATATAAAACTGGTAATAACAATAATGTCTGATAAGATTATTTATTAAGAATATTATTTTTTAGGAGAGTTTAAGTGGTTTGATTACGAAAAAGAAAATATGGTCAAATATAATTCTTCAATTCCTCCTTTTTATGATTTATGTTCCGTTACAGCTCCTACAATTTTATTTTATTCCAATAATGATAATGTAATAGCCTATAATGATGTTTATAAATTAGAGCAAAAATTACATAGATCTGACTTAATAATGACAGAGAGAAATATAAGTCATTGCGATTATATTATGGGACAAAATGCAAAAGAAGATATTTATGATATAATAATAGATATTTTAAGTTCTAATTTAACAGAAGAGGTAATTTTATTTACAAAATGATTGTTTTGAGTTATTAAAAGTGATTTTTTTAGATTCCAGTAAAAGAATCTACTACATGCAAGGAAGTATTTTAATAATCGATCTATTGTTCACTAATAATTGTTTATTTAATGAATTAATAAAAATTGATAAACATGTGTTGATTATTTCTTGATTAACAGTTACGGCAATGTATATAAATATGTTTGTTATCTCTGGTCAATGTTGCGTGGGTTGCGGCTACACACGCTCGGCTACGGTGCTCCGGTTTACCGGAGAGGTCTGCCTCGAAGCCATAGAAAAGAGAGTATATATTGAGTCGAGGCAAACCTGGGTGTATGTAGTAGGAAAATTCACCTTGAGGCGAGGTCGAAGCCCACAGAAGCCGCCAGATATCAAATCGAATATCTGTTTGTTCGGCGGAAAGCGAAGCCCTCTCCCAGGTTGGCCGGAGCGTATGGGTACTATTGATTTTGCCGACCTTGACGCGATGTAATGTGTAGTCAACAATCTTCATCTTCATTCAATCTTTTGTGCGCCAAACTTTTTCAATAGCGAGTGCGAGTGCATTACAGTGACTGTAGAGTGCATCGTCTGTTAGCGCCACAATCTACTACTACGAACTTCAAGGCGTTTGTGAAGCCAGGAGCCGGGACCACACATTCGGCAGATCCCGAGCAAATATTCACTAAATCCGAATGTGTGGATGGGCTGTTTGCCACGAATATTCGATGTTTGTTGTTTCCCGTTTTGTGTCGGTTTTTCAGTCAAAAGGAACGAATATTTGCCTATATAGTTGTATAGAACCCGCTTATCGATGTTCGGCAAACAACGCATGTCTCTACCAGTATGCTCGCCAATAGAAAAATATTCGACAATAGGGGATTCCAGCTCAATCGAATTAAAGGAAAATAGTAAAAAAATACGGATGTATATGCTGAATAACGAATATTAATAAAAAAATGAAATGGTATAACTGAAATATTTCGGAAATAAGGGTTTTTTTGTTATAGCGCTTCGACACGATGACACGAATATGAATCCAATATATAATATTTTGATTGGCGACCGAAAGACCGCCTATACGTGCATAACAAATAGCGTGTTATGAGGTGGGGGGGTTACTACAAATGGAAGTTAAGAAATTCGAAAGGAGGGGCTAACATTCCTGTACTGTAGTTTTCAAACAGTTTTTATTTTTACATTTCTTGCATGTACGTAGACTTATACAGTGTTTATAATCATTTTTTTATGTAAATATAACTTAAAACAGCAAATATTTCAAGAACATTTAGGTCCATGATGAAAACAGTTTGATATAAAAACGCATAATGCGTGACGTCACGTAAATCTTTTCAAAATTCGGGAGACCATAACTCGCTTAATAGGAATTTTTTCACCGGATTTTCATCAATAGTCTTCGTTTTCCTAATATTTTCAGATGAAATTATAAAAAAAAAATGGTGGAATCTCCCATTGGGGAATACCAAATGTGTGGCCCCGGCTTACGCCCTGTTGGAGCGTGTGGACGCATCCCAGTTTCAGGTCGCCCTCAAAGCAGACCTCTCCGGTAAACTGGAGCGTGTGTAGCCACCTTAGTTTATCAATTTCAATTTATTTCTTGTGAGGTCTCTAGCACAGACATACACACTACTCCTTCGACATGTGTATACCTATGTTTGTGAGTTTGTGCACCAAACTTTCGGTTAATTTTTTTTAATGGCGAGCTCCAGAGATATCAGCAAAACGACAATAGCTAGAGTATCGTCTATTGGCGCTATAATCTCAACTTCGAGGGGTATTGTAAATCCGGGAGCCGGGACCACATATTCGGTGAATCCCAAGCAAATATATGCCGAATGTGTGGATGGGTTGTTTGCGCGAATATTTGGCGTACGTTGTTTCCCGCTTCGGGTTTGTTTTCGAGTCAAAAGGAACTAATATTTGCCTATATAAATAGTTGGCAAAAAATAGAAAGCACGCGCTGGCCGGCCTGGGAGAGGGAACAGATATTCGGTTTTATATCCGGCCTCAAGTTAAATTTTCCTGCAAACGGGTTTGCCTCAAGGGAGACCTCTTCGGTAAACCGAAGCGTGTGTAGCCGCCTTAATATTTTAATTTCATTTTATTTCTTGTGAGGTCTCTGTGAGCTCTATTTGTCAAAATGCGCCTGCGCAACAACCGTCAAGATTTGAATTTGTTGCTTATTAACATGAGCTTTGTTTTGGCTTCAAGTATTCTAGTTTTAACTGTATATTTTTTACTTATAACAGTGTATACAAGTTTTAATTGATATTTAAGAAGAAGCATATAGTTGCTGTTATAATTTATATCCTATTTTATTTAAAGTAAGTACACTAACCTAATAAAATTTGTAATTTTACATTTGTCAGTTTATTTTCATATCTAGATGGCATCAAAACGAAAACATTCTTCTGGGTCCGAGAGTTCGGATGATTTAGATAAATCTCAAAGAGGATACGAATCAGATGAAGAAGGAGGAGTAAGGGTTGATGATATTTACATCCCGCCACCACCAAGACCGCCAGGGACTATTGATATTAGTGGCCCCCGGTTAATTATAACGAAGATTGTTAACACAAACTTTAAGAGTTATGGCGAAGAAACAATGCTCGGGCCTTTCCATAAAGTAAGAAGTTGTAAACAAATCTTTATTCCTGTTTTTTACCTCTCGCTAAGAGAGGTATTGGATTCATGCTAAAATTCGCATATCCAGATTTTATTGAATAAGCACGATTTAAGGTCCCTACAATCCGATTATAACATTTTTAAAATGATGTCTGTGTGTGTGTGTGTATGTATGTATGTCTGGATGTTGTAGTCACGATTCCTCTAAAACTATAAGACTTAAAAAATATTTAACTTTAGTTTCCTCAATCTGACATTCCTGGGAAGAGCTGAAAAGATTTTGGTAACAATTGAACAACCGGAAGTAGTAGTTTCTTAGAAAAAATCTTCTAAATATAATTTTTTGGGAGTTTTTTTTATTAAATATTGAAGAACATACAATTCTCCATCTAATACAGTTAAAAAAATTATTATATCTTGTATAGATTTAGAGATAAAGACTCTATAATTTATAGAGTAAACTAATCGCAGAGGCCAAGGCACTAAGGAAACCAGTTGACAAATTCCAATGTTTATAACATGACACATGTCATTGTCAAATATCAACAGTTTTAGTGACATTCTGATAGCTTTTTCTGGGAAGTAAATTTAACTTTTCTTATTGTTTTATTAATTAAATATTTGAAATTTTAGGTAAATTTGTGGTAAAATGCATAAATTCATCAGAAATACCGCCAATCTGGTTAATGAATTGAAACAATCTTTGGCATGCTTTGACATTTAGAAACTTCCTCATACAATGAAAAATAGATATAATTAGAATTATATGTGTGCAGAAGACATGTTAACTATAATAAAAAACAATATTTGGGTAATGTTCTGTAAGATTTTGTTATAAAACGACGGTTCGAAAGCGAAGTGCAATACAATACTTATATAGCCTAATATGGAAATGGCGAGAGGTCTTGTGCTGGCCACAACAGATTTTTTTTTTTTGAAATGCAAAACATTGCATGCTATGTCATTGGAATTTACTGGTTTTTCTTGTAGTTTGTTCGTAAAAATTGTGATTGAAATAAAAACAGCAAACTCAACTTTGTGCGATATTTTATTCAATAACAGAAAAATATGCATTATATATATAATATCTCTTCCCTATGCGACATCCAAGTTGTTTTCTCAAATATTCAATTTTAGTATTACTTTTCCAATTATTTTCTTATAACCGAATTACTTGTTTGCATTAAAAATTTAGTTCTTGGAGCATAAAATTATATGTTCAACTTAATAGAATGGATATATCACATTATTTAAATAACATTATGCATTTCATTTGTATTTTTAAATATTACAGTGCTTCTTATAATTCTTAAATGAATTGATAAGAACAAGACGATTTAAGAAAATCAGTCTGTGAGAAATTTATTTATTTTTCGCTTCAACCGGATAAGAGGTTCCCTCTTATCATATAAGCATATATAAAAATATTAAATGTAACGCTTTGTTGCAGAACTTTAACGCTATTGTGGGACCAAATGGAAGTGGTAAGAGTAACGTTATTGACTCCATGTTATTTGTATTCGGATACAGAGCAAGTAAAATTAGATCGAAGAAATTTTCTGTTCTCATACATAAATCAGAAAAATATCCCAATGTACAATCAAGTACAGTTTCTGTCCATTTTACTTTAATAAACGATAAGGTATATTCCGTATAAGTAATCACATAATCGAATACTTAATATTTTTTTGATAATAGGAGAACGACCCAGATGATTATGAAGAAATTCCAGATAAAAAATTTGTTGTATCTCGAACTGTTCACAAAGATAATTCTACTTATTACCAGTTAAACAATTCTAAGGTACAATACAAAGAAGTTGCTTCGGTATTACGTAAATATGGTGTTGATTTGGATCATAATAGATTTTTAATTCTTCAGGTAATATTTATTTATATATTTTTCGTATATGCGTTAACGTTATAAATTTTTATTATAACTAGGGTGAAGTGGAACAAATTTCTCTTATGAAACCAAAAGCCCTAAGCGAACATGAAACCGGAATGTTAGAATATTTAGAAGATATCATCGGAACAACACGTTTTAAGGTAATAATTATTATTATCATTTTGTTACAACATTTTACTGTTTTTTTTTTTTTTTTTACAGGAACCTCTAAAACAAATCGACGAAAGAATCGAAGTATTATCTCAACTTCGAGAAGAAAAACTTAAACGTGTTCAACTTGCTGAAAAAGAGAAAGACGCTCTTCGAGAACCTATGCAAGAAGCAGTTCAATTTTTACAAGTTGAAAATGAAGTTATGAAAAAGCGAAATTTCCTGTATCAGCGACAAGTGTAAGTAAACTATTTTATGTATGTTGGCAGTGTTACAATAAACAAATTTTAGGAAACAATATAATGATAAATTATTAGATAATGAAGGCAAAAAGGAAGTTTTGGTAGAAAAAGAAACCACATTGAAAGAATCTTTGAAGAATCTCACTGAAGAAAAGAAGGCTAGAGAAGCTGAGTTTTCAGAAAGAAATAAGTAATACAAATTCTTATTTCAATTACCCCTTTTCTATAAATAATATCTTTTAGGAAATACGAAGGTCTCGCTAAAAGAAAAGAAGAACTTACTGAAGCCTTCGATAAAGCGAATAATAAAGATATCAAACTTCAGGCCGATTTTCAGGAAATTAACAAACGAAGAAAAAAAGTTATAGAACTTTTAAAAGAAGAAAGAGATAAACTAGAAGATTTAGAAAAAGTTCCCGCGAAGAATAAACAGAAAATAGAAGAATACGAAGGTCGCGAAAAACAACTATCAACTCAGTGTGAATCTCTGCAAGCGGAAAAAGAAAAACTGTTGGCTACAGTTCGCGATGAAACTAAAGGGCTTCAAGATAAGAAAGAAAAAATTCAAACATCTCTTATAGATTTAAAACATATCGTCGATGAAACCAAAGAAGCTGTAAGTTAAATATCAATAGGGGTTCCAAGTTTTTTTAATATGTTAATTGTACAGAAAAATATTAGATCCGTATTTTGTATTTTCGCCGAAAAGTTTCTAATACGCAAGATTTTTTTTTTATTAAATTTCAATAAATGAGAACCGAGAAAATCGACACCTTTACCAAGAACATACCTATAGTTCTAGTCACCAAAAATCGAGGGACGGTCGTAAACAGCCTATCACTTAAGTTCACCAAGAAACCTAAAACTTTTGCCAATCATAAATAATAAGACTGAAAACTGTCACTCTTTTGCATACAAAACTAAAGCAATTTGCGGTGTGCCGTGCTAAAGTATTTCATTCTAGTTTTATAGTAAATATATGGGCGGTTAAGCTGTTTATGAATGTCCCTCGATTTTTGGTGACGAGAATTATACCAAAGGGAACATGGAGAAGGTGAAACACGCCCCTGGCTGACGCCATTAGCCAATAGCATTTGCATTAATATTACTTATACATAATGAACCTTGAAATCCAATAAGAATTTTTCTAAAAGTCGTAGACTTGGAAATCCCTATTGTTATTTACCTTTAATTATTTTTTCTTTTTAGTATAGCTTGGCGGAATCCGAATTAAAACTCTTCATGAGTAACGAAGAAAACGAACGCCGTAAACTAGAATCTTTCAAAACTGCGTATGAGAACAACAAACAAAAACTAACAGAGCGATCAAAATCTTTGAGAGAAGTGAAACAAAGACTTCCAATAGTTGAAAAGCAATATAAGGAAGCTATAGCGAATTTAGATCGTGTCAAGATCGAAGAAGCAAAAATCATTCATGAAATCAGAACCCAGAGAGTTCAAGTTGAAGAAACGCGGTCGTCAATGCAAGCTTCCAAATCACGGGGAAGAGTTCTCGATTCGTTGACACAACAGAAAAATGAAGGAAATTTACCTGGACTCTTCGGAAGATTGGTAAGTGAACGAAAATTAAATATGTGTATAATATCTTGGATTCATTTCTTGGTGCATTAGTTTTGCAAAGATGTTGATCTCCGACTTTACCGAATTAACTTAAAAATATATTTTCCGACGACCATTACGAAAAGTACATAAATTCACACGCTAAACTATTACTGAAAGTTGGTCATTGCGCATCACTAGCAAAGCTGTGTGAATTGAAATCTCGTTAGCCAATCAGATGCGTCCGCAACTGTGTGAAATGATTTTATCACACGCTGCGATAACTGAGCGAACTAACCTAAAAATTTGTATTTAAAAATTTGACAGTTGCAAATAATTTGCTAAATTTACACGGATTAAGAAGGTTGGACCCTGATTTATCAGATTTTAACAAAATGTTTGGTGAATTCTGATAGTAATGATGTTAACATAATCTGTTTTAATATTTTTTTTGTGGTCGTCGGAAAAATATCGTGTACAACACGTGCTGAAAGAGTATTTCACCCTCGCGTGATTAAACCATTCGCCTTCGACTCGTGGCTCAAACTTCACACTCGTGTGAAATATCCAACTTTCAGCACTAGTTATACAATATACTATTGATAAAATTCATAAATTCATAAAATTTCAATGTTTGGAATTAATTTGGGGATTACATAATCGTAATATAATTGGGAGGTTCTTGACTGGATGGATGTTTGGGATATTTTAAATAAAAGTCCTGGATTGCAATCAGTGATGAATTTATTTCAAAATCGACCTGTACCGGTTTCGGCAACTCATCCTTTGCCTTCTTCAGGAGCTATAAATTGGTTTTAATCTACATAAGTTTTAACAAAAATTGTAGAACAGGCTTGAAACTTATGTATATTAAAATCAATTTATAGCTCCTGAAGAAGGCAAATGAGTTGCCTTATACATAAATGAGCGGTTTTTAAATATTATATGGAACAGTTTAAAAGTTATATTTTTTTGTAAAAATATTTTTTTACGAGAAAGAACATTTTCTTTTTCAATCAATTTTTTTTTCTTGTAAAAAAATTACACTTTATTCACTTGTTCAAAAGTAACTATGGCCCGTATTCTCACCTCTTGAAGTATCGCTACTTCCGAAGTAGCGCTATTTCAAGATGTCAGAATACGGGCTTATTTTTTTTTACGAAATTATTTAAGCAATTAATGTCCGGTTTCACCAATATCAAATAAATTTTCGAATAGTTTATTCATTGAATAAGAGAAACATATCGCATCTTCGTATCGAAACCATAATGCAAATGACAGTGTTTATTCTAGCTGTCATATTTTGATGCGATATTTTTCACTTATTCTACGAATAAGCTATTCGAAGATTTATTTGATGTTGATGAAACCGGGCATTAGACGTGATAGCAGATTGATATTAATTTAATTTCATTAATATAGATTTCGACAACAGATAATATTTTTGTACTTTTTTCAAAAAATATTTACATGGACTTGGATTAATTTTCTCATATTTTATGTTAATGCATTCCACGTAAATGGAGAATACTTCATTAATATTATTATTTATTCTATTAAATATTAATCTTTTTGATATATTTTCTTTATTATGATATATTTTATTTTTATTTTTTCGTTATTTAAAGGGAGATTTAGGTGCGATTGACCAAAAATACGATGTGGCAATATCTACAGCTTGCGGCCCACTTGATAACATTGTTGTTGATAATGTAGATACAGCACAATGGTGTATCGAATTTCTTAAAAAGCATAATATAGGTCGGGCAACCTTCATAGCTCTTGATAAACAAGAACACTTGCGACAGTATGCTAACTCCAGAATAAATACGTAAGAAAAAAATCTTTTCTGAATTTGTCATGTGTTAATCACTATTGTTATTATACAGGCCAGAAAATGTGCCAAGATTATATGATCTCATCAAAGTTGAAGACGATCGCATTAGAACTGCTTTTTATTTTGCTTTACGCGATACTTTAGTTGCAAATGAAATCGATCAAGGAACACGGATTGCTTATGGAGCAAAAAGATACAGAGTTGTCACTTTGAAAGGAGATCTCATTGAAATTTCAGGTATGTAAAATTATTTCTCATTTCTATATATTGTAATTTAATAATTCTATTTATAGGTACAATGTCTGGCGGTGGCGGAAGGGTCTCAAGAGGCAGAATGGGACAAAAAGTTGCCGTTCAGAGCAACGTTATGAGCCCTCAAAAAATAAATGACATGGAAAAGTCTTTAGCTAAGCTTGAACAAAAAGCTTCTGAACTTCGTGAAAGACAAACTGTGTTAGAAGATGATGTTGAAAAGCTTCAACCAGAACTTAGATCTCTTAAAACGGATTTAGAAAAATTCACAGTTGAAGTTCAATCCTTACAGCAACAACAACCAAATTTAGAAAAACAAATCAAAATACAAGAACAAAAAGTAAAAGAATCTTGCGTTAATCAAGGCCAGTTAAAGAAAATTCAAGAAGTTGTAGATTCTAAAAAAGCAAAATACGATGAAGCCAACAGTAACTCCGAAGTTCTGCAAAAGCAAGTTGATGAAATCAGCAAAGAAATCAGCGATAAAATCGATAGAAAAATGAAACCAGTGAAGAGTAAACTTAAAGAATCCACTACTATGTTAGAAAAATTAAAAGCAGAGCTTATCAAATTGCGAGTAGCCATTAAAACTTCAGAAAGAAACGCCAAGAAAAGCAAAGATAAAATTGATAACATGGAACATGAAAAAACTGAAGCTGAAACTAAATTACACGGAATCCAGAAAGAGCGAAAAGAAATTGAGGCTGATGCTGCCAAAATTATGGAAATTATCGATAAAATTACAGAAGAAATGGGCGAAGGAAATGAAGCATTTTCCGAAGAACAAAAACAACTCGCAGAATTGGGCAAAAAAGTAAATAAATTGAAATCGGACAAAATCGAACTGGATCAGAAAATTGGAGAATTCACCAAAACCATTAAAGATTGCAAAGAAATGATTGCGCGATTAGAAAAGAAGGTAATTAATTTATACAATTTTCTCTAATTTTTTTCTTAATTGTTTCGCTTTTAGTTATCTGATCTAGCTCTTCACGAAATTCCGGAACAGCCAGTTGAAGAATTGCGTAAATATACTGACGAAGAACTTATCGAAACGGATACCAGGCACATGGAAATCGAACTCAAACGCGAAGAAGAAGAAATTAAAAATGCTCGTCCGAATCTTACTGCAATAAAAGTAAATATTTTTCAATTTCTCATTTACATTGTTTTACCCAATTTTTTTCGTAGGAATTCAAAAAGAAAGAAGCAAACTACATCGAAAGAGTAAACGAATTGGAAGAAGCAACTCAAAAGAGAAAGCAAATGAAAGACCTACGGGAAGATTTAAGAAAGAAACGGCAGAAGGAATTTCACGCTGGATTTAATTTGATCTCAACTAAACTAAAAGAAATGTATCAATTAATTACGCTTGGTGGTGATGCGGAGTTGGAAATGGTTGATTCGTACGATCCTTTCGCAGAAGGAATTATTTTAAAGTAAGTAAACTTTATTGTTGTTATAAATCGAATTATAATTTTTTGTTGAATAGTGTGCGCCCACCAAAAAAATCCTGGAAAAATATAACAAATTTATCGGGAGGAGAAAAAACTTTATCATCTTTAGCGCTGGTCTTCGCTTTACATTATTATAAACCTTCTCCTTTGTATTTTATGGATGAAATAGACGCTGCCTTAGATTTCAAAAACGTTTCTATTGTCGGAAATTACATCAAGGTAAGAATATTCAGAACCATTTGAAATCTATAATATATTGATAACATAATTTAGACATCAAAGTTTAAATCAATTTTTATGAAATATGCATGTGCGTTGATCCTGTTCCGGTAGAATTGTTTAATGATTTTTTTTATTATTATTAATAATAATAAAGAACAAGTATGGCTGTTAAAACGCCAATTCCGAGGCTTAAAACAACTTTATTAATAAGGATCGGTATTATAAACATCCAGTTAAATTTATTTCCAAAATTAATTTAAGGTGAAATGGTACCCCAGCCCGCGAAATTCAAAATTACCAAAAAGGTTTTTCATTTTTTATTTAAAATTGTATGAAGTAATATGATTTCTTTGTATACACGAATAAAAAGGAGACAATTTGTCATCAAAATAACATACTTTCAATAATATTTGTATTTATTTAGACACCCAAAAAAATATTTTAAATATTATTTTCAATATATCTCGAGTTCAAAACGTATTTTTTTGATTAAACTTGCATAAAATATTTATAATAATATAAGGAATAAAATATGTGAAAATTAAAAAAGACGACTTTCGAGAACAATTTTAAAAATCCAAAAAACCTACTTTTTTCATACATTTTAATGTTTATCTTCTATACTAAACCTACAATTTTGTTCATACTTTAATATGTTTTGAAGAATATTGTTATACATAACATATAAAAAAAAATCGAAAATTAAATTCCGGGAACATACTTAAAAAAAATAAAATGTTTAATTTTATTTTTTTTCTCAAGTGTGTGAGACGCTATTTCTAAAATTTATTTAGTGTTACGTACTGTACACATTTCTATATTTCTCAGGTAAATATTGTAAATATTTATCATTTAATATAAAAGATTTTTGTAATTAAAACAAATTTGGTAAATATTTTCGTGAAATATAAGGACGTGGCGCTACGAGTAGACCTAGCGGTAGAAAGCTCAACTATAATGAAATCGGTGGCTCCATGGACAATTGAAAAATATTTTTGCTGAATTTGTATTCTACGCCATTTATGAATTATAAAAAAACAAAGTAAAAGATTTACTACAAATACAAATTATAATTACATTTTATTTCTATTAAAATCGGTATTGTGCGTGAGAGAGAGTGAGATGGTGCTATGTAGAATGTAGAGATGGAAGATATGACGAAATGGTGGAGACGCGTACTGCTCAACAATCGCGGAATTGCAGAAAAAACGAGATGGTGATATGGAGAATGTAGATCTGATCTAGGTAGAAGGTATCACGTAATGGGGGAGGGGACGTAATATTTTATAATTTGTAAAATAATTTGATTATCGTACCTCCATAAATAATAAAAAATACACACATTAATTTTTCAAATAATCTAGTGCAAACATAAGAATGGACCCAAAACCATAACAAAAAATAGTAAAATGTATACTGCTCAATAAATAACGACTAAGATAAAACTAACATTTTTTTAATAATTGCTTAATTGCTTCAAAATTAAGCGAACTTTCATTTAAAAATATTTCAAACAAATTGGTTTATGGGCCCATTCGTGGTACCAAAAAGTCATAATTGTTTTTTGTATAACTGCATTTGATCTTTAAAGAAACCTAACTATATTTCTCACACCAGTTTCTGTAGTAGGCTGCGCGAGAGAGATACCAGTAGTATTATGTCATCTGTGGCCCTATAAATAAATTTAAATATCTCGCAAAGTAATTATGTACTACCAATGGAAGTTAAGAAATTCAAATTCGAAAGGGGGGGGGGGGGGGTGACTAGCATTCCTGTACTGCACTTTTCAAACAGTTTTTATTTTAACATAAATTTCTTGCATTAAACTTAATAATTTAAATACACCTGTAATTATAAAGTATGTAGACTTATACAGTGTTATAATATTCATTTATTTTAGGTAAATATAACTTAAAATAGCATATATTTCAAGAACATTTAGGTCCATGTTCATATAAAAAACACATAAGCGTGACGTCACGTCAATCTTTTCTAAATTCGCGAGACCATAACTCGCTTATTAAAAAAAAAATGGTGGAACCCCCCATTATGCACTTTTGGGGGTTTTAAAAGTATATTTTCTTTAGTAGCTTAACTAAAGATTTTAAATGCTATTTCAACGTCATACCAACGAACCTTTTAAAAATAATAATGTAATACAACTTATATTTTATTGTAAATTATATTTTGTTGTTTAAATAATACGAAAAATGGCTTAGAATACAAATTCAAACTGCATACATATCACTTTGTACATTTCTTAGCATACACATTTTCCTATCGTACAAATAAATCGTTGAAATTATATTCTTTGTTTGTACATTTCTCGCCTTGAACACTTGTCACTGTGTACAAATCTATAACATGAAGTTGCTGCACATCAGTGAATTCGAACTTCGCACGTTATCTGTATTTCGGAACTTTGAAAATAAAATTATTTTTTCTACAGTCTATATGCAAAGTAGGCATTTGCGCTCGCTTTTGTCAACGCAAATGTCACTTTGCCGCTCATGCGCGACATATAGTAGAAAAAACGCCCGCTGTCCGAATTTCTAACTATAAAATGCATCTCCACAAGTCAATCTGACTTATGATTGTTCTTTGTTTTGTCGGAATATTACATAACCAAACAAAATGCCGCACTGCTTAAAAGCTGTTTAAAACTGTCAAACTTATTTCTGGTGACTTAAAAACTGCCAAAGCTGTTAAATTTTCCTAACAAATCTTATTTTGGAATGTTTTAAAACTAATTTCTGGGAGATTTAAAAGCTGTGAAACTTTCAAATTGTTTTCTGGTGACTTAAAAACTGCCAAAGCTGTCAAAATTTCTCAACAAAATCTTTTGATGTGTTTTAAAACTAATTTCTGTGAGACTTAAAATCTGTTTAAAACTGTCAAATTGATTTCTGGTGACTTAAAAACTACCAAAACTGTCAAATTCTTTCAACAAAATCTTCTTTTGGAATGCTTTAAAATAATTTCTGAGAGACTTTAAAGCTGTTTAAAACTGTCAAATTGATTTCTGGCGACGTAAAAACTGCCAAAGCTGTAAATTTCTCTCAACAAAATCTTCTTTTGATATGTTTTAAAACTAATTTCTGGGAGGCTTAAAAGCTGTTTAAAACTGTCAAATTGATTTCTGGCGACTTAAAAACTGCCAAAACTGTCAAATTCTTTTAGCAAAATCTTCTTTTGGAATGTTTTAAAATAATTTCTGGGAGAATTAAAAGCTGTTTAAAACTGTCAAATTGATTTCTGGCGACGTAAAAACTGCCAAAGCTGTCAAATTCTTCCAACAAATCTTCTTTTGGAAGTTTTAAAACAAATTTCAGGGAGACTTAAAAGCTGTTGAAAAATGTCACTTGTCTACATTCTTAATGGCAACGTTTAGTCAGGACTGCTTTGTCGGTATATTACATAACAAAAAAAAAAAAATCCCGTACTGCTGTGTAAAGGAGAACAAAAATAAAATAGGACATTCATTTACTAAAACGAAAGTAAAAAGTGCTTAGATTAGATTATTTCAATAGCTCAAGAAGAATGAAAAATAACGATAAATTAAAATTAAAAAATGTAATCGTTATTTTTTTTAGTAGTACTGTAAATACAAGAGTGTACATTTTATTATTTTTATTATGGTGGATGTTATCCATTCTCTTCCCAAGAAACGTTATTTTTAAAATATATTATTAATATTTCATACGAACAAAATATTTTTACTTCGTTAATAAATTTGAAAATATTATTTGACGCGACGTTCAATAAATTGTTTTATTTTCATTTGTTCTAGGTAACCTATAAATTTGTACCATCCGACATATATTTACTTTTAGAATGTTTTTAGGTTTGTGACTTGGAACAAAGTATGACTATTATCGAATAGATGGAGATCGTAAAATATACAAATATTTCTGCTTTATCGACTTAGTCATAATTATTCATTTCAGTGCTCACTAGCGCTCGCCTCGGTACAGAAACAAAATAACGGGGGGTACCATTTCACCTTAATTAATTCTAATCAATTTACATGTTCTAACGACTTTAAAATCATTGCTGACAAGAAATCTCTTATTTATGTTTCATTAAATTTACTTTGGAAGTAAATTTAAATGGACGTTTATAAGACCGGCCCTTAAATGACAATATAATGCGAGGAAATTATAATAGGTCGCGAGCAGACACGTGACTAGAGCGACCTTGAAGTGCTTGGAATTAGCTGATTTGTGTGTGCGCGTCACTTTGACAAGATTGATGTTTTGACTTATTATAATTTTGAGCTGCTGAAATGTTATAGTGAAAAAACAATATTATATGTACATAATTATAGAAAATATTAAAATATTTGAAGGTAAAAATCAAAAAAATAAGGACAGATGTCATATCAAACTAAGGGTATATTCCAAAAATAAAATATAATAACCAAAACCATGGTTTCGGTTACCGACTGGTTGTAGTCACGTGACTATTATTTTTGGAACAGTTCGGTTTCTTTCGCGGTAACCCAAAAGTTTTCTATCAAAACATTACGTCTATTGTTTTTCATAAACCTAAATTATAAAGTGGAAAATTAAAATACGTACAATGCAAACCGTAGAAAATAGATGCAAACATCAAAGACTCAATAAATAGTATCTAACCTCACTAATCTATAAAATCTGACATCATATGAAAAAGGACAGAAGATGTTACCGACAAAACCGAAGAAAAATCATGGTTGCGTTGGTGCTCTTCGGTTGCAACCATTTTAACCGGTACCATGTTTCATAAATGTACAATTTTTACCATTTGATATTATTGGAACACTTTTGGTTAACCACGGTTAAAATTTGTTATTTTTGGAATATACCCTAATGTAATTAGACGTAATTTTACGTAAACTGTAGTAGCCCGATTCTCAATTTTTTAAGCTAATCCTAATTTTTTGATTAGTGAATTCTGTTCTATTCCGGTATTTAAAATTTATGGTGCGATTCTGTAATTTTCTATACCAATAATAAAAGTAATAGTAAACAAAAATTGTTGCGATTTTGTTCACTTTTAAATTTCTAGCGTTGCAAAAAAAAAATACAGAATCCCACTATTAATCTTCAAAATATCAAAAAAGGTAAATACTAGGAATAGATTGGACTATATTTTAAGATATCAACTGTCAAAATTAGTGTGGCCCTTATGTAGATACATAAGCGTAAGTAATACGCAAAGGCATTGTGAACACGGCCATTGAAAACAATTGGTTCAACTTTACGTTTATGTATTTTCTTTTCAATTTGACCTATTCTTCCAAGAAAAAAATAAATCAGAAAATGTGAAATGACCCCATTTTGTTTCATACATGTCTACTGAAAAATAACGATAAAAAAAATTATTTAAATTAACGGGCCTAAAAATTATAAAACACCCCATTTTTTAAAAAAGCAACTTTGTGTTATAGTTTGAGCATCACTGGTTTAAAAATAACTTTTCAATAAGTGACTGTTCCCCCCGATCTACCACAACTTCAATTTGAATGATTTTCTTCTATTCCCAGTAATAAAGAAAATAATCGGGATGCCCCGTATCCGTTATAAATAAATAAAAATCTCGATAAAAATATAAAAACTTCTCATCGATTTCACTTATAAGTAACATCTTCAGAGATATATAAATTGACAAAGAAATATAACTTTTAAATTGACTACCACAAATTAACAAATGTTCTATTATGATTTTGACTTTTTTAGGAGCGAACCAAAAACGCCCAATTCATAATCATCTCCCTCCGCTCAAATATGTTCGAGTTATCAGATCACTTAATCGGCATTTTCAAAACATTTAACATGACAAAATCTATTACTGTCAACGCTCACTACTATGCACCAGAGGACCAGAATGTTAACCGAGCACCACTACAAAGTCAAGTTCCTGCTAATAATACAAACCTCACGGACGCAACTCCTATATCGGACCCGGCTTCGTTGTTTGATTCACATACTCAAAGTGACACTATGAATGGAAATATAACACAGAATAGCAACAATGTGTCGCAAAATAGCAACATTGTATCGGAAAATAGCAACAATGTGTCGCAAAATGGCAACAATGAAGTGATTACGCAGAACGGCAACAATGGCAACAGTGAAACGGATACACAAACTGGTAACAATTCTGAAAATGGTAACAGTGAGGAAGCTCCAATTCCGGAAAGTATGGAAGTTGATATGTAAATTTTATGTAAATATTTATCATATGCATTTATCATTTTATATATTTTTTCACTTATAAAACTAGTTTTGTAATACATGTTATTACTTAAATACAAATTGTACAAAAATATCTATATAATAGATAAATGCAAAACTCTTATTCCGATGGGAATCCCCAAACTTTTAAGCTCCCGGCATCCCTTTTTCTATCATATGTATCCTTGTCATCACACGCGTACGCTAAAATGTACTGAGATGGATGCCACGCTACTGTAAAAGTAGCGGCGTCTACACTAATATCTGAGATTTTATCTCCCGTTTCTGTGAATCCTATATCGATTATTAGATCCTCTGAAGCTGATGCTAAGAGTAGTCCGTCGTGGCTGAAGGATATTGTTCGGACTGGCCAATCCATTCTAAGGAATAAACAATATTTAAATGTTATAAATGAAATTTATTTTACACACACGTACGTTGGACATCACAAATTAAACATAAATAACATTTCGTTCAACACAACTATGTAATAGTCTGCTCATTTTATTCAAGATACATAATCTTCGACAATAACTTTGCAACTTATTCTGTTATAGTAATGAATAAGATATGAATTCGAATACCTAACAATAGCTATTTTTAGTACAAGTGAACAAAGTATGTCTTTTTCTCACGCGTCCTGCGCCAACTGGACAAGTGAGAAAAAAACATGCTCACGTGTGCTAAACGTGATTTTTTCCACAATCTTGAAATATAATTTTTCTAAAAAACGAAACATTGTACTTTTTTATTAATGAAAAACTCAACAGTACAGGGTGAAACAAATTCGAGTTCCTTATATGAAAAACTTTCTTATTAAGCACCCTACACAAAATTGATGAAAGTCTTTATGGGCCAACTTTTTGAGACAACTTTAATAGGCACCACAGGAATTTTCGATCGTCTTTTGTTTTTGAGATACAGGCTAAAATTTGTTTTTCGCTTATTTTGAAAATACCTCATATCTCGCTTATTATAAAAGATAAAGAAAAAATGTTTAGATAATTTTTATACAGTTTTTTACGTAGAATAACGAGGTGTAATTATATTTTTTCAAAACTTAATAATTCTCGAAATATATTACAAAGATAATATTTTTTAAATAGGAACATATGTTGAAAATAGTCTCATCTTTTTACTTATTTTTTAAGCTTTCCAACGATGTGTAACAAGTCTACATTCTTTTGTTTTAAACATGAATTAAACTTGAAATATTAATTTTTGGGGTGAAAAATTAAATTTATTCAGAAACAAATGATAAAATTAATTACAAATCATGTTTTGTTTATTTTTAATGTTATTTTCATTATTTTTACTCATTTTTCCTAATTTATATACTTTAGAGAGCATATTTTTTACATTTTTGGAATCGTATCAAAGCCAACTATAACGCCGATAAAAAATAAATTAACTAAACCAAAAATAATTGACTAAAAAGAATTTTTAGAATATAATTAGTAGATATATAATCAAAATGAACAAATGATGATCTGTAGATGATTTTTTCATTTGTTTCTTAATAAATTCCATTTTTTTCACCCCAAAAAATTAATTATTCAAGTTTTATTCATGTTTAAAACAAAAGATGTAGACTTGTTATACATCATTGAAAAGCTTATAAAATAAGTAAAAAGATGAGACTATTTTCAACATATGTTCCCATTTAAAAAATATGATGTTTGTATTATATCTCGAGAATTATTAAGTTTGAAAAAATATAATTACGTCACGTTATTCTACTTAAAAAAGTGTATAAAAATTATTTAAACATTTTTTCTGTATCTCTCATAATAAACGAGATATGAGGTATTTTCAAAATAAGCGAAAAACAAGTTTTAGCTTGTAGCTCAAAAACAAAAGACAATCGAAAATTCCTGTGGTGCCTATTAAAGTTGTCTCAAAAAGTTGGCCCATAAAGACTTTCATCAATTTTGTGTAGGGTGCTTAATAAGAAAGTTTTTCATATAAGGAACTCGAATTTGTTTCAGCCTGTACATACCGGGTTAGTTGAAAGTATGGAGACGGCGATTTATTGTCGTTAATATTTATTTTAGGAAATTATGTTCATTACAAAAGATTTTTAAGAAATTTTGATCTACATTTGAGAATACTTGATTTTTTTTTCTTCAATTGTTTTTGAGTTACGCTTGTCCGCGTATTTTTTTTAAATGGGAACCTATTAATTTTACTCTACCATTTGATAGTGTTTTTTTCTCTTTACAACAGTATGTTTGTTTTTTTATTTTTCAATTTATTTTAGTAACATTTTTACAAGGAAAAACACCGGTTTAAGTATTTATGAATAGTAGGTTCATCTAAGATAGACAAAATTATTTCCAATAAAATTGTCGGTCACAATCTTATCATTAAAAACAAATTAATAACTAAGTAAATTACATCGCTCGAGTTTGTTTATCGCTTCGTTTTTGTCTATCTTAGATGTACCTACTATTCGTAAATACTTGAACCGGTGTTTTTCCTTGTAAAAATATCAAAATAAATTGAAAAATAAAAAAAAAACATACTGTTAAGAGAAAAAAACACTCTATCGAATGGTAGAGTAAAATTAATAGGTTCCCATTTAAAAAAATTACGCGGACAAGCGTAAGTCAAAAACAATTGAAGAAAAAAAAATTCAAGTATTCTCAAATGTAGATCAAACTTTCTTAAAAAACTTTTGTATTAAACATAATTTCCTGAAATGAATATTGACGACAATAAATCGCCGCCTCCATACTTTTAACTAACCCTGTATGTTTATAAATGAGTTTACTGTAAAGTTAACTACAAAAAATTATTGTTCCGTCATGTAGGATGATACATATGTATTGTACAATTTATAACTCCATCAAAACTTATAACTCCTGACGTAGATTATTATAGGCTTGTGTATTTTGCTCACTTGTTAAAAAAGTTATATACTTTGCTCAGTTGTGATTCAACATGCTACTTTGTTAACTATTTTAAGTTGAATAATAATGAATTTTGCTAATGATTGTGGAAAAAAGAAATTTAATCTGTGATGGCTCTTCTGTCTATATCTTTGACGTGAAGTCTTAAATAAAATAACTATATTTTTTTTTATAAAATGTAAATCTACGCAGATTAAAAGTAACAGATAAAAATTTAATATTCGCATAGTTACGGAAACGCCGCTTTTGTGGAATTAAAATTTCCTTCTGACGTCATTTTGAATATCGAATGCTGATTGCACACCTGTCATGTGTTTTTTTTTTTTTATAAATTGTGTTGAAACATCTATTTTTATATACATTATTAGCTACGGTTAATACGTTTATACATAATTTGTGATAGTATTTGCAAAATATTATGTTCCTTCGGTTTCTGTTCTTTACTCCCACTTTTTCATTCTGTTATCACTAGACAACCTTCCCCTTTCTCTTATGAATCAGCCTTTTTCAGTGATCACACGGTTTCAATATTCAATTCAGAAAAGAATTTTTAAAATGCCTGACCACAAAAACTTTTCGAGCACCGAAAGTTGTTTTCTTGACATAATTTTTAAATCATGATTCAAAACAATCACGATTAAACTAATCATTATTCATAGAGTCCTAATCGATATATACAGTTCGCTAGAGAGAGACTTGGGAGACCCAAGTACCAAATCTCATTTCTATAGCAGAATCAATTTTGCAGATATTGTTAAATTTCGCCCTCATGCATCTTACACATTCCAAAATATATACTGACGAGTAATAGTTATTTTTGTAACAAGTGCGGGAAATTTGGAATTTCAGAATCTTGTATTCAGCATGTTTTGCAATCGTCCAAAAATAAGAAAAACTACGAAATATATTCTAAATTTTGACTTACAACTATTTGGGTAAAAGTCATGTTTTAATTATTTGAGTTTGAGAACACTTACTTTCCGCACGTGTATAGAAAAAGACTTTTCATACAACTGTGCGTAAAGTATGTACTTTACGCACTTTTCAAACACTAGTGCGTGAAAAGTAAATACGTTGCTAGGCAACATGCACATTCGGTTCATTTACTTGTCAACTAACACTAACAATATTTGAAGATGCCTTTATACTCACACTCAGTATTATTAGAAACAGCACTAACATTTCGGTTGTAGGAAAAATATTGTATGCAACTCGTGTGTTAAACAGTATTTTTATCTCGTGCTACCATCGCACTCGACTAAAAAAGTACTACTTTACACACTTGTTACATAAATAACTATTTTTGATAGATAACGAAACATTGAGGCGAAGCCAATGTTGATCATATAGGGCCGTATTCTCTCATCTTTAAGTAGTGCTACTTCCGAAAAATCGTTACTTCAACTGTCAACTTTAATATTAAACAATTCTTTCTTCCTAGGGATATCGCTCAATTGCAGCTGTAGACACGTGTTTCGTTCTTATTAGAGCTCATCAGTACAGTATAGCTAGTTAATAGGTGGACATTAACTAGAGGTAGTAATAAAAAAACCGACACAGTGTAACAGCACTAGTAAGCAGCCAAAACACCTTTGTTGCCTCGGTCAGTACTTCCACACCCATTGTGGATAAATACACAGCGGCGGTGATTTATAACCACCTACCAGACCCGTTACTTGGACCCCAAAGTAAATATACGATATATATTTACTTTGGGAAGCGAATATACGAAAATCGTATATTTACTTTGAGGTCCAAGTAACGGGTCTGGTGGGTGGTTATAAATCACCGCCGCTGTGACGTTGTATTTATCCACAATGGGTGTGGAAGTACTGACCGAGGCAACAAAGGTGTTTTGGCTGCTTACTAGTGCTGTTACACTGTGTCGGTTTTTTTATTACTACCTCTAGTTAATGTCCACCTATTAACTAGCTATGCTGTACTGATGAGCTCTAATAAGAGCGAAACACGTGTCTACAGCTGCAATTGAGCGATATCCCTAGGAAGAAAGAGTTGTTTACAAATTTTGCGCTCAAGAAATATTATTGTTATTTTAATATTAAAAATTAGAGAAATAAAAATAAATTAAATTGTAAATAGCACTTATTTCAAATATTATAGGCTTCATTTACAAAAACATAAAACCTATTCTTGTCTACTCGTAAAATAAAATTAAATTTAAAAAAATCGAATAGCACTACTTCCCAAGTAGCGCTACTATAAGATGTGAGAATACGGACCATAATGATCAAATCACATCATTCATTTTCTTCATTGTAAAGTGGATCATGAAATGTCCATTCTTTCATGTAACAAACATTCTTTGCCTCACATTTTCATTTATACATCTTATCTCGTTTATTTACCAGTGCCTTACAATCATTATTAAACACACAACGCATACATACTATCATTCGATTATAATACCGTACCTTGTAAAAACTCTCATGCAGGCCAGTTCGTCCACATCCCACAACGAAACTAGTGCATCTGCACTTCCAGTAGCAAAATATTTTCCAGTCGGATCGAATTCAATACAAATACAAGTCCCTGGATGAGCTTTTAATACATGTTGGAGCTCCAAATCTGGATAACTGAGTTATACATTAATTTAATTAATTTTTTAAAGGTACAATTATAATTTACCTTAATATATGAATACAACCCTGTCCATTTGTAAGGAAAAATAAATCACTGGTATTATTCCACGAGATTTCATTAACTTCAAAATTATACTGCTCTTCTGCTCGTATTCGATAAGTTCTCGCGTCGATAAACGTTACTAAATCTTCTTTATTTCCTACAGCTATTGTATCTCCATTTGGGGCCCACGTTATGTTAATATTTTCACCCTTTGTTGGTATCGTCGCGATTGATTTCTGAACTCTTGTGTCCCAAATTCGGACTGATTTATCGCCACTAGCTGTACTTAACAAATCGCAGTTCGACTGATGCCAACAAAGCTGGTCTACGGAGCCTCCATGGCCTTTGAATGTTATTTCTTTATTCTAAAATTTAAAATTTCGAGTTAAAATTGTTTTATTTTATTGTAGAAAAGCGCTTACGAGGCGGTCTTTGTCTAAAGTGAAAATGCAAACAGATTTGTCGAACGAGCCGGACGCTAAACGCCTTCCATCGCAGCTCCAACCAACGGAATGGACTTTTGATGAATGGGCGAGATATTCTTTTGATTTACTATGGGTTTTAAAATAACTCTGCAACTCTTCTATTTGTTTTTGATACATTTTTATGCACTATTATCCGTGTTTTGATAGTTCGTAAACATAAACTTAACCTCAATACGAAGAAATTGAGTTCACAAACCAAAAAACACAGTGTAGATGTGAGTTCGTTCTACAAGTTGAACAAAGTTTTAAAATGCTGAAAATTGAAAAATTTTTACAATGAAAAACTTTATGGTTTATATTTTAATTTATGATTGTAATATTACTTTATTGTTTACAATTTTAATTATTATTAAATATTTAGATTTATGACTCATATTTGCATTAAATGTACTTGAACACATTTTTGTGGCTTTTTATCGGTCTTATCTTCATTAAACAAGGAAATATATTTCCTGTGTTAAAAAATAAACTCAGTATTAAATTATCCAAAGACTACAACACTTTACATATAAATATTCGCAAAATAATATCTTGAACAATGGAATCTGCTGAAGCTGAAGAATATGATAATATTGAAAAACCAGTTCAAAGAGTTTTATTTCGGCAATCATCATTCGAAACCAGATTATCTCCAGCCCGCCTTTCAGAAGGATCTGATTCAGAAGACGAAGAACTTAAAAGATTACCGAAAGTAGTGGAACTTATTGAAAAACCAAGAAAAAGTACAGAATTAAAATCAGATATTGAAGAAATAATTCAGGAAGGCAGTGAAGCAGCGAAGGAAGAAAATGAGAACATGCCCGTAAAAGAGGGAGAATATTCTGTTGCTCAAATAAAAGGTAAATTTTAAATGGACTCATGAACCAATTTTTGATGTGAAACATCTAATGGCGCGTATACGGGGGGTAAAAACGGCTTCTATGGAACGACGCGACGTACTATTCTCTCCGCCTTGAAAGAAATTCAATGTTTCACATCTGCCGTACGTCCCGCGACGGATCACATTTTTTTTTTAATATGAAACTATAAAGATATGACCATTAATGAAAACCCGACATGAAAAGATAAGATTTTTTAAAGTTTTTTGAAGTGTTTGTGACGACACCAGTGTTAGACCAATGGCATTAAAATAATATTTTTTCTTGAAAGTTTAACCATCTTTACTCACTAATGGGAGTGGAAAATGGATGATATGTGGGCGGGCTTTGTGGAATTATAAGCGAAATTCTCAGTTTTCATATCAAATCGACACGCATGAAGATCATAATATATTTAATTCGTTATAACTTTTTACTGAGGAATGTATTTTAAAATTATTTAGCTTTACTACTTCTTAATCAGTAAAATTTTATGATTTTTACACAAATTTGATATATTTCGATTATGGTTTATGGGATGCGTTCAAGCAAGCTACAGTTTCTTTATTTGTGTAGGTTTGACATTTAATAAAATGGCTTCTCCAAGACCTAAATCCCCTCGTCCAACTGTCGGGAAAAATGAAAAAGAAGAGTCATTTTGGGATAAAATTGGAACATTGGGCCGCAAAAAAAGAATAAAGGAAGGTATGTCTTTCTCCTGTTTACTAAATCATGTGTGAAAAATAAGTAATATTGCTCACCATATATGGTTATGTTCTTGAAAACAAAGTAGGTGTGGTTTAAAAGAATGTTAGTGTTTTGTTAATTATTTGTTTTGTTTTAAAGTCCAAGAAGTCCAGGCAGAAGGAAAATATGCCATCGATTCCCCGGGTCGACCTACTAATCTGGATTATCCTCCAGAGGAATACACATTAGGTAATTAAATATAAACATGACATAATTCGCGTAACATTCTAATTTTAATAGTAGGCGTCATTAACAAAAATTGCTCTCTATAGAGGATAATGAAGAACGATCTATGATTGAACCCAAATCTTTCGAAGATAGGAAGCTATTGGATTTGATTTCCATACTTATTGACTGGATCAATGATGAGTTAGCAGATCAACGTATTATTGTTAAACAATTGGAAGAAGATTTGTATGATGGCCAGGTGTTGCAGAAGTTGTTAGAAAAATTAGCAAGAGAGAAAATTGATGTGCCTGAAGTTACTCAATCAGAAGAAGGACAAAGGCAAAAATTGTCCATAGTTTTAGCTCATGTTAACAAGGTAAAAAAAAAACTTCATCAAAAGCTACAACTTGTTTTGCCCACTATTATACTATTTTAATGTTTTCTTGTATGATACATCATCTAAATTAAAAGCGATATGTAGTTTTAGAAAGTCTAATTGTTTTTCGGTAGCTATGATATTTTTTCTACATTTCTGCTCGAAATAAGTGTTATTAACTGAAAATAATAGCCAATTTTTGCACTAGTGCGAGAAATGTTTTGAATCTACTTCAACATATAAAAATATACAGGTGTACGACAACTTCGGGTACAAACTTTTAGCGCTGACCAAAATGAATAAAAAAAAACAACATGGGTCCGATCTAAGTTAGTGAAAAATGAATTTTTACGGGGTTTACTTCTGCTAGCTCGAAAATTATGAGTTACGACTTAGATTTTTCTTTGAGGTCATCCTAGATGTGTTTTTTATAACAAAATCAAATAATTATACAAGTAAAATGATGTGGCGATCTGGACCAATATTTAATTTTCGAATGTCAACTATTAGAAATTGAGAAAAGTGTTTCATATACAATTTTATTGTATTTTTATAGCCTATTTACTGACGGACAAAATTTTGTTCGATCGCTATCTCAGGCAGTTAAAATACATGAAATGAAAAATAACTTCTTAACTTAAAAATTAAGTTTATGTGTTAAAAAGTAAAACAACATGATATTCATTAATAATAACTAGCTTTACAATTTTATTTATTAATTTTACACTCAAATTTATTTGGTAACACAGGCAACTTACACAAGCCGTATTCTTGGCAACTATGTTTGGGCCCCACAAGCACTTGTCAAAGTCACGTGACCTCCCGCACCTCATATGTCCTTAAAGTTTGTACCCTACGTTGTGGTACACCTGTATAAATATGAAATATATTTAAAATAATTTTCGTGGTCAATAGCTAGAAAAATGCATTATGCAATCTATTCGTGTGGCAACATAAATTTAAACAAGTATGATTCGATTTACTTGAAAATTTATAGAGAATGTTATTTATTTTTAGGTTTTGGGCTTTCAACGACACCCTAACAACAAATGGAGTGTAGAGTCAGTGCACTCTAAAAACATCGTCTCAATTCTGCATCTATTGGTTGCATTAGTAAGACATTTCAGAGCACCAATTCGTTTACCCGAAAATGTATCTGTTTCTGTTGTGGTTGTACGGAAAACTGGTGGACAACTTGACCCTAGAGTTGTAAGGGAGGAAATTACAGCTACTTATGACGATGTTGGTATGAGATGCGAAAGGGATGCCTTTGATACTTTGTTTGATCATGCTCCAGAAAAACTTCAAGTCGTCAAGAAAGTAAGTACAGGGTGTAAAACGAAAAGTTAAACATAGGCGTTTAGCATGGGAATTCAGTTTTTCTTTGCGCAAACGTTATTTAATAATTTTAGGCAAAAATACTTCAATAAAAGTTATACCGTGAGTATTTTTTAACGTGAAACATTGGGTTTGTCAAATCCATGGTTACGACTTGACATTTGATTGACAGCAATGTATTTGCCCGTTCCATTTAAAATGAAACATAGGGAACGAATTTGACATTTGATAAGACGTCAATAGAGGTTAATTTTGTTTAAATAATTATACCTGCATTCTAAATTAAAATTAGTTGTGCCCGAGTGGTTTTCTGACTCGGCTAAATTTCTTACAATATTTAAATATAATACTTCTGTCAAATTCATTCCCCATGTGTCATTTTAAATGGAACGGGCAAATATATTGCTGTCAATCAAATATCAAGTCTTAACCATGGATATGACAAACCCAATGTTTCACGTTAAAAAATACTCACGGTATAACTTTTATTGAAGTATTTTATTTGTCTGTCTGACAAATACATTGCTGTTAATCAAATGTCAAATCATAACTTATAGGAAAATTCAACGGTTATTTGTCATATTGACAAGATGTCATTAGAGGTTAATTTTGTTTAAATAATTATACGTTTTCTAAAAATTAAATTTAGATGTAGAAAAAATACTGTGTGCACATGTGCACCTTGTGCCCGAAATATGTTTAGTTCTCTCGAGTGGTTTTCTGACTCCGCTAAATTTCTTACAATATTTTAATATAATACTTCTGTCAGATTCGTTCCCTATGTTTCATTTTAAATGGAACGGGCAAATATATTGCTGTCAATCAAATATCATATCGTAACCATGGATATGACAAACCCAATGTTTCACGTTAAAAAATACTCACGGTAGATATTTAAATTTTGCATCTTAATCATGTGAAACGATTATTCTAGCTTCATATAAATGTAAAAATTAATTATAAAGTTAGTTTTTATGAGCTTTTAATCTAGGCAGCCATGGATTTATAACAAAAAATATATAAAAAGAATGCATTTGTTTCTTTTTGTCATAATGTCATAAACCATGGCTGCCTAGATTAAAAGCTCATAAAAACTATGCATATGCATTTGCAAGATATTTATGAGTTAATATGGACCCATAACTTTGTCATATATCTTTTGCATTATCAATATCCATACAAGCTGTGCATCAATCGACTTCATTTGGTTTTTGGGGATGAAGCACCATTCAATAGGGCAGTTTATAATTGATTTGCCAAATTCCAACGTGGACGCATCATTCTCTGTGACAAGTTTCGTGAGGGTCGTTCATCCACTTATATAGTTGCCATTGAAGTTGATGTGCGAAATCGGCATGTCACATACCGGGAAATTCAGACATCCATGGGTATTGACATGAAAGCTATACACACGATTTTGATTTGGCTGAAACTTAGGTACCTAGTACCATATCTTGAGTGGGAAAACTGCTTCCAAAATTGGTTCTAGCAATGCATAAATGTTAAAGGGGAAATATCTAAAAACAATAAAGCCAGCTATAAAATTCATTAGATCTTTTGTTACATCGTTTAAAGAAACTTTCCCAGTACCTTCATTATATTAAATGTAAATTTAATTAGTGAATTTTGTTTTTCAGTCTTTAGTTACATTCGTTAACAAACATCTAAGTAAAATAAACCTAGAAGTAACCGACCTAGACACTCAGTTCCATGATGGAGTCTACCTTACTTTACTTATGGGTCTATTAGAAGGCTTTTTCGTGCCATTATATAATTTCTTTTTGACTCCCCAAAGCTTTGAAGAGAAAGTTCACAACGTTGCATTCGCTTTTGAACTTATGGAAGATGTAGGACTTCCAAAACCAAAAGCCAGACCTGAAGGTAAGATAAAATATGTTTTAAAATGATAATGATTTTTATTATTATTTATTTATTTACACAGATATTGTGAATTACGATTTAAAATCAACGTTGCGAGTATTGTACAACTTGTTTACCAAGTATAAAAATATAATGTAGATCTTGTTGAGATTTTACGCACAATACTGCCAAAAATACATGACAACTCGTGTATGAATGCCTTATAGAGATCTAATTAGTTTTTACTAAAACATTTTAATGAATATGTTATTAATATAATAATTATTAAATGTTAAACTAATGTATATATTTAATTTTATTGCATTGTAATTTATAATAAATAACAATAATCCTACGTATCTTCGTTTATTTTATAATTTTTAAATATATCTTCTATATCAGTGTAAGTATTTTCAGATACATTGAAACAGTATTCGTAATATAATTCTACAAGCGTTTGTAATTTGTGATCATTGTTATTTTTACAGGCAGAAATTAAAAAACTCGGACTAGAAAACTTCGTTGAAAACACTCTTGCTGAATCTAACAAACAAGAGATTATAAAAGCAGCGTTTGTTAAATTTGTTTCCACATCTCGTGGGAACAAATAATGGTCCATTTCCATGACGAGGATCACTTTTGGTAACTTTGGTAAAAGGTGAACATCACTTAATTTCATAACAAGATCTTTTGATTCTGGGATGTAACTGCAAAAAATTACAGTTTACTATGTACTCCATTTGCGATAGCGAGAGAATGTGGAAGTAATTCTTAAACAGAAACAAATCATTCTATTGGTTTGGCTCCAAAATTATCTTCTTGGCAAATAATATGATTTGTCTCTGTTCAAGAATTAGTTCCATATTCTCTCGCTATCGTGAATGGAATGTTTCGATTCCATTTACAGTGGAATCAGCATATAAATCAATTAAATTATTGTTGATTCACAACTTCTTGATCATCTATTTTACAATATTTAACACAAATAATTTCTTTGGTGTATTAATAAATATAATTGAACAATAACGGACAATATCTTGACAAACTTAACTATTAGTAACATAAACTAAATGCAGCTAAACTTTGAACTATTGGGACTATTTTTTATTCGATTGTATGTTGTTGCAAATGGTAACTCCAGACATTTTCTCTAGTGTTTCTATAAATTGTTTGATTTGTGTTTCTTCCATATTCTTTATTCTTCTATATTAACATATTTAAAGTGATTGAGAACAGAATAGAATAGGGGTTTGGAAGTCTCCGGCTTTTAAAAAAATACTCTTTGGATATCAATGTTCATCATGTATAAGTAATGTGAATATTACCATAAATTTTCTGATTTTTATTATCCTAATATGAAAATGAAACTTTGATGCATTTAAATCGAGCGCTTAAAATTCAGTATAAATCATGTTTGTGAAGTGTGGGGTACTGGCAAATGCTATTGGCGCCAGCTAGGGGACGTGTCTCACCTCATCTATGTTCTCATTGGTTGGAATGTTCTTAGTGCAGGTTGGTTTTTTCGGTCATCATTTATTGAACCTAACAATAGGGAAGTTTAGCATGGTAAAAATTCTACATAACATACTATTTTCTCACAAATATAACACAAATGACTGCTGAAATTGAAATAAAAAATTAAAATTATTGCTCCATTTATTTATAATTAATATTTTTTGGGTAAACTCTAAGTACGTCACAAGTCAGTTATGCGCAAACTCAGACAGAACGGTGAAAGCTAACCACTTGAACGTAGGTCGAACAACACCTCAGTCTCAAGTGACTGGTAATCGCAACCGCGTGCGTCAGTGTATAAGAGACATACGTTGCGCCAAGCCTCTACCGACGTCATCACAGCTTAAAATCGGCTTTTCCGGAAAATCTGGGCATTTTTTTAAAAAATAAAACATGTTACATCATTTTTCAAGTCATTTCCCATGGAATAAAAGAATAAAAAAAAATCGCTAAACTTCCCCATTGTTTTCTTGTGTGTTAAAAACTTTTGGAGAAAATTCAACATAGGAATTTAATATTTTTATGTACAGATTAACATATTAAAAAATCTGTTGTGGCCAGCACAAGACCTCTCGCCATTTCCATTTTATGTTATATAAATAATGTATTGCACTTCGCTACCGAACCGTCGCTTTGTAACATAAAAATTACAGAACTTTACCCAAATATTGTATTTTATTGTATTTAACATGTCTTCTGCACACATACAATTCTAATTATATCTTCTTTCCATTGTATGAGGAAGTTCCTATGTCAGAGATTCTTCCAATTCATTAACAAGATTGGCGGTATTTGTAATGGATACATGCAGGTTACCTATAATTTTAAATATTTAATTAATAAAACCATAAGAAAGATTAAATTTACCTCCCAGAAAAAGCTTTCAGAATTTAACTAAACTTTTGATTTTTGACACTGATATCTGTCATTTACAAATTATGTTATAAACATTTGAATTTGTCAACTGGTTTCCTTAATGTAGTTTCGCCTACTCGACTTATTATATCCCGATATTCTATATATTATAGTTTCTTTATCTCTAAATTTATAGAAGATATAATAAAAAATTTAAATGTATCAGATGTAGAATTTTGTTTTTTAAAAGGCGTAATATCAAAAATTTGCAAAAAATAATATTTAGAAGATTTTTTTTAAAAAACTACTACTTCCGGTTGTTCAATTGTTACCAAAACCTTTTCAGCTCTTCCCAGGAATGTCAGATTGAAGAAACTGCAGTTAAATATTTTTTAAGTCTTATAGTTTTTGAGGAATCGTCCCTCCAACATCCATACATACACACACACACACACACACACACATACACACATCCACACACACACACAGACATCAACGTAAAAATGTTAAAATCGGTTTATATAGACCTTAAATCGTGCTTATTCACTTAAATCTCAATATGTGATTTTTAGCATGAATCCAATACCTCTCTTAGCGAGAGGTAAAAATGAAAAGAAAAGTTGGAAACTCCCTATTTCAGAAGACGTCATGGCAAAATACTAATTTTATGTTCTTGCTATAATTTCTTCACAATTTTGCTTATATACCAATTCTACTGTATCGTTAAAGCAATAATTAATGCCTTTAACTTTAAAGGAATCTTAGTGACAACAAAATATGCATATTATTTTTATTGAAAACTTTCTACGAACCTAGTCCGGTGATAAGAAATGATACAAGTGTTACAAAATCCCAAATGTGGTTGAAATATAGAGTCAAAAATGGATTTAATTTTATGAACATGAATATATACAAGAAGGCACATACATACTAGTATTAAAATATTTTTACTATTTTAATAATTTTACAAAAACAAAAATAGTATTTAAGTGAAACCTTTCATATAATACAAAAAAATTGGTGTTGAATTTTATGCAATTTTCGACAAAACTGATTTTATGAAGAATACAATACGGTTTGACAAAATATGTTTAAATTTCCATTATATATTTTTACGAAAAGGCGCCCTCATTCTAATATACCTAACTTACTGCTTGAACAAAAAACTGCTTACATGAAATATATTAGTTTCAGTATTTCCTTGTTCGGAGGCTTGGTCCAACTATTCGGTAATGTTTGAAACGGTGTAGGAGATATGAACCACACTGGTTCTCCTTGTTCTGCCCAATGCAAAGCACACTAAAAATAAGTAAGTACAAAATATTGTATGTTTATCAAATATTCCAATATTAATATACAAACTTTGAATAAAGTTTCTGTAGTGTCTCCATATAAAAATATGGAGCAAATGTTATTTAATTTCATTTAGTAGTTTTATATAGAGAAAATACGAAAGTTTGGTGGAAAGTTTTGCAAAGTATTCAATATTTTTAGGTTATCTAACGCACAAACAGGATTTTGAGATTGAGCGACATTCACGTGACGAAGCGACTTAGCCAATCAAAAACTGGACAGAAACTGTCAGATCGAAGGTCAGAGAGCTGAGAGCTTGGCTGCGTTCCAAATTCAAGAGTACCGAATATTGGAGTGTAGTAGTAGTAGTGTAGTGTGTTTTGGAACGAATGAGTTTTGTTGGAGTAAAAAATTGAAACTAAATTAACAATCATTTTAAAAAATTAACAAAACTACTTATAATGACAACATTAATGTCAAGCACGTATTCCAAGCGGTTGTTTGTAACAAAAGCGCTTTTATGAAGCACTCTCCTCATAATGTGAAAGTACGCTCCATAAAAGCGCGCTTATTATAAAAGTGTGCTCGTAATATAGGCCAATGTGTTTACGTATCTTTATTTTCAACCAAAAGTATGTTTTCTTCCTCAAAAAAGGCAAATTATTTCATGTTGAGAATCGTGAACATCCATGTTTGAAAATTTTGTGGAGTAATTTCTGTACACTCCTCGATAGTAGAGTAAGTAGAGAGTAGAGTATCACTTAACTTCAAACGTCTGTAACTCGAGATCCGATGAAGTGAAAAAATCATGCCTAACTTGAAAACAAAGATACAGACGTTTGATGTTTCATGATTATTCATCGAAAATTTGTGTATTTTCAGTAATTCAAAATTTCAATGAAAAATCATGTAACTTCAAACGTCTGCATCTGCAACTCGAGATCCGATGAAGTAAAAAATCATGCCTGACATGAAAAGAAAGAGAATTTCATGCTGAATATACTTTCATCGTCCGTTATTCTATCTTTAATCGTGTGTGAATGGTGCATGAAAATATAAAATATGAACTAAATAATTTAGTTAAACGGTTAAAGATACAATAATGGACGATGAAAGTATATTTAGAATGAAATTCTCTTTCTTTTCATGTCAGACATGATTTTTTTTTACTTTATCGGATTTTGAGATACAGACGTTTGAAGTTTCATGATTATTCATCGAAAATTTGTGTATTTTCATCATCATGTAACTTCAAACGTCTGTAACTCTAGATCCGATGAAGTAAAAAAATCATGCCAGACATGAAAACAAAGAGAATTTCATGCTGAATATAGACTTTCATCGTTCGTTATTCTGTCTTTAACCGTGTATGGGTGGTGATGAAAATATAAAATATGAACTAAATTAAATTTCTAAATGTAAATTTAATTTATAAATTTTAGTTTATGATGTGTGACAAGTTTTTATTTTCAGAATATCTTCGATTTACTATAAGAATTTAGCAGAAAAAACTAAAATAAATATCCTGTCAAACGGATAATTTTCTGGAATGGGGGATTTCAGCTCAATCGAATTAAAGGAAAATAGTAAAAAAATACGAATGTATATGTTGAATAACGAATATTAATAAAAAAAAATGAAATGGTATAATTGAGATATTTCGGAAATAAGGGGTTTTTTGTTATAGCGCTTCGACACTAATATGAAATCTATATATAATATTTTGATTGGAGACCGAAAGACCGCATGTACATGCATTACAAATAGCGTGTTCGGAGGTGGGGATTACTACCAATGGAAGTTAAAAAATTCAAATTCGAAAGGAGGGGCTAACATTCCTGTACTGCAGTCTCCAAACAGTTTTTATTTTAACATAAATTTCTTACATTAAACTTAATAATTTAAATACACCTGTAATTATAAAGTATGTAGACTTATAGTGTTATAATATTCATTTATTTTTATGTAAATATAACTTAAAATAGCATATATTTCAAGAACATTTAGGTCCATGATGAAAACAGTTTGATATAAAAACACATAAATATTAATAGGAATTTTTTCACCGGATTTTCATCAATAGTTTTAGTTTTCCTAATATTTTCAGATGAAATAATATAAAAAAATGGTGGAATCTCCCATTGTTATGTTGTAAACTATAAATCAATCCAGAACAAATGAATTTCGTGAAGGGCAGCTGTGATTTTGATTTACCTAAGAATGAATGAAACAGAAAATTTCATCAATGTTTTAAATCTATCATTTTTTGAAGAAAAGTGCAATTTAAACTTTAATTAAAGCGCTTATTAAATTGGTAATTATACATTATGGGGGGCGCTGATATATAACTTTGCACAAAGGCGCCTTTTATCAACGGAGCGGCACTGCGTCCTCCCACCTTTTGTATTTTTGCTAGTGTTTACCTGTGTCCAGCACTCCAGCCACCAGTTACCTCACCTACGTCACGTTCACCCCGTATGGCTTAGGTGTTGTATTGATTTGCAGATAGCGTGCGCAATTCATTTAGAAAGCTTTTAACCCTAATGTAGATTGATGAAACCGTGTTTCCTTGCTGTGCGAGCGGACAGACTCACGCGACAAGGCTAGGGGAGGTTTACATGTGCTTGTGCTTGCGGTTTGGGATGGTTGTTGCTGCTTGACTTCTTAGTAGTTGCTGATTAAGGAAATTATAAACACATGCAAAATGTAAATTGTAAAAAAAACTGGGGGCATATAGTATTGACCAAAATGAGTAAAAAAAAGTTTAAACAACTTGGGGCCGATCTTCACTAGTTTCGGAGATGAGATATAAGGCAGTGAAAATAGTAATTTACGTAACAAGTCCTGAAAATGATATAGGTACTCGTACTTCACTGGGTGAGCAAGCATATTCCAGAGCGAGCCGTAGGCGAGCTTTGGATGCTTGTGATTTAATTTTCAAATAACTTCGTAACTATTTGAAATTAAGAAAAATGTTTCATATAAAATTTAATTGATTTTTTTTTTTTTTTGTAGATGTTTACTGACAGACAAAATTTTATTCGATCACTAACTTTATCACTTTTTCTTCGTCTCTAATACAAAATGGCCTTTTTCTCCGAAAAAGTTGAAGATCAGACCTGTGTTGATTAAGCTTTTTTTACTCATTTCGGCCAGTTCTATACACTCAAAATATTTTACCCTCTTTTTAACACCCTGTATATAGTTGAAAAGACAACCAGTGCGATCTCTTTTCAGGATCAAGATTACTTATTTTTAATAAATTTAAGAAGGATTTAAATGTAAACGAAAATATTAAATAACAGAAAAGGGTCCTTGACTGGATATGTTGATGACGTAATAAATAATTACTGGATTGCAGTCACAAATTTTATTTGCTAAATTCTTGGGTCGACCGGTTTCGAGCTCCACATGAGCCTTCCTCAGGAGCTGAACAATATTTACAATACAAATTACAATTTAAAAGTCAGAAATAACAAAGATATAAATTACTTACATGAGAATTATGATAATATTAGATACATGGCATAACAAAATATATGATATATATGATATATGAAAAAGTAAGTGCAACATAAAGCACATGGATTTCGTCAAAAAGTTAAGAACAAATGTTCTACGTGAACCACACCCATGGAACTACTTAAGTAATGTATTAGCGTGTTAAGACACTTACTAAAGTCAAGGTTTTTTATTGTTTAATTAAATATATTTTAAATTTATTTTAGTGCAATTGGTTTTTTAAAATTTTTTAAAGATAAGAAAAAATGTATTTTATGATTAAGTTTTATCCTTATTTTTTAAGCTATATTTTAAGACGGTGTATAGTTTACTAATGTGTATACAGTGGCGTATTAAGATATTTTGGCGCCAGAAGCCCATGAATTTTTTGCGCCCCCCCCCCCCTCCTCTTCTTAATTAACATGAATGAAAAAATAAATATTTGAAATTTTCTAGTAAGAAACCAATAATTATAACAAGTAATTAAATATAACAACTGACATAAAAAGTGCAATTACCATGCAACGATTCGAAAAATGACAATCATACGCGGGTAGATGGGAGTGCTTTTTGTTAATAAAATTCAGCAAACATTGAAACTAATTTGTAATTAAAATAGTATAATGACAAAAATATAATTAAAATGACATTTTTCTTGCTTTGGCACTAGCAATAATATTCACTCACAGTGTCGCCAAAATGAATTTCATTTAAAAGAGTTTTTTTGATGCACGTAATAGCCAAAGTGTTTAATTGTGCGTGGGATTGACTATAGGCACAAACTCGTATCAGTACGAGGAGGATAGATACAATAAATTATTTTGCATTAATCTTTTTATGCTATAGTCCAACTCATGCGTGCGCCTGCTAATTTATATTTTATAAAAAAAATTGATTTTTTTTTCAATTTCTGGCATAATTTTGCGCCCCCTATAATTTTGCGCCAGAAGCCCGGGCTTCTTAGGATTCTGCGATAATACGCCACAGTGTACATAGTATCAGTCCTAAAATTAACATTATTTTTATCCTGCTGTACGTGTAGCATTTCTAGTGTCAATCGCTTATTAAGATTTTTTTCCTTGTCAAGTATTTTTGTTTCTTTAAATTTAAACACGTGATTATTTTTTTATACCGTGAGTATTTTTTAACGTGAAACATTGGGTTCGTCATATCTATGGTTACGACTTGACATTTGTTTGACAGCAATGTATTTGCGCGTTCCATTTAAAATGAAACATAGGGAACGAATTTGACATTTGATAAGACGCCAATAGAGGTTAATTTTGTTTAAATAATTATACCTGCTATCTAAATTAAAATTAGTTGTAGAAAAAATATAGTGTGCACCTTGTGCCCGAGTGGTTTTCTGACTCGGCTAAATTTCTTACAATATTTAAATATAATACTTCTGTCAAATTCATTCTCCATGTGTCATTATAAATTAGACAGACACATATATTGCTGTCATTCAAATGTCAAATCATAACTTATAGGAAAATTCAACCGGTTATCTGTCATATTGACAAGATGTCAGTAGAGGTTAATTTTGTTTAAATAATTATACGTGTTTTCTAAAAATTAAATTTTGATGTACAAAAAAAACTATGTGCACCTTGTGCCCGAAATATGATTAATGCTCTCGAGTGGATTTCTGAAAGCGCTAAAATTCTTGTAATATTTAAATATAATGGCTGGTAGCACAAGCCCTGTTCTAACTAAAACGCTGTTTTAAGAAATGTCAAATACAAATTTCAATGTTTAATTTCACCCTTATGTGTAAAGAACGATTTTTTAAAAAATATTTGATTGAATACAAACTATGTGCTGCTTCAAAATCATATTTTAATATATTTGATGTTATTTATTTTTGTTATTAAATAATGAAATTTGACATTTCTTAAAACAGTGTTTTAGTTAAAACAAGGCTTGTGCTACCAGCCAAGATTTCTGTCAGATTCGTTCCCTATGTTTCATTTTAAAAGGAACGAGCAAATACATTGCCGTCAATCAAATATCAAGTCGTAACTATGGATATGACAAACCTAGTGTTTCACGTTAAAAAATACTCACGGTATAGCATTTTATAGCAATCCAGTAATTATTTATTACCGTATAAAATATTAGAACTTAATATGGTACCTATATAAGTATATCGAGAGGTATGCGTAAAAAAATTCGAATTGAAAGGTTTGAAAAGCATGGAAAAGCTTTAAAATCAAATCAAGGGTAAAATTTGAAAAGCTTGAGCTTTCAAGCCCAAGCCATATGCTTTGCTTTCTTCAATCTCGAACCAAGCTATTTAAAAATAAAAATTTTAAAATCTTGAATTTTAAAGCCAAGTCACGCCAAGCATTTTTATTTCAAGTCAAGCTTTTGGGCTTGGTGAATCACTGATTTTATCATTTGTTTCTTAATAATTTTCCTTTTTTCATCCCAAATTATTAATATTTCATGTTTAAAACAAAAGAATGTAGACTTGTTATACATCGTTGAAAAGCTTATAAAATAAGTAAAAAGATGAGACTATTTTCAAGCTATGTTTAGGGTTGCCAACTGACCTTTTTTGGAAAGGACAGTCCTTTTTTGAGCATATTTTGTCCTTGTCCTTTTTTAAACCAGGAAAGGACGCGATTTGTCCTTTTATAGTAAATTTTGTTATTAATGATATTTTTCTTATTATAAATATGAAAAAGAAATAATTATTTCACATTTTATGTAATGTAATGAAATAATAGAATTTTTGAATTATTGATGTAGGGTTAACTAATGTTGAATTATCAAATTTATTAATTGTTGCTCTCATGCTCATGCTCTCCTCCTCGTTATTATTTTATTATAATTTATTAGTAAATAACTGCTTTGTTAGTTTAAAAAATTAAAATGTAAAATTAGATATTGACAGTTAACATTTTAAGGTTAGATATCTTATTGTGTTTTACTTCTTTTTACTTCTTTTCTTCATAAAATATTGATTTTAATTTTTATTAAATTTGCTTTATTGTGAAGAAACTCTATATTATCTTGCATTAAAACACCTTTGACCTTGAAAATTTTCAAAAAATCGCCTGCGGCGCATTTTTTCTCACATTTTAAATCCTACACACAATTCAGAAAAAAAGATGGCCGAAAAATGTCCTTTTCTGTAATTTTGTAAAGTTGGCAACCCTAGCTATGTTCCCATTTAAAAAATACGATGTTTGTGTTACATCTCGAGATTGAAGTTTTTTAAAAAATAAGTATTAGACCAGTAAAAACTGTATAAAAATATCTAAACATTTTTTTCTGTAACTCTCAGAATAAGCGAGATATGAGGTATTTTCAAAATAAGCGAAACGCAGGTTTTAGCCTGTAGCTCAAAAACAAAAGACGATCGAAAATTCCTGTGGTGCTTATTAAAGTTGTCTCAGGAAGTTGGCCCATAAAGACCTACCTCAATTTTTCTGTAACGTGGTTAATAAGAAAGTTTTTCATATAAGGAACTCGAATTTGTTCCACCTTATACAATTTTATAATGTCAGCAGTCGTAATTGTTAATAAAAATTTAACCAATGAACTGACTAGCACTAAATTTCATAGCATGTTGCAGAAATATATGCTACTGTGCAGCGCAAGTCGATTACAGGCATATATTTTCAAAATTGTCTGCGGAGCGTGAGTCCACGCGCGACCATTAAAGGTTAACAACATAATTCTAACATTCTATCAGAGTGTAAGAGGTTATACAAACAAAAACTAATTTAATTCATATGAATGATTATCAAAAATTAACTATTTCATAACATATTTCCTAATATTATCTGCTTATTAACACACAATTGCAATACAATTAAAATTCTATATATGACTCACGTTAGTCAAAAAACAATGCCATATTTTTATTTCTTCATCGGTCATTTTTACCATATGACATAAGACAAAACACTGGCATCATTTATAAAAATTGACTATCTATAGCGCAATAAATGAATAACAATCAGTGCCTGTGGCAAAGCGATTAATTTGTGCAAATTACATATTATTTAAAAATTATTTGATATATTACTCGGTCGATGCGTCAGCAGCCATGACAATTGAAGGAAGTAGTAAATTATTTTCAAAGGTAACTAGGATAATATAATAAATTCAGATAAGGTATTTATTTTATTTCTTGAGATGCGAGATTGTTTGAAATTATTGTATTGTATAAATGAAATTGACTTTTTTATTAAGACGGCAATAGAATTATTTTATTTGATATCAATCAGGATTTGTTATGGTAAATCCCAATTTTGCTACAGGGGATATTTAAATGTGTTACTAAGCGATGATACCTATGCATTTCTGTGAATTACTTAAAAAACAATAAGAAAGGAGAATATACAGTGCAATAGGTACGCTAGTGAACCAATGAAATACAAGTTGAAGAACGGAAGAACCATGAAAGAGGTGTTTTTCCTGATGGAAAATCACCTCTTTCGTGGTTCTTTAATCACGTTTTTCTCTAGGCAATTTTTGTGGTAATATATTTTTCTATGTAACATAAGATCGTAATACAATATTTTTAATATCAAATTTTTAAATTATACGGAATTTATTTTTAAAATATTATACTTTTAAATTATCCGAAATTTATTATAGATCTTAAATATACAGGTATTAATTTTTGTATAAGGTGCCTAAAAACTTGATATCATAGTATCTTGAGAATAGAAATAGATATCTACTTTATAGCATGAGTTTCGATATTTTAAATCTACACATTTGCATAGACATACATAGTTATAAAAATCTGATGTGGACACCACAGGACTTCCTTGTACGCCTATAAACTATACATATTTTTTTAATAACTAAAATATGAAATATTAATTTTAACTTTAAAACGGGAGGATAAGAGATCATAAAGGGAGCACATTAATTTTTAAAACTATTGATCATTGAATATCATCTTATATCGAGTGTCTACAGAAAACGGACCAATCTATTAACTTCTTTATTTATTTGAAAATTTATATACGTAAACTTAACATATGTAGTATCATTTTTATGTATAAATGATAAACATATCACTTCCGGATATCCGGAAATGGCATCAACTTCCTTATGTTAAATGGAACATTTTTTATATTTTTACATTTTTGAATTTTATAGAAAAAAAATCTGTTGTGGCCAGCACAAAACCTTCCGTCAATTCGATGTATTTTGTACATATCCCATACCAAAAGTTCCTTGAAAAAGATGCTGTATATCCTATAAAATTTTAACACCAACACACTATTTTTTACAAATTCCATACCGAAAGTTCCTTTCCCTATTTTATTAAGGGTCGCTGTTTCTTACTCTTCTCTTTTACTCATTCCTGTCCAACGCATCTTCTTCACATAATTCTTCCTCTCTCATATCTACACACTCCTTCCATTCTCTTTGGCCTTTCTTGTACTTCTGGCATTGAAAATTCTAATCTTGAGGCGAGTCTGCAACTGCAAGTCACTTGCTAGGGACACTCTATCACATTCACATATAACTTTCTGACCCTATACTTTCAACTTTGGTTTTGCATTTGACACTGACATCTGCCAATTAAAAATTTTTGAATGATCTGCTGTTTCCATAATTTTAACAAAGCTCACTAATTTTTGAAAGTTAATCTCTCTTAATGTCTCTATAACTCTATATGTATTGAATCTGAAGGAAAATGTATAATCAAACCGTATAGAGAATAAGATATTCTTTCATATTGATAATCACAAAATGTCGAAAAATGATATTTAACTGCGTTTTTTCAAGAAAAACTGTTAAAAATTTCAAATAAGGGTACTTCCGGTAGATCAATTATAACCAAAATCTAATCAGCTCTTCACATGGATGCAAAGAACAGGAATAAGAAAGAATTATAATTTTTAGAATTGTAGTATTGGAGTTATCGTCGGAGAAAAATTTGTCACACACGGACACACACACACACACACACACACACACACACACACACACGGACACACACACACACGGACACACACACACACACACACATACAGACATAATCTTAAAAATAGCAAATTCGTATTCTAGGGACCCTAAAACGTGCTTATTCACTAAAAACTCACCAACGAATTTTTTGACCAAAGACAATACCTTCTTTACCTAAAGGTGACGGAAGGTAAAAAATCAAATTAAATATACAAAAGTTGGCTGTGGCTTTATTTAAAATACTTGAATCTTATAACTTGGACAATGACAGCTATAGGGATCTTCGGCCCGGCTTGATGATCAACTCGAAATCGAGCCGGACTTCGGGCCGGGCCGGGTTAAAGCTCGAAATCAAGTGCAGCCACAGCCAACTTTTGTATTTTTAATTTGATTTTTACCTCTCGCTAAGAGAGGTATTGGAATCATGCTAAAATTTGCATATCCAGATTTTAGTGGATAAGCACGTTTTAAGGTCCCTAGAATCCAATTATAACATTTTTACGATGATGTCCGTATGCATGTATGTATGTATGTATTTATATATATATGTGTGTGTGTGTGTGTGTGTATGTGTGTGTGTATTTTTCAAATACTATAAGACTTAGAAAATATTTAACTGCAGTTTCCTCAATCTGACATTCCTGGGAAGAGCTGATTAGATTTTGGTAATAATTGGATAACCGGAAGTTATAGTTAAAAAAAAATCTTATAAATATTATTTTTGAAAATTTATGATATAAAGTATTATAGAATATAAAATTCTCTATCCAATACATTAAACATTTTCATTATGTCTTCTATAGATTTAAAGATAGATTGAATTATAAATATATAAAATAATCCATTCTATAATTAATCAATTAGCCTATGGAAACCAGTTGAAAAATTAAAATGTTAGTAATTGACATAAATGTCAATGTCAAAAATCCAGACATTACTGAAGACTTTTTCTGGGAAGTACATTTAATATTTTTTATTTTATCATTAATTAAATATTTAAAATTATTTATATGCTGTTGTTATAACGAGGAAAAGACTCCGTCCCGTCAACATCTAAAATTGGTGTAAAAAGAAATGGGATTCATTTATAAGCCAAAGTATGTAGTATCAGTGTCAACTAAATCCGCGCTTACAATACATATAATTCATCATATACCCTTCAGAAATACCACCAATCTCGTCAATGAATTGGAATAATCTCGAACATGTAGAAGAGTAGGAGGAAACTTGTTCATAGAATGAATTGAAAAATAAAGAATAAATGTAATTAGAATTTTTTGTGTGTACCAGAAATGTTAAGTATAATTCGCGATGCAAGTTTAGACGTCAACGCCGCTAGTGAACTTGCTTGGAGGGTAATGACATCTGTCAATCTCGTGTTTACTTTGTCATATTTTTGTGTAATTTCGCTTTATTTTTTAATTTTTATAAAAACATAGGTTTATAATAATTTTCAACAAGTTTACTAGCGGCGCTGACGTATAAACTTGCATCGCGAATATTTATATAGGGCCCAATTCTCAATTTTCACCATTGTGATATGATATGAAATGACAAATTGATATCATATCACTTGTCAGTGTCATGATATAATTTGTCAAATGTCTACAAACTCATGCACCAAATTCGTATTTTCAGGTTATGCGCAACTAATATTATCAACATACGGCCAATACATACAATATTACACTTTCCCACTTATTTATATCAGATCACTTTGCAATTGAGAATAGCTCCAAGTGATAAAGTGGAAATTTTTCGCTGCAAATTACTTCGGTGAAAATTGAGAATTGGGTCTATAGCCTAATATGAAAATGGCGAGAGGTATTGTGCTGGCAATAACAGATTTTTTTTTCTATTATTTGTAGCACATTATTATATTCAGAACTTAACGCAAAATTCAAAAATGTAAAAATATAAAAAATGTTTCATTTAATATATGAAAGTTGATGCCATTTCCGGTTAAACCGGAAGTTATATGTTTATCATTTACACTTAAAAATGATGCTACATACATATATGTTAAGTTACACGCATATACATTTTTAATTAGATATCTTTATAAATAAAGAAGTTAATAACCCCTATTAACTTCTTTCTGTGGACCGATTCTTTCTTTGACAAAGTACATTTTTCATGTGTTCTATGTATATAGGTACGTACATATTTATTCAAATATGCATATAATTATGGATGTAGACTTCCAGTATAGAATCTGCACAACCTATAATTTTTTATGAACATATTTATTTATTTATTATTATGAGTACACAACAGGAACAAATGTTCCCAATTACAGAGTACTATTTAGATTACATATACAGCGGTACATAAACAGTAATGAGTAGTATCAAATTTTAATTATTTTAATGATTTATAAAATATTCCAATATCTTATTTTTAAAGGTTGACAACGAATCAGAGAAAATGTCAATTTCTTCAAGATTATTATAAAATTGGTTGAATAATAAACATGTATGACGTAAAGGACTTTTAAATTCATAATTTGTCCTAGGAGTTTTATAGGAAAAAATTACCCTGTAACGAGGATGATGTGACCGTGGAACATAAATGTTTAGTTGGGATAAAAGACTGGAATCTTTTATAAAGTTGTTTAGCAATTTGTAAATAAACAAGAAAGATTGTATGATACGTCTGTTTTCAAGTGAAATTATTTAAAAAAAATCTGTTGTGGCCAGCACAAAACCTTCCGTCAATTCGATGTATTTTGTACATATCCTAAACCAAAAGTTCCTTGAAAAAGATTCAATATATCCTGTATAATTGTAACAAGAACACACTATTTTTTACATATCCATACTCAAAGTTCCTTTGAAAAGATTCTAAAATCTAATAAAATTTTAATACGAATACGAACGTACATTATGTATTGCACTTAACACTTCCTCCTGCTTCAACTTTGCCCTATTTTATTAGAAGTCGCTGTTTCTTACTCTTCTCTTCTACTCATTCCTGTCCAAAGCACATTCGTGACACAGTTCTTCCTCTCTCAAATCTTCTGCTATACAGTCCGTCCACTCTGTCACTTATATCACTTTCAGATAATATATATGTATCTGTTGTTTTCATAATTTTTGCAATGCTGACTGATTTTGGAAAGTTAATCTCTTTTAATCTCTCTATGACTCTATATCTATTGAATATGAAGGAAAATGTATAATCGAACCGTATAGAGAATAAGATATTCTTTCTATTGATAATCACATAAAATGTCGAAAATGATATTTAACTGCGATTTTTCAAGAAAAACTGTTAAGAACTTCAAATAAGGGTACTTCCGGTTGACCAATTATAACCAAAATCTAATCAGCTCTTCATATCGTTGTAAAGAAGAGGAATATGAAAGAATCATAATTTTTAGAATTGTAGTTTTGGAGTTATCGTCGGAGAAAAATTTGTCACACACACACACACACACACACGGACACACACACGGACACACACACACGGACACACACACACAGACACACACACACAGACACACACACGGACACACACACACACATACAGACATCATCTTAAAAATAGTACATTCGTATTGTATGGACCCTAAAACGTGATTATTCATTAAAATCTCACCACCGAATTTTTTGACCAAAAACAATACCTTCCTTTTGACGGAAGGTAAAAAGATAAAGCCGAACTATAATGAAAATCGCAATAAGTATGACTTTGTTTAAGTTTATACCAACAATATCTTGTAAATTTACATTGTATTGCTTCAATCGGTCTAACAGAGTTTTTGTATAAAGGATTCCAGACAAGAAAGCAGTATTCTAATTTTGCTCGTACAAAGTAATTAAAAAGGGATTTAAGGGTTGCTAAGTTCTGAAAATCACGAGAATTGCGTACAATAAATCCAAGGTTTTTATAACTGCAAGAAACAGCGTCATTAATGTGAGCAGAAAAATCGAGTTTTGGATCAAATAGAACCCCAAGATCCCTTTTTACGGCAACTCTAGTTAACTCAGAACTATCCATTACATAATTGTGGATGATAGGAGACTTTTTCATCGAAAATGTCATAATATCACATTTGGATGTATTAAATAACAATTTTGCCTTGAATGACCAAGCTAAAAGATTATTAATATCAATATACATATATTGCGAGCGTAAAGTTAAAAAAACTAGTAAAATGTTGTTCGTAGGGTAATCGCTCAATAGCAGCTGTAAACACGTGTTTCGCTCTTATTAGAGCTCATCAGTACAGCATAGCTAGTTAATAGATGGACATTAACTAGAGATAATAAAAATAGATAAATTGTAACAGCACCAGTAAGCAGCCAAACACACATTTGTTGCTTCGGTCAGCATTTCCACGGTTTGTGGATAAATACAACGTCGCAGCGGCGGAATTTATAACCACCCACCAGACCCGTTACTTGGACCCCAAGGTAATTAAACAAAAATATACATATATTGCGAGCGTAAAGTTAAAAAAACTAGTAAAATGTTGTTCGTAGGGTAATCGCTCAATAGCAGCTGTATTATTAATATCATTTTGGAGTTTTAAACAATCGTCAACTGTATTGACTACTGCGTAGAGTTTTAAGTCATCAGCATAGAGCAGGCATTGAGAGTAATTTATGCATGTAACTATGTCATTAATAAATAAATTGAACAACAAAGGACGAAGATTAGAACCCTGAGGTACACCAGAGGTGGCAATAAATGGCTGTGAATAGAAACCATTATAGGAGACACGTAAATTTCTGGCGGTTAAGTATGATGACAGTAATGTTGCTAAGTTAGAAGAAAAATCAAAATTGTTGACTAATTTCTCTATAAGAATTTGATGATTAACTCTGTCGAATGCCTTAGCGAAATCTGTGTCAACAACATCCACTTGTAAGTTTTCATAACGAGCATTTATTGAGAATTCCGTAAAATTCAATAAATTAGTTGTAGTTGACTTGCCTTTAATAAAGCCATGTTGGGAATCTGTAATTTTATTGTTTATGGAGACGTAAATATGATTAAATATAATTTTTTCAAAAATTTTAGAGATGTTGGACAAAATAGTTATGGGACGGTAATTAGAGATGTTGTGAATATCACCTGATTTGTGGATTGGGGTAATATTAGTTGTTTTTAAGGAAGAAGGAAAAGAGTTTGTAGAAAGAGATAGATTAAACAAGATATGGAGGGGTTTCACAAAAACATCACGACACCCTTTGATGATGTAAGCTGGAAGGTTGTCAGAACCAGGGTTGAAAGATGGTTTTAATTTATTTATAGCATCAATAATTTGCGACTCTGAAATATACTCTATTGATACCAAGTCGGAGGAAGTGACGTTAGAGTTGGGCGGATGTCTATTGTTTGAATAACGTAAGGTTAAATTTGATAGATCACTGTTTATACAAAAGAATTTTGAGTTGTTGGTACTATCAAGAGATTTTGCAAGAGTAATTACCTGATTCGATTCTTATGATTTCGACTTAATTCAAACCTGGATTATCAGATATTCAATTTAGTACCTTATGCTTTCAACTTTACACATTTTTTTGCATTTTAATTACTGTTACTCAATTCGAAATCTTTGCTATTTTCTAAATATAGCAACATCTGATTTCATGTATTTAAGTAAAGTACAATCACTGCATATAATTATGTTATTTCTCAATCTTTATTACTCATTCTTTCCTTCCCATCAGGTTTGTTTGTTATAATTTATCTGTTCGTGATGTATTACACATGTCCTCCATTGAATCACAGATGCTTTTACGGCATGTGCATGTTATTCCGAACCGTTTATAATTGAAAATGAGTTAGTAGAAATCCGACATCATCGTATGCCGTGACTGGCTGCCTGCTGCGAACCTAATTGTTGGATAATTCGCCGACTAAAAGTTTTAATGCAGGAAAAATACACTGATGGTGAATAATAGATATGCCATTTAACAGCCATCTATTTCTATATGTTGAGCAATGCTGTTTGTTTTCATCTGCATACTACATACCTACCATACCTACATATTGATTGTAAATAACATCGTTATATGGTTATGAGATTATATTTTAATTATTACAAGAGATATATTGTCAGTAAACAACGTGTTCAGGATAATAAGACCAACATTCGAAACTTCAGAACCCATGAAATGAATAATTTTTTGCAAAATTTTTGCCGTAACATAATTTAGAGACCTGACGTACTCACCGATTTTTATGACTAAATTTACAGCATTTGTTGTACATACTTATAGAAAATTTAAAAAATCTGTTGTGGTCACCACAAAACCTTGCGTCAATTTGATGTATTTTGTACAAATCCCATACCAAAAGTTCCTTGAAAAAGATTCCATATATCCTGTAAAATTTGTAAAACACAAACACACTATTTTTTACAAATTCCATACCGAAAGTTCCTTTGAAAAGATTCTAAAATTCAATAAAATTGTAACACGAACGTACATTATGTACTCGTAAATTGCACTTAACACTTCCTCCTTCTTCAACTTTTCCCTATTTTATTAGGGGTTGCTGTTTCTTACTCTTCTCTTCTACTCATTCGTATCCAATACATCTTCTTGACACAGTTCTTCTTCTCTCAAATCTTCTGCTATACAGTCCATCTTCTCTTTGGCCTTTCTCGTACTCCCGGCATTATAAGTTCCTATTTTGAGTCGAGGCCGCAACTGCAAGTCACTTGCGCGGGACACTCTGTCACTTATATCACTTTCAGATCCTATACTTTCCACTTTGGTTTTGCACTTGATACTGACATCTGTCAATTAGAATTTGTTGAATATATCTGCTGTTTTCATAATTTTAGCAAAGCTGACTGATTTTTGAAAGTTAATCTCTGTTAATCTCTCTATAACTTTATATCTATTGAATGATATTTAACTGCGTTTTTTCAAGAAAAACGAACTTCAAATAAGGGTACTTGCGGTTGACCAATTATAACCAAAATCTAATCAGCTCTTCATATGGTTGTAAGGAAGAGGAATACGAAAGTATCATAATTTTTAGAATTGTAGTTTTGGAGTTTATCGTCGGAGAAAAATTTGTCACACACACACACACACACACACACACACACACACACACACACACACACACACACACATACACACATACACACATACAGACATCATCGTAAAACCAGTAAAATCATATTGTAGGGATCCTAAAAGGTGCTTATTCATTTAAAAGTCACCATCGAATTTTTTGAGCAAACACACAATACCTTCCTTACCTAAAGGTGACGGAAGGTATTACCCATTGCTGGGTGCGTCAATCTCCTTTGTACGTAGATATCGGTAATGATGATGATCACATATTCGTACCCAGGTGTCATCTCACGGGTGCTCATTGTTGGCGTGGAGAGTGCACCACCACACTTTTGTGCCATTTAAAATTCGAAAATAACCAGGCACACGGCCGTGAGACCCCAAAAATAACTAGGAAATAGGGAATAGGTACATAAAGTAACAATTTTATTGATAAATTTTCTATTTATCAATAGGTACTTTTTATGGAACCCTCGATCAAAAAATAACAAAATTTTAATTTGTTTCAAATTGTATTTTCTATTACTTATATATAATACACTTATGTCAACGTTATTTCCAACCTGGAAAACACTTGCGGAGTGCACTTTGTGTTTGTGGTACAGCCTTCAGCTTCTTCAACGATTTTGCCTTTATCTTCTCTATGGTTGCAAAACGTTGTTCTTTTAATGTGGACGCGTTTTTCATAAAATTTTGATGCGTCCGCTCCAAATATGTAAGTAAAAGCGTCTGTGTAATTAGGCCTAATGTTCTATTCATTTTCGGGAAGAGGAAAATGACACAAGGGGCCATATTTGGTGAATACGGTGGCTGAGGCATGAATGAAACCTGACAACACTTCACAGACCGTAGTATTAAAGTGATCCCCCGAAAACGAATCGATTTACTTTTAATACAGTTTTTAAACATTGAAATATATACCTTTTTAATTTCAATTTAAGAAAAGGTAACTTCAATATCAGAAAAAGTAAATCAATTTCGGAAAAAGTAAACTCATTTTCAGAAAAAGTAAAAGCGTTGACAAACGTCAGATACCTATTTTTGACAGATTACTTGCTTTAACAGTTTACATGACATTCATTTTTTGAAATACTCGCATATTTAATCTATTTTACCACCTCTTTAGAAACTTGTTCACAAAATGAATTAAAAAATACATATATAAAATATAAAAAAGAATAGATGTAATTAGAATTTTTTGTATGTACCAGAAATGTAAAATACAATACTTATTACAGCCTAATATGGACATGATGAGAGATAAGAATAGTATAATAGCGAACTCTAGGTGAAACAATATTTAATAAAATATTAAGAAAACACTCGTCATGTTTCACAAGATTTCAGCGTCTGAATCAACCTTTCGGCCATCATCAGTGATTCTTCGATAGATGGTTCTACATACATATAAGCTACTCTACATGTAACGAGGGTGCCAGTAGAGGGCACTAAAAATGTCTCTACAAACAAACTGTAAATATATATGCAAAACATGTAACAACTATGTAAGATAATTTGTATAGGTCAAAGGACCTAATAACAAATAAATACATTATTATTATTATTATTACATGTGGGTACATTTCCCTCTCGGCAATTATACTATACTGATGATCTCTAACAAGAGCGAAACGCGTCTATGGTTACTAGCTGAGCATGGCCGGTGTCTGGTGATGGCCGAAAGGTTGATTCAGACGCTGAAATCTTGTGAAACATGACGAGTGTTTTCTTAATATTTTATTAAATATATTTTATGGTGAGGATATTACGCTGGCCACAATAGATTTTTAATAATTTTGATTTTGAATAATAGTTATTTATATTATACGTGTGGTAGGTGTTTTATAATGAAGCACGACGCGCAGCGGAGTGCTGCAATAAAACCGATCGTTGTACAAATACCTAACGCACACATTATGTATTAAATTTTTTGGCCTAGATATCTATTAATAAAATATATATTTTCTTTAAATTTTGCTTGTTAACGTTAAACCATTGTTGTCATCAAGCTAGCTGCATTAAGACTCACACTATTAAATATATTGTTCAATTAAGTAACGACTTTAATTCATGTAGGTACAGAGGTAAATATTCATGTTTTTTTGAGAGGTTGGGACATAGGCCAAGAATTAGCACTTTGATTATTTGAGTTATTTAAGAATGTCTATGCTGGAAGATAATTAAGGTTAGATAGATTAGTTTCTACATATATCTAGTTCTAGTTCCTAAACAGACTACATGAATGATTCTAATGTTACGTACCTTTTTCGGAATTCTTTATTAAAATGAATTTCATGCATTTGAACTAAAATAAATAAACAATTCTCATCCATCATTCAACAAAGTTTATCATTTGAAAATTTTGACACATTGACATTGCCGACTGAGAATTATTATTTGTTAATACTAACAGATGGCGATGGTAGATTTAATTAAAAGAAATTCAGTTTTATTTATTTATTATTATTATTGAACGATGAATTGCGGTAACTAGCGTTTTTGTAGGTACTCTTTATTATTACAAAATAGCTTTATTTATTAATGACCTCTTCAAACTTAAAAATGTTGGTGTTTATTACTTTATTCATTATTCGGTGCGGTAAAGTCAGCGCATATGTAAAATCGCAACTACCATAGACGTCAACGATGTGTGATTGTTATGTTTATAGTTCAGGAGGACAAAAATAAATATTCCTGTGTAAATTATATTTGTAATCGTTTTTCGTTTATTATATTGCATCTTTATTTATTCCGTCACCCATCTGAAAATAACTCCTTCGTAAATCCTGTAATCCTTGGTCTTTACAGTGTACAGCCTGCAGGCTATGGAGTCCGCGGAGGAGATCGAAGTCCTGGGTCGTGATACCGCGTGACAAGCGTGATGTAGTAGCGTGACGCCAGCACGCGAGCGCCGCTGACCTAGTGGCCTCGTCCACAGAGCCACAACCATCTGATAGCCCCTACGTATACACTGTTGTAAATATCACGCTGACTTAAACACACAGATACACTGATTACACACTAAATGGAAAACTTTAAACTGGAATTAGCTAACCAAAAAGGAAATAAAAAGATTTAATCATACTTCAATAATTTCAACGTCGTGCAGAAGCTAAAAACTAGTATCGTATCCAAGTAGCTCGAAGTCAATGAGGCTTAGGTAATACATGAAAATGAAATAAATAAGTAGCAAGAACAGATGTGTCAACATATTTCAGTAAATTTTAAGAGTAGGAATTGATAAATTACCTTCCGTCAATTCTATCTATTTTATACAAATCCCATACCAAAAGTTCCTTGGAGAAGATTCAATATGTCATCCAGCAAAATTGTAACATGAACATATACTATTTTCTACAAATTCCATACAGGAAGTTCCTTGGAAAAGATTCTATAAATCCTATAAAATTATAACACGAACATACACTATGTAAATTATACTTGACACGGATATCTGTCAATTAGAATTATTTAAATAAATCAGCTGTTTCCATGATTATAGCAAAGCTGTTTGATTTATGAAAGAAATGTCAAACCGTATAGACAATAAGATATTCTTTCACATTGATAATCACATAATATGTCAAAAAAATTATAGTTAATTGCGTTTTTTCAAGAAAAACTGTTAAGAAGTTCAAATAAGGGAACTTCCGGTTCACCAGTAATAACCAAAATCTAATCAGCTCTTCATATGGATTATAAAAAAGAGGAATACGAAAGAATGGGGTATGTGACCATAATCGAATTTCAATATATGTCATAATATATAAAAACAAACCTCTATAGCTTCTCATTATAATAATAAAAACTAAACATTAGTTTGTAATAATATCGTTATTAGCAATTTAATGTTTTGGAGAAGGGATCTGTGACGTCAGTAGGGTAGAATGGTAGAAGAAGACAGTTAGACTGAGATAGATATGTTGTGATAGGTTATGGAATGGCGAAAGTGACAGCTGCTGTCTATCTGTCTAAACCTATCTCTGTCTAACTGTCTTCTTCTGTCATTCTACCCTACTGACGTCACAGATCCCTTCTTCAAAGTTTTAATAATTATTTTCTAGTAAACTACGAATAATTAATCAATTTAAAAAAATACGGGTATTTTATTTTTTAGTCTAGTATCATATATGTAAAAATCAAAATTTAGTCACATCCCATTATAATTTTTAGAATAGCAGTATTGGAGTTATCGTCGGAGAAAAATTTCTCTCTCTCTCTCTCTCTCTCACACACACACACACATCGTAAAACTAGTAAAATCGAATTCTAGTACCTTCCTTACCTAAAGGTGACGGAAGGTAGAAATCTAAAACTAAAACAAAGCAAATTTAATCACTTCGTCATGACGAATTCATATAATTTTAATATAGTTTTGTAGATGAATAAAATCAAGAACAAAACTACGTTCATGGAGAGCTATGACAATTTTATTATAGTATAACGGTTATTAAGATATACTGACTGACGTGTGTGTTACTGCTACAACAAATTACTTTTAAAATTTATAGATTTCAGTTGGTAATGCTATCCAATTTCAATTTGTCTTCTATTTATATGTATTTAAATTATTATAACTGTCAATTCTAATATTGTTGAAGACTTTCCATATTAAATGAACGATACTCGTTTTCTTATACGAGTATTTTCTAGAAGTAACGAACTGCTTATATATTAATTTATGGCAATACAATATTAAAGGGTCGTCGAATTTCTCACGTGTAATATTAGCAATAAATATGTACATGGTAATATGATATTAATGCAAAGAAATCCTAAACAGCGCGAAGATTTATGCCCATAAATAAACCCACACATTTACTAATAGTCATTCACACTTGCAAAAAATGTATGACTAATATCTGCTATTCTTATTTACCTACAAATAACTGCCATATAAGCATATTTAACATTTCCTTTCTTATCATAAGCGACGACACTAGACATTAAATATTTTTAATAAATAAATACATTTATGTACGTATCGTCGTATTTCCCATCTTCATTTTAAATATCACCAAAGATAAATTTAATTTAATGATTAAATAATATTTGCATAAGAAAGGCAATGCTAGAGTAGTGCTGTTATATTCCCAAAAAAGATAGCGCCATCTCGGAAATACATTTATACTACATATACGAATCGTACCTACTACGAGAATTGCTGCATAATAGCAATATTTGAATACATTTTTACCTCTCGCTAAGAGAGGAATTGGATTCATGCTAAAATTCGCATATCCAGATTTTATTGAATAAGCACGATTTAAGGTCCCTAGAATCCGATTATAACATTTTTAAAATGATGTGTGTGTGTGTGTGTGTGTGTGTGTGTGTGTGTGGATGTGTGTATGTGTGTGTATGTATGGATGTTGGAGGGACGATTCCTCAAAAACTATAAGACTTAAAAAATATTTAACTTCAGTTTCCTCAATCTGACATTCCTGGGAAGAGCTGAAAAGGTTTTGGTAACAATTGAACAACTGGAAATAATAGTTTCTTAGAAAAATTCTTCTAAATATAATTTTTTGGGAGTTTTTTTTATTAAAGATTGCAGAACATAAAATTCTCCATCTAATACACTTAAAATTTTTATTATATCTTATATAGATTTAGAGATAAAGACACTATAATTTATAGAGTAAACTAATCGCAGAGGCTAAGGCACTAAGGAAACCAGTTGACAAATTTCAATGTTTATAACATAGTTTGTAAATGACACATGTCAGTGTCAAAAATCAACAGTTTTAGTGACATTCTGATAGCTTTTTCTGGGAAGTATATTTAATCTTTCTTATTGTTTTATTAATTAAATATTTCAAATTATAGGTAAAATTGTGGTAAAATGCATATATCCATCAGAAATACCGCCAATCTGGTTAATGAATTGGAAGAATCTCTGACATTTAGAAACTTCCTCATACAATGAAAAATAGATATAATTAGAATTATATGTGTGCAGAAGTTCTGTAATATTTTGTTATAAAACGACGGTTCGAAAGCGAAGTCCAATACAATACTTATATAGCCTAATACGGAAATGGCGAGAGGTCTTGTGCTGGCCACAACAGATATTTTTATTTGTTCAAAGGGCGCCTTTCCTACTTTTTTATATTTTTTTCTGAAAATATAACACAGTTAATAATGTAGGTTCATATTTTACTTTCCAGAAGTGCAAAATAATTAAACAACGGATTTTTAAAATTTTTAATAAAAATTAAATTTTCTCATATCGTCACTTAGCAATGCGGCAGCAGTCACCACTTCCCTCCTGTGGCCAAATCTGAAACTACTATACAATATTTCACAACCATTTTTGCCAATAACAAGTGTCTTTAATACATATTTTATTTACACATACCATTATAATAAATGCATAAGTTTACCTGTTAACAATGATCATGTTTGGTTACATATGGCATATGACCTTCATTTGACATTTCACAAACTTATGTACAGAGAATAGAGCGACGAAGTAAAAACAGAAAACATAACGAATATGATATTAATTATAGTTCACAAAAAAGCAGTAATTTACATTAATTCATTAATCTCTATGAAATTAAATAATTATTAACCATATTAACAACAATGGCAACGAAAAATAAATGGTCTAACTTGGTCGAGCAATAGGACTCATTGCTAGGTAACGGGTGACTTTTAACATTATGAAGTTTTGACACAAGATATTGGATTACTCAACATATCAATCATGCCAGAGGACCAAAAACAAATCTGCTCTGTTTTTCAGATTTGTTTTTGGACCTCTGGCATGGTTGATATGTTGAGTTGTCATGCTGAGTAATTCAAAACTGATCTGTTCTTAAACGTAAGTTTACTGATGATCGCAAGTTAGTTGCCGAAATACGTATCTACTTTTTGCGTCTTTAGTTAAGGTTAGAAAGAGGTAGGTGGTGTTACATATATTTGAAGTTCTAGCTTCCAGTATGTATTGCAACTAGCGGTATGTTCAGTAAGAACATGCTTTAAAATTTATTTTGGCTAAAATCTAGAATACCCACCACTCAAGAATTTTATTTTGATGGCTATATATAGTTGCAAGCAAAACCATTAAAAACACTAAATTCCACAAAAAATAGGGTGAGGAAAGCAATATTTATAGTGATTTTGGCATTTCTTCTAAAAAAAGTTGGGTTAGATCCCTTTAAAATGAATATAACATTACATTAAAGAATTTTTTAAAATTTGCAAGCGACAAAGCACATTTTTGACAAATACAGCCTGGGTACCTGTTTTGTGCACAGGTCACTAGTGATTTAAAGTCACGTTGGTGATATTTCGATGCATATGAAGTTATGTCATGCGACTGAGAAGTCACGACCCCCAGAGGTAGTGCTATCAATATATTACTAGTGATATGAATGTGACATAATGACTTATCGAAACGCTAAACAATTATCTTCTAATATATTTTATTGTCAAAAGTAAGAGTAAGTTTTAAAATATCTAAATATATTTTCCATACACAATAAATATATATGGTTGCAAATTTTTGAGTGTTCTTTAATTTTCGAAAGAACTAAAAATTGACGAAACAAAAATAAGTAAAGTGTTACTGTTGCAATAACACGATGCGGGGGTTGTATACAGTTTATTTATGTCATTCAATGCCATTATTCGAGTCACCATCTTGATAGTGATATGCTACAGAATATGTACCCTGAAAAACTAATAATTATTTTGGCGCCACGAAATATTTATAAAATGCATGCAACCACCCGAATTTCATCAAAATGAGTTTTGTGCATTAGGTCACGTTACATTAAAGTATTTTTTAAAATTTGCAACCGAAAGAGCCACATTTTTTGCCTAAAAAACTAATAATCATTTAGGCGCGAATTGCCTATAAAATGCATGTAACCACTCGAGTATCATCAAATTGAGTTCTGTGCGTTGGGCTACGTGACGTACAGGTATTTTTTGAAAAATTTCATCGAAGTCTGAATTTTCACAAATACAGCCTTTAGCAAATCTGACTTTATTTTTACAATATATATATATATATATATATATATATATATATATATATATACCTTAAATACCTACTTTGCTCTACCTCTCGCTAACACCAGAATCTTCTATAGATTTAGAGATAAAGAACATATAATATATATATATATATATATATATATATATATATATATATATATATAGCTGTTGCAATAAGTCATACAGTTCAAATTAGACCAAGGAAGCAAGTTGTCAAACTCAAAAATTTGTAATTGACAGATGCATACCATTGTCAAATATCAACAGTTTTATTGACATTACTGAAAGCTTTTTCTCAGAAGTACATTTAATATTTTTATTGAATTATTAATTAAATATTTAAAATTGTAGGTATGTATGTATATTATTAGAAATAGTACATATATCCTTAAGAAATACATCCAGTCCCGTCAATGAATTGGAGCCATCTTGAACATTCTAGAAGAGTAGGACAAGATTCCTTATAGAATGAAAGAATAGATAGAATTATTTGTGTGTACACGAAATGTTAAATTCGATGCTTATGTAACAACACGGAAATGGCGAGAGGTATTGTGCTGGCCACAACAGAGTTTTTATTAGGTATTGTTACCCGTTGTTTTCTTTATAAAAAAATATTTTTATATACTTCACATAGCATTCCAGCGTAAAGGCCAACGGCGCTTTCAATTTAGATGAAATTATATACATATATATTTTTTACCTCCCGCGCTACCCTTGGTAAGGGAGGTATAGGGATCGTGTTAAAAATCACATATCGAGATTTTAGTAAATGACCGGAAATGGCACTTTACCTGAAGCTCATAATGGTTTTTCTTCAAAATATTATACCATTAAATGCCATTTTTTCGCATTTTGTCATTATGAAAATTAAAGATTATTGAATTTTCTATAGGAATACATTAATACTTTTTACCTCTCGCTAAGAGAGGTATTGGATTCATGCTAAAATTCGCATATCCAGATTTTATTGAATAAGCACGATTTAAGGTCCCTACAATCCGATTATAACATTTTTAAAATGATGTCTGTGTGTGTGTGTGTGTGGATGTATGTGTGTGTGTGTGTATGTATGTATGTATGTCTGGATGTTGTAGTCACGATTCCTCAAAAACTATAAGACTTAAAAAATATTTAACTGCAGTTTCCTCAATCTGACATTCCTGGGAAGAGCTGAAAAGGTTTTGGTAACAATTGAACAACCGGAAGTAGTAGTTTCTTAGAAAAATTCTTCTAAATATAATTTTTTGGGAGTTTTTTTTATTAAATATTGAAGAACATAAAATTCTCCATCTAATACACTTAAAAAATTTATTATATCTTGTATAGATTTAGAGATAAAGACTCTATAATTTATAGAGTATACTAATCGCAGAGGCCAAGGCACTAAGGAAACCAGTTGACAAATTCCAATGTTTATAACATGACATATGTCATTGTCAAATATCAATAGTTTTAGTGACATTCTGATAGCTTTTCCTGGGAAGTATATTTAACTTTTCTTATTCTTTTATTAATTAAATATTTGAAATTATAGGTAAAATTGTGGTAAAATGCATATATCTATCAGAAATACCGCCAATCTGGTTAATGAATTGGAACAAAATTTGACATTTAGAAACTTCCTCATACAATGAAAAATAGATATAATTTGAATTACATGTGTGCAGAAGACATGCTAAATATAGTAAGAAACAATATTTGGGTAATGTTCTGTAAGATTTTGTTATAAAACGACGGTTGGAAAGCGAAGTGCAATACAATACTTATATAGCCTAATATGAAAATGGCGAGAGGTCTTGTGCTGGCCACAACAGATTTTTCTATATATTTCACAGATAAATTTAAAAATAATTTTTTTTTACAAGTCCCGAAGCCTAAGAAAAACACAAATCCTTTGTTACGCAGTTCATATTTCAAAAGAATGTAACTGACAGTAAATGTCACTGTCAAAAAACTAATCACTTCAAATTAATAATAGTGACATTTTAAAAAGAAAATAGTAAATCTGCAATGGAACAGTTTGCAGAGTTAGTAAATACGTAGGTATGTTAAATGAATAAAAATTAAATAGCGGGAGGTTTTGTGTTGGCCACATCAGATTTTTTTAAATAGTGGAAGACTCCATTGTTAAATAGATTATATTTCAAACCATATTATATCCAACATTTTTCTTTAAATTGTTAGTTTATCAAATTATAACTGTTTACTAAAGACCTATAACATATATTTACTTGTACATCGCTGTACATTTATGGCTATAAACTGCTCTCTTCCATGTTGAATAATAAAAATCTCGTATATAACGATTCCCGTATGGAATCCAATCCTTTGAAGAATTTAAATTTGATGTGTTATACGGTTGTGAAAACACGCATATATCATACAGAGAGTCAGAAGAAATCTTGTGCGCAGTAAAATATAATCTGCAGGAGATAGTCGATAAATCCCGCGCAAACGAGATTGAAATTGCGATCATAAAATCCTTGATATCTTGAGCGTCGCCGCAGGGAAATTGGCATTTATGTGTGCTGTGCTCTGTATTCACTCGAATTCCAAAGGAAAGAATAACACTCGAGTCAAGACCTATACCAAGGAAGGAGATTTTATTTTATTTAAGAATGTTGAAAATACCCCGTTGCTCTTTGATTAATTTCATATTTTTACTCACAGCGATACTTTAAACAATGATTAACTAAGTTCCAACTTAAAGTTGACCATATTTATTTGTGATCATTTGTAAACGTTATGTGGCTCTAGATTCAAATGCCAGCGAGGTCCATGAACATTCTACATACATACAAATATAATTTTCTTTAAATATGTAATTATATAGGCACTTAGAACGTATCTTTCTCTCTCTTGCCGAAATAATATTTTCATAAAATCTGTTGTGGCCAGCACAAGACCTCTTACCATTTCCATATTAAGTTATATAAGTACATATTGTATTTAATATTTCTGATACAGACACAAAAATTCTAATTACATCTATTATTAATATATTTTTTAATTTATTCTATAAATAAGTTTCCTTCTACTCTTCTAAATGTTCAAGATTCTTCAAATTCATTCACGAGATTAGCAGAATTTCTGATGCGTATATGTATTATATGTAGGTATCTATAATTTTAAAATTTAATTATAACAAAATAAGAAATATTAAATGTACTTCCCAGAAAAAGCCTGCAGTAATGTAATGTACCTGGATTTTTGACACTGAGATTTTTCAGTCAATTACAAACATTTTAATTTTTCAACTGTTTCCATGGAGGTATTTGGGCTGTGAGTTTCATTACAACGGATTATTTTATACCTACCTATATTTATAATTCTCTATCTCTAAATTTATAGAAAATGTAATAAAAATGTTTAATATATCGAATAGAGAATGTTGTATTCTTTAATATTTGTAATAACAAATTTCCAAAAAATAATATTTAGAAGAATGTCTAGTAAATTGTATACTTACAAAATAGGTAACATTTATGTACTGTTTTATGTTACCTTGGTTACTTGTTTTTGCTTTTGTCTCTTTGTAATTTATTTTTCATTTTCCCTGAAGAAGGCACCGGTTAATGTTGCCGAAACGTTGGAAATAATAAATTTTACAGAACGAAAACTAAAAAGGTTGTATTATTCCTAATATGTAGAAGATTTTTTAAAGAAACTACACTTCTGGTTGTCCAATTGTTACCAAAACCTTTTCAGCTTTTCCCATTAATGACAGATTAAGGAATACGTAGTTATATTGTTCTTTAGGTTTATAGAATTTGAGAAACCGTCCCTCCAACGTCCACACGTATACACATCAACACACACACACACACCACACAGTGAGAGAGAGAGAGAGAGAGAGAGAGAGAGGGAGATCATTGTAAACATGTTAAAATCGAATTCTTGTGACCTTAAGACGTGCTTATTCACTATAATCTGCGATTTTTTGCAAGAATCCAATACCTCCCTTAGCGAGAGATAAAAACGTTAGTTACTATTAGGCATATACCAAAATTTGGTTATAATATTTGTTATTAAAGTAAAAATTGTCAACTTATGTAATATATGTTTCATCATTAGTACTAATTTTGCTTAAAATGGTTTTATTGCTTGCCTAGCAAAAATATGAAGTGGCAGAGTGGCACATTGAACGTTTGAAAAATCCACTCCTCTTATACATTTTACCATGTTAATATCTATTTATTGATATTACCCTATTTAAATTATTTCTTTATACGTAATGAGTGTTTGTTATCTTTATTTTAAAACAAGTAGATAAAATATGGCCCTCACTAAACAGTTATAGCAATTTAACCACACTTTATTTCATAAAACAAGCTAATTCCAGAAAATATATACTTATTAAAAGCATTTAACACATCATCGTAAATAAAGTTCACGCTTTCTAGGACTCATAATTCATTCTTTAACAACTAGTTGACATTCTAATCTTCTAAAATGAAGTATTTTCCGTGCTCCAAACTACATAACAGTACAACGAATTATTACCCACTGTAATTACTAACCTATACCGAAAAAAAATCAAATTACATCCCAATATTATGATTTTGATTTATCGATCTTAGAGCGAGAGCAGGTTGCCAAATTTGGCGAGTCAAGTTCACTGGGACAGCAAATGCAGATATTTTATTGTTTAAATATTTATAAGATAAAACATGAATCGAGAAGTGATTGACAAATACAATGAATGTAAATAATTGTAAAGGCTGGTGAATTTATTGTACAGAATTAATAGTAGTGTTGCTCCTAACGCGGCTACTGCGAGATTATGATAATTGAGTTATTTATTACTTGTCTAAGAACAATCACTGCTGAACAAACTAAAGTAAATTGTATTTCATTAAAGAAATGTCAATCATTTGTGCGCGTTTAACATCATAATTTAATTGTAATTATATACAGAAGTACTGTTATGGAGTCTATAAAATAATTATGTGGGAATGAAAATACAAGTAGACTTACAAGAAATGTCAAAATAGTAAACCAAAAAATAATAACACAACAAAGAAAGAGTGATTCTAATTTATTTGAAGACAGTCCTGCTAATGACGTCAGATTATTCTAATGTGGTGTAAGACAAAGGTCACCAACATATAGTTCGCGGGCCGTATTTAGTATGCTAGAATATTTTAAACAAATTTAAAAAACATCCATTATTTACAAAAAAAAATCAAATTTAATTTTAATATTATTTAATACCATATTGCTGTCATTAACTATCATTGTTTTCTGCTTCTCGACGCTAATTTCTGAACCTTTTTTTGGCTTCGTTGGCTCAGGAATTACTTGTACTTCTATATGTACTATATTGCAAATAGAACTTTGTCTCTACACGTTTGATTCAATATTTGACAGATAGAACTTTGTCTCTGTACTATCCCGAAAATGGACAACAATATCTAAAAATATTATCAGAAAGAGATAGAATATGGCTAATGGAACCTAGGCAAACAAAAATCTCATTTTACCAAAAACTTGCAGTTTAGAACTTTGTCATTCTAGATCCACGAAATAGAACATTGTGCGCTCAATGGAACTTATTTTGCCACAAATATATATTTGTGATAAATAAATGTAGATTCATATAATAAACACTATTTTTCATTGTAATACATACACATACAATGTGGGATTAAAGTAAGAAATATCCAAAAAAAAATCGAACTCAACCGGTTTTTTAAAAACGCTGAAATATGTACGTCGATTTTAGTTTTTAAAAATACACATTATGTGCGATTCATCTTCCGACTTTCATTTGTTTTTCAGTTATGACGTCATCACAAAATAATTTAAATAGCAACATAGGTTTGTAGTAGTGGAACTCAATAGTGATTTTTCTTCCCTTTATGATCATGCAAATAAGTCATAAGGGTGCATATCCAAAATTTTGAGAAAAATTGAGCTGCACATCTAATACGTAATAATGAATAATCAAGATACCCTGATAATTTTTTTAAATCTAGCCAACTGTTTGATACATGTATTCTGTCAGTCTTATTAGAATTCAACAGTAAACTACAATAATGATGGCAAGAGCGTTGAAGATTGACAAAATGCTTGTATGAAACAGTTGGCTATATTTAAAAACTTTGTCAAGGTATCTTGATTATTCATTATTACGTATTAGATGTTCAACTCGATTTTTCTCAGAATTTTTGTTAAGCACCCTTATGATTTATTTGCATGATCATAAAAAGTGAAAAATCACTATCGGATTCCACTACTAAAAATCTATGTTGCCATTTAATTTTTTTTTTGTGATGACGACATACCTGAAAATAAATGAAAGTCGGAAGATGATTAGCACATATTAATGTTTATTTTTAAAATATGCTTTCAGAACTCATTATAAAATTAAACAATATTTGGGTTTAGTTCTGTAGATATTTTATTAAATTAACAACGTTTCGACAGCAAGGTACTGTCTTCTTCAGGTTTAAATAATAATAAAAATAATTAAAATTAAAATAATAATAATAATAATAATATTTTTTTTTTATATTCCTTACTTTAATCCCACACTGTACATAGTTTATACAAATATGTTACGGAATTTATTTAAAACAATTACGTATTTGTAAGAAAGAAATAAATATTTCAGAAAATTATAAATTTATTTATTAAAAAACTCCATTTAAAATATTAACTATAAACATATTAGTTTATTTGAGAAAATTAAATTAAATTTTGTTTTTTAAATGTGTCCGCTGGAGAGTGAAAAAATGACAATGTCGTCCGCATATTGAAGAGAGTGAAATGAATTACGATGAAATAAATAACTGAATGAATAAAAAATATTTAATATTAAAGATTAAATTAGGTTGTAATAATTGGATGAATGAAGTACCCCTTATTAATTTTGAATATTTATTATAAGAACCAGTCATTCTTCTCAGTGAACTTTATGATAATTTATTTCCCTATATATTGTATGCTATTTCGATATAGATATTTTTCTATTATTAAATTTTTGTTTATGTGATATAGTAGATCTTTTGTATTATTTACATGAATTATTATTTAAATCTATTATTGTTTAGTTTAGTCCAATCAAAAAACTCCTTGAAACATAATAGCTCTGGTTATTAATATTGAGTCTAAAATATCAATTAAAAAATAAAAAATCTAACTTCTAATAATTAAAACCTAACAATGTAGCATCCCATTCCCGTTTTGCTCCATAAATTATCTCGCATCTTGACGAGCCGCCACTGCCCGGGGCCAGACAAGACAAACGCACCAACATTTCACGCCGGATTATTACTCTGCGCCCCAGTGACAACTCGCCGCCTACGCCACTGCCTCCGGACATTAATTAGCAATAAATATTCCGTTATTGATGTATTATTTAGCGATGGACGCATAGAAGCTACAGAAAAGTAATTGAATGTTTGAAAGATGGGGATTCGGGGTTATTGAATACATGGAATACACCTGCTCTTATTAGATAAAGAGAATACAGGTACTTGTATATTATTATTAATTTGATATGTAGAAAAGTTTTTCACAAAACATATTACGCAGTGGACAAATTTTATTTTAAATTTTATTAAATGCCAATGAAAAATATTTAATTTTTTCACATTTTCCAAATACCTACAGTTAAAAAAATCTGTTGTGGCCAGCATAAGACATCTCGCCATTTCCATATTATAGGCTAATTAAATCTATTCTTTATTTTACAATTCATTCTATGAACAAGTTTCCTCCTACTCCTACTCTTCTAAATGTTCGAGATTTTTTCAATTCATTGACGAAATTGGCGGTATTTCTGCAGGGTATATGATGAAATATATGTACAGTAAGCGCGTGTTTAGTTGACACTGATACTGTACATACTTCGGCTTATAAATGAATCCCCTTTCTTTTTCTACTAATTTTAGATGTTGACGGACTGTTTTTCTCATTATAAACAATAGCAAATTATAATTACTATTACCTACATCTCGACTTGTCCAAGTACGAATTTTAGGTTTTCCGCATTTAATGTTAGTGTCAACTTAACATGCGGCAGCTGTCTGTATTTATAATTTTTAAAATTTAATTGTTGATAAAATAAGAAATCTTTCCAGAAAAAGTCTTCAGTAATGGCTCTGGATTTTTGATACTGACAATTATAAAAATAACAAATAAGTTTTTTTTTTTTAGTGAACTACCGCATTGTAATTCAGAAATGTCATTATATTTTGGAAACCGTCAAATGTACATAATTCGTAAGATGTAGTCAATTTTATTTCAGAAAGAATAATAATTAATTATTTAATTAGCGTAATCTGCATAAAGTAAGCTGATATTTAATGATGAGTAAATGTCATGATATATTTCTAAATTAAAGTATTTATGTAGGTATTTAGGTAGGAACATAAAATTTTATTTATTGTCTAAAATCTAAACATCTAAAGCATCGACCTTTAAACTAATAGACGCAGCGTACGAGTAAAACGCTTGTCCCACCATAACGGTGTAGACACAGTATCTCTATCCTTCAACAGTACGGAAGTTAAGAAAACGCGGCAAAATAAAAAAAATTATTTGTCCCTACTTGTTATTGCATAATCGCTTTTTTTTTTTTTTAGCATAATTCGTGTTATTATATATTTTTAATATAATCTTTATATACATATGTATATTATAGGGGACAAGTAATAATTAATAAGAACTTACATATGAAATGACACAGCTGAACCGCGAACGTACTGCTAACTGCACGAAATACACCGTTTCCCCATTATTTTGTCGCACACATACCTCACAACACATATATTTACGTATATATTGACAGAAATAATTGTAAATGTTCTCCAAAAAAGTAAATAATATACAGTCACGAAACGTCAAATGTAGATTTTGACAACTATTTAGTGATAGAGAGCGATGTATAGAAATTTACATATGTCTAAAAAAGATGTACAATGAGTACGAACGTATGCGCACTATACTTTAACTGAGAACTTCCGTACTGCTGAAAGACAGAATATATATTTCTATCCTTTTATGTTGGAGCATTATTCTAACAATAAAAGAATAGGAGACACTTGGTCCATTAGTTTAAAGGTCGATGATCTAAAGCCTATTTTAAACTGTCAATTTTGTTGACAGACGAAATTAATACCTTACTTGTAATAGTTTAGAAAGATTAATATGTCTATTACATTGAAAAACTATTATTGAGCTATTACACTGCTTTCCTGTCAATAATTATTTTGTCATTGTGTATATAATAATAATAATTATAATGTGATATATTACACATTTCTCGGTGTGCTAATCTGCTTTTATTTAAAGTAATGACAATATATCAGTACTATGCAAAGTGCAAATGACGCTTTATTATTACATAGACTCTCAAAGATTTTGATTCCGCGACAGGCACTGGCACAGGTAAGACTCACTTTTGTGCGATTTTTATTAGAACTTAAGTTCTTAACTCTTTCAGTCACGCAATAATAATAAGTAATATAATTTTTATCTCCCGCAACCCTTGGTAAGGGAGATTATAGGGATCATGCTAAAAATCGTATGTCGAGATTTTAATAAATGACCACGTTTTAAGGTCCCTAGAATTCGATTTTAAGATTTTCACGATGATGTCTGTATGTGTGTGTATGTATGGATTTTGTCAACGCTCTAACTCAAATACTGTCACTCAGAAAATTCTAAAACCTTGTATTTCTACCTTATTCTAATATGGAAAGAAACGATTTGATTTTGGTATAATCAGGTGTTTTGAATGATTCCCTACGAACATTTTTCTAGTTTTATAACTTTGCGCGCACGATAGAATACTTTCATATATTTACCTTTGGGTTCAAGTAACGGGTCTGGTGGGTGGTTAGAAATTACCGCCGCTGCGACGTCGTATTTATTCCACAATTTCGTGGAAATGCTGACCGATGCAACAATGGGGAAGTTTAGCATTATAAAAATTCTACATAACATACTATTTTTTCACAAATATAACACAAATGACTGCTGAAATTGAAATTAAAAATTAAAATTATTGCTCCATTTATTTATAATTAATATTTTTTGGGTAAACTCTAAGTACGTCACAAGTCAGTTATGCGCAAACTCAGACAGAACGGTGAAAGCGAACCACTTGAACGTAGGTCGTAACAAAGCGTAAAAGCGCTTCACAGGTAACCGCAACAGCGTGCGTCAGTGTATAAGTCGACATACGTTGTGCCAAGGCTCTACCGACGTCATCAAAGCTTAAAATCGGCTTTTCTGGAAAATCTGGGCATTTTTGAAAAAAATAAAACCAGTTATTTGGCTGCTTACTGGTGCTGTTACAGGTCGTCGATTTTTACTTCTAGTTAATGTCCACCTATTAACTAACTATTCTGTACTGATGAGCTCTAATAAGAGCGAAACACGTGTCTGCAGCTGTTTTGAGCGATTCCCTACGAGCATTAATAAATATGTAGGTATGTATTTAAATTCATAAAAGTTAAAAAAATATACACTGGGTTTAGTTTCATAATGGCCGGTTGCACCAACATAACTTAAAAATTAAACTCAGCTTAAATTGACAAAATTGCATCGAAATGAAATGTCAAATGAATTATAATATATTGCTGACAAAATTTTGATTCGCATTTTTTTGTTTAAGCCTAGCTTAAAATTTAAGCCTTTTCGGTGCAAATGGGCATTAGAGAAGTATATTTTTACTTTATTGTACAATTTCGCAAGTTGCATCATCAGAAGTACTGGCGAGAGGTATAGCGCTAGTCCAACAGATTTTTAATTATCTGTTGTTGTAATGTAGGCTTCAAAAATATAAAATGAAATACTGGCTAAGCAACTAAAAACTTGTCTAATGTGAAGGTTATATTTAAAATCTAAATTGCAATGGCGCAAACAGCCATAAATACTGAAAGTACCAACAATAAATTACACTTGTTTGTAAACATAAAGAACTGAGAATTAGAAACGGCAATCTCCTTTTTGAATGTGAAGGGAACAAACAGCTAATGCTAATACCAAATCCAACATTTAATCTTTCTCCAACTGTTATTTCCCATAACTGAAACTATAGTCGATATTTCATAACTCAGCTCGGACTTTTCAAAAAACTCACTTTCTATTCAGAGAAACAGACGCAACATTATGCAACGCTATCCTCTAAAATAATACCTATTGTAGTGAATGTCCGTCCGACTGGTTCTTCGCTTGTTTATTTAGTTTATGCCACCACGGCAAGCTAGATGTTGATGTAACAATAAACGCTGAATCAGGTGCATTCGAAAGATCATAATAGCACTCAACAATGAGGAAGAGTAAGAGTATAGTTATAAAAAATAAGGACGATATAAACATGCAATAGTAACAGTGGATTGAATGGTGGTCACTGTTATGTACTTTTTTAAAGAAAAAAACTGAATAGAGAATCGATATCCGACGTCCTATATATTTAATTCTAAAGTGAAAAGTGCTAGGGTACTTAATATATTATTTGTTATTTTCACAATCAGTCTAGGTATTTTTATCCCTCCAGAACACGCACTAAGTGACTAAAGTTTGAGACACAAGCGCATACACCGGTCTGAGGGTCACTCGGCTAAAAAATCAGGTATACGGCCTTATTGACATCTAAAGCTACTGGTGAATATACAATAATAGTGACGAATTTTATTACAAAATCTTAAAATTGTATTGGGCACAATGATCTGTAAACGATACGTTGCTAAAATTTTAAGATACAGCATTTCAACAAACTTACGAAGCAATTCGGAGTTGGTAAAATACTGAGGTCATTTTACAATAAAATTTATCAGTATTATTGAATGTCCACCGTTAGTTGAAAATATATATATATATATCTGTAGGACAAGACTTCGGTTATATGTTTATTATAACAACTTTTTCTTAAAATGGTTTAAATAATATGTGGTTTAAGTGTGTTGAATGACATTCTTACATTTTTCTCTGCTATATTGAAATTTTAGAAATACTAATATTAGAAATATGTCACTAATGCCCAGTTGCACCACTAACACTTAAAATTTAAACTTGGTTTTATACAGTTAGTCAATCCAATTTTACACTTTAATTAAAATATTTATTCACCAGGTAGTAACATCAATTTATTTGCCTAACTGAATAAAACGAAGTTTAACTTTTAAGTGTCGGTGGTGCAATTGGGCATAAATGTGATGATAAATAATTACATTTATTTAAACAGCTATTTATCTCTTTGTCAAAGTATAAATTGTAATATTATTGCAGTAATTACAAGGTGACAATCTGTACCACTATAATGTAAGTAAAATAAATATTTATTGAATATTTTCGTCCTATAGTCCTAATAACACAATAGGTACATTATAATTTGTTAAATAATTGGCATAATGACGTCCTGTAATGAATTTATTTTACTTTTCATAAGTACTTAATTTCTTAATTATATTATATCATTTGAAATCGTCACTAAAAAAATCGTCATTAAATACCTATATAGTTCTGAAATCGGCACTAAAGTAATCCATTATACGACGATTATGCAAATACAGTGTTGCCAATCTTATGATAATTATTGTACATGTAAATTGGGCAGGTGTACAATGTACAATTATAAATTACTTAATACGTAAAAAAAAATATGTGCCAGAAGAGCGAACAAAATAATTCCAATTCCAAGGTTGAGATAAAACATATAATTTTGAGTGTTCTTTACACTTTATATTAACTTCAATGTCCGAGATTGAGTATGTAGTATATTTTATTAGGCTCTATGCCGTACGGGCCTCGACAAATAAATTCCACATTCGTGATACAAACTAAAACTCAGTGCATGTCTTGATACGTAAATAACTATTTTTATTTAATTTGTATAGCTAAACTTCTATAGAATTTCTAATATAAATGAATACCTACCTACATAAATATATCATCACTGCTTACTACCCATTTTTGAGAATATCTATTTGCTTTGTATGTGTACGGATTAGGGTGTTTACCAGTCGTCACTTCATCGGCCCTCAAAGCTATCGCGGAATGACCACAACAGGAGTCACTTTGCGTTTTTGAAATTTGGAAATAAGTTTCGAATTTCACATAGGTTGGAAATGGAAATTGGAATTGAATCTGGGCCGTCCGAATCATAACCGCTTACCTAACGCACATATACGGCCTTATTCTGGTGACCATTGTATCCGAAGCAATATTGTAATCTATACAATAATGATTTCAATGTTCTATAAGACATCGTATAGATTTGGTATTCTATGGTGTCCACATTGCAATCGTATGAAAGTGGTATTGTAATGAATACAATATTGTATTCACCTGTTTGCAGTGATGTCACTCTATAGAAAATTGTAATAAAATCTTAATATTATTTTATTTAAATAAATAAATTTTACAATGTTAGTACATTTACATTCGCAGGATTGATATTTGAAGTAAAATAACGCAAATATTAATTTGTATATTGATAAATTTTATTAAATAAATATGATGAATTTCATGCGACAATTGGTAACAGTGACTGACACCTAACCTAGCATTTGCTTACATTTTGACGTTAGCGAATGACAAAAGTGTTTATCAAGTGCAATCAAGTGAAACATCCACAAAGAGAAATTTGTGTGTAATAATCTAATCATGAGTTCATCTAAAAAGAAGGTTTCTAAAAGACAACTTCAAATTTATTTATCGTATCCAACAATTACAAGTAGTATAAACGAGTATAAAAGTAATATCAAAAGCGAAAGAAAGAAATACAAGAAATATATACAAATATGTGAAGATAAAATTTTGGTAAACAATTTGAAGATGAAATTGACAGCTGTCAAGATTAAAATGTACATTGAAATGGGTCGTGCAGAAGCGTAATCGTCGCGGTCCTGAATACGGGTATTTAATCAGTATCTACAAATTCTGCATCTACCAGCCAAGTAGAAATTTATTTATATTATTACGAAAATAACAGTTAACCCCAGGGATACCTCAAAACGTACTACAAAACTCAGATGTTCGACAATAATTTGTGTCACTTCTTTTATGCAGCGACTGACGGACGCCTGACTCATAGAAATTTAAAAATCTTGGCCAAGTGATGGTAGATTCCTTGACCATAAAATTGTAAAGCTTTTAGTATCTTTATATTTGTAGGACTCACAATTTCTTCACGCTCCGAAGTAGGAAAGAATGGATCCAATTCTATAATAAAATCAGAAACTGACGCGATAGCCTGAAGATGCTATTGAACACATTCTCTGAAAGAGTTAAGGGATCACTAGCATCACGCAAAACTCTTCTATTTATATGTAAATCATGTCTAAATAAAAATATTTTTTATAACAAATTACATTTTTATTAATTAATAACTTACCGATTTCTTTCATTTTCGAGCATGTCAAAAATTAAAATAAAACCAATATTATCCATTTTTATTATTATCATTTCTTTATTAGTTACTATTTTTTCACTAAACTTTCCAAAAAAATACTGTTACCGAGTAAATTTCAGGAAATAGTAGAACTTTTCTACTATACAATGTTCATAACGCGAACTGAAATTTGACTTTACCAAAACCATGAATCTATACGATAATTGCTTCGTATACAATGACGTTTTAATAATAAATGGTTACCTGAATACTAATTTCATACCATATCGTATAGAATATAATTATTGTATTGGAAACAACATTGTATTGAAACCAATGGTTACCGGAATACCATTTCGGAAAATTATTGTATTGAAAACAATAATGGTATTTTATACAATATTGTATTCAATACCATGGTCACCAGAATAAGGCTGATAGTCAGAAAAATTGACTCTCTCGAGACCAGCAATAAGACTATAAATATCATAATTATGACGAAGCGGTATAACGCTCACTGCTTGCATCATAAGACTGGGTGTCAACGCGTTATTATTTGCGCCGCTCTGTTGAAATGAAGACATGCTCTGTACAGTAAAATATAGTAAAATAATCTTATTGTTTCTATTGTGCTATTTTCGTTCGAAATAATTTATGTTAAAGGAGTAGTAAGATTATTTTATTATACAGAGCACTCAGGGCTCAGGGTAGGTAGAAGTACCAGGGGATGCATGTCTGCAGTCCAAAACAGCGACGTAAATACCTTTGTTTTATCCAATAAACTACAAAGCAAAGAGTAAGCGATATGCCGTTTTGTGATAATTACGATATTTATAGTTTTATTGCTGGATCCGACAGTCAATTTTTATGAATATAGTCACGGAAATACACAACCAGTCAATACATTTTCAAAATAAGAACTGATTTTATAAGTTGAATTTTTTAACTATTATTTTCAGATCGGAACAAAAACTTAGGACCTTTGGATTACGAAGCGACATCTGTATCCCTACGCTTCAAATTGTAGAAAAAAATAATGCATATAAATTATTTATAAAAAAAAATAGCCGAAAAGCGGAATATATTCTTATTTTTTAGATATCTCTGTTAATTATTTGAATGTTCAATGATATGTCTAATTAATTATATGTAATTACCTAAGAAAATAATTAGAGTGTTAAAAAGTAATTATTAGACAAGTATAATTTGTGTTTATTTAAATCACCGACCTAGTTCCATTAAAAAAGTTTTCGAGTAACACGGCGTCAATGTCATTCATTCATCAATCCTTGAATTAAAACATTACCTCTAATTAATTCACTTGCTGGGAGTAATTATAATAATTATGCACGCAATCACACACATACTTATGCAATAAACGCAATTCCTTTGCCATTGTGTATACATGTGTGTGTACCCTACAACTAGCGCCTCCGTTACCAGGTCGCGAACTACAGACCACACACAACATAAGCAATCCGTAACCTAGCAACGATGAACGGAAGAAGCCCATTGGCTGTGAGAAAGCGGCCAATAAGAGGAGGTTATTGATGGAAGGAAAGAAGTTTTGATGATGCATAAAGAGGGAGATAGAAAAACAAAGGGTTGAGGGTGGGAAAATCAGTTTTGGTAGTAAATTACGACAGATTTTTATTGTGTTCACGAATTTTTAAATTTCTCTAAAATGTTAATAGCTAAGATTGCGAAATAATTGAACATTATTAAAAGATAGTTATCTGCTTTGCTTATGACAAAAACGTGAATTATATACTACAAATTATCACGGGAAGTACCTACATAGAAATATAGTATTTTATAGTGAACCTATCGTCTAATGTAAATGCCTCATTACTTTATTGTAGAGAGTTTTTGCATAGCGTTTTTCCGAAAGACATATAGGTACGATAATGGCTAGGTTGCTTAGCAATATCGTACTTGTAGTACGTGAAAGTTGCAGATGTAATACAGTGTGTTCAGAAAAAATCCTAATTCGAAGTAGGTTATGGTCATAGAAACGTATGTCTGATTATTATTCAATTCAAAAGTCAAATTGTCAAAATTGATCTTGAAATATAATTTTAAGAAGAAAAGATAATAAAAAGGATATAGAATATTGCCATTCACGATTTTCTAATTTATTTCTATTTCTAAAATTAAAAATTCAAGAAGAAAAGCTTTGATTTCTTTAGATAACATTTTCGACAATATCTCGTGCCAAATTGACATTTAATTAAATAATTTCAAATTGACATACGTTTTCTTGTTTATAGCCTACTCTGAATTAGGATATTTTTTTAACTCATTGTACCCTTCTAGTGCAAGTTTGTTTTAAAAATTACAGACTTACGAGTATTTAACACTTTTGTTTAGCAAAGCCGCTCGAAAATTTAAACAACTTTTTCACAAATTTTATATAAAAAAAATATAATTTACATAAAGATTTTTTATCTAACTTTGTTTCTGCTCAAAAATAGGACAAGAAATCATTATGGTAGGACCAAAAATCATTTTTATTAAGTATACGAGTAATAACAACAATAATAGCAACATCATAATATAATTATTATGCTTTAATGAATAACCTTGAAGTCTTGAAGTTAAATAATACATTTTTATTTATTAATATGTGAAGTATGTTGTTATTAAATCATTTTGATCCTTCTTAACTTCATCCATTTTCATTAAAATATTAAGGAAACTGTGCATTTGATTGAACTATAAGATTTTTCGGGCCGGCCCGAAAAGCTCGAATTTTCGGGCCGGGCCAAAATCAAAAGTCCGACTCGCCTCGATTTTTGAAAATGATTAGCCCGATTCGGCCTGATAAAAAATATCTTCGGCCCGGCTCGATGATCGACTCGAAATCGAGGCGGGCTTCGGGCCGGGCCGGGCCAAAGCTCGAAATCAGTGCATCTCTACTTTCATATTCCACTTCTTTACATCCATAGGAAGAGCTGATTAGATTTTGGTTATAATTGATCAGTCGGAAGTTCCCTTATATAAAGTTCCTAACAATTTTTCTTCAAAAAACGCAGTTCAGTATCATTTTTTGATATTTTACGTGATTATTAATATGAAAGAATATTGTCTATACGGTTTTATTATACATTTCCTTCATATTCAATAGATACAAAATTAAATAATTATAAAGAGATTAACTTACATAAATCATAAATCAGCCAGCTTTGCTATAATCATGGGAACAGCTGATATATTCAAATAATACAAATTTCATAGTGTATGTTCGTGTTATAATTTTATTAGGTTTATAGAATCTTTCCAAAAGGAACTTTCGGTATGGAATTTGTAGAAAACAGTATATGTTCGTATTATAATTTTGCTGGATATATAAAATCTTTTCCAAGGAACTTTTGGTATGAGATTTGTACAAATACATAGCATTGACGGAAGGTAATGTGCTGGCCACATCAGATTTTTATTCGCTAAATTAAGTAAAATGTTTAAAATTGAGAGAATTTGACATCGACAATAATTTGAGATTCCCAAGAGATGAGATAGAGATGAAACCTTTACGAAAATTTGTGCAGTTGGAACATCATTCAAAGTAACCTGAATGGGGTCACAATTATTTTTTTTCTTTCAGAGATGTCAGTGAACACGTAGAACACCTTTTAATGCTATTTAGCGAATACTTCCATTAGTTTTTGATTTCTTTACCAAAATACAGTGGAAATAACAGATATTTGAACATCTGTCATTTGAACGTCAAAATCAACGTACGTGTGATTAAAACATAATGCAAAATGCAAACTTTTGAAAACGCGTTATTTTGTACGTCCGTTATTAACGACACTGAAATATATACTAACTGGAATGCGCGTACGAACCGTGACTGTGAAGAATATTGAAAGCCTGCTGCTGGAGTAGTCGGCAAACATCGAGACAGTTCGTGAGTAGTTTAAATAAATGAAGCATAATATGAAAACAAAGCGATCAGCTATGATACGAGTTATTCGGCTAGGTTTAGTTCGGCACGAACGTGCGCGAACAGGACCAGCCATTATTGTTCAATGAGGCTTCAGTGCAGCGTACGCTGATAGGTAGAGTATGCGAGTTCCAGTTAGTATATATTTCAGATGTTAACGACGTACCGTTATCGTTGATGGAATATTCGTATTCACGAACGCTGTGCAATAAATCCCTATTGTATCGTCATCGTATCGTATTTGTATCGCTAATGTAAATCAAGCCATAAGGTGTTTTTTTGCAGTAGATATTAAAAATATGATTATTCAAAATTTTCTGATTGCTGGCATTGTTGGTATTCTATTTCGTTTAGTGGTCACACAAGATTCATGCAGACATCCATACATTTATAATATTGTTAAAATCATAGTTCATTTCACGTAAAAAAAATAGCGTTAGTTTAGATAGAGATATAAATTAGGCCATCTGATTGGTCAGAAACACCCCACACAGTTTACAAAGGCGAAAAAAATATCTCCTGTCAATTGTCATTGAATTGACAAAAAGACAAAATTAAATATATTTAACAATGTTTTTAATTACATATTTCGACTTCGTAATTTTTAATATTCAGGTCTAGTACATTTTTACAGATAAAAATATTTAGTACTGTACTGACAAAGCTTGGTTTCACGAATTTAAATTATTTATACTTTATTTTACGTGATTAGTTAGAATGCTTACCTAGTTCACAAAAGCGAAAGAAATATCATTTGTCAGCTGTCAATTATCAAATAAAATTTACAGAACTAAGTGATATTTAACTATGGTTTGATGAAATTTTTAATATTCAGGACTCGTACATTTGACAGATAAAAATATTTTTATTATTGGCAAAGTTTGGTTACACGAATTTAAATTATTTATTTAATGCAGGTAAAAACGATCGGCTCTCAAGCGCCATCTGCTATTTTCTTACGTGAAATGAAGTATTTTACTGCATGTAAACAAGGTGGGCTCACAAGCGCCATCTGCTATTTTCTTATGTGAAATGAAGTATAGAGACCATAATTCAAATATGGTGTAGTTTTATTTGGTCCATTATAACTGATCTGCATGAAAATTTTAGTGAAAAATATTTTAATGACTCACAATGAGTAGTTTTTTTTCTTGTAAACCAAAGAATCAGGGTAGAGACGGATTAAAATCTGTGGAAGAACCGAATAAATAAGAAAAGACGATACTGTTTAATTAGTATAAATATGATTTGTACTTCACGTGATGCTAATTCGATTTAGATTTGAAGTGGAACAAATACCACAATGCAGCTGGCAAGTTGTAAAACGAATTGCAATTGCATTTGGAGCCGAAATATGTTAACCAAAATGTTCGTTATAATTATTCAGTTTTATGCTTAACTTCCATTTTTAAGCAAGCGTGAAACTGCGCAGAGTTCATTTTGGTTGTCACCTTCACGGTGAATATTTTGAAACAGAATAATAAAAGTATTTATCTCTATTTTTGATGCAATTTTTGCACGTCTGTATACAGCTGATATGGTGTGACCATGAACAGATAATAAAAATGCGATACCTAATTACCTACTCCTAAGGTTCTAAGTATACGTACTTTTTAAATGTTATAAGTTTTCTTAAAATTTTCAGAAATTATTGTTATTGCCTTTACTAGTCACGTCAGAAAAATAACTGGTGTAATGTTAATAAAATCTATTAAAATTGTGAATTTAGAAAACAGAAGACAATCAAAGAAATTTTCTGTTTTACCTGTTACCTACACAATTAACTTTATTGTATTCCAGATAAGAATGAAGTTGGTGGCGCTGCGGAGCTAGCTTGTTTTACACACATAAAACTTAAGAATTAATTTTATTTCGTTCGAGACATACTTGACAGCTCGAAATGTCATAATTTGATAATTTTTAATTCTTTAGTAAATAAATAAATAAATATATCACCACGGCATAATACCCATTACTGGGTGTGTCAGTATCTACAACACATGTAGACTCGGTAATGATGACGATATATTCTACCGTCTGGGCGCTTACCAGGCGTCACCTCACGGGCACTCATTGCTGGTGTGGAGAGTGCACCACAGCGGTCACTTTTGTGCCATTTAGTATATAGAGTTAAGTTACTTAAAGTGTTAGACAGATTATAGAGTCAAAATGGAATATATAATATACCTGCTTACATATCTGTCTACATTGTAAACTTGGTTCGCGTTTAGACCAATCAGAAAGCTGGAATCGTAATTGTAGTTAGTATTCCAATATAAATAATATCTTATTAACATAAATTTATTGTAACTATACTCATATTTATCTTATACCTTGCCTCCTCTATGATAAGGTACACCGTATACCTAGTTCTTGGTAGTCATTCATAAGTTTAGATGTAAGTGCTTCGATGGGATCCTCCACATTTTTTTTTTTTTAATAAAATTTTATTACACTTCATTTTAATTGTAACCGATCTTTATTTCTAGAAAGTCTTAATTATTGCTATAAGCCGTTATAATTATTTTTTATTCTACATCTTTCATTTCCATATAAATGCATGTGGTATTTGTCTCACGTGATATCATAAATAAAAACAAGTTTTATTAGGGTTTATTATTTGTTATTTTCTGCATTCATTTACTTGAAAAAGGATTCCTGATTTCAAAAAGGAGATGGCAGAATGCAGAAAGCTTGTAAGTAGTAAGAATTTAGAATAGATATGTTACACAGCACAGATGCCAAGGGCATTAAAAACTTAAATATTTTAAAACTAACATCTTTTTTAAACTTAAATAGTTTCTTCCTATCAGACAGTTTTAAGGTTTAGTTTAAATAAAATAGTCAGATTTCTAATTTGTTACGGTGAGACTAAAAGTTGGGTGTTGGATCAAATCAGGCGGTTTGCACCACATATTCTGCACTCTCACTCCCTATTCCTGCAAATATTGAAGTGTAGTCTCTTCTAGTTCTTCTTCAGCTTTTCCCTATTTAATAGGCTATTCCACAGTAATCAAAAATCTGTTGTGGCCAGCACAAGATCTCTCGCCATTTCCATATTAGGCTATATAAGTATTGTATTGCACTTTGCTATCGAACCGTCGTTTTATAACAAAATATTACAGAATTTTACCCAAATATTGTTTTTTATTGTATTTAACATGTCTTCTGCACACATATAATTCTAATTATATCTATTTTTCATTGTATGAGGAAATCTAAATGTCAGAGATTCTTCCAATTCATTAACCAGATTGGCGGTATTTCTGATGTATATAAACATTTTACCTACAATTTCAAATATTTAATTAATAAAACAAAGAAAGATTAAATATACTTCCCAGAAAAAGCTATCAGAATGTCACTAAAACTGTTAATATTTGACAATGACATGTGTCATTTACAAACTATGTTATAAACATTGGAATTTGTCAACTGGTTTCCTTAGTGCCTTAGCCTCTGCGATTAGTTTACTCTATTAATTATAGCGTCTTTATCTCTAAATCTATACAAGATATAATAAAAATTTTAAGTGTATTAGATGGAGAATTTTACGTTCTTCAATATTTAATAAAAAAAAACTCCCAAAAAAATTATATTTAGAAGAATTTTTCTAAGAAACTACTACTTCCGCTTGTTTAATTGTTACCAAAACCTTTTTAGCTCTTCCCAGGGATGTCAGATTGAGGAAACTGTAGTTAAATATTTTTTAAGTCTTATAGTTTTTGAGGAACACACAGAGACATCATTTTAAAAATGCTATAATTGGATTCTAGGGACCTTAAATCGTGCTTCTTCAATAAAATCTGGATATGCGAATTTTAGCATGAATCCAATACCTCTCTTAGCGAGAGGTAAACATAGTAAAAGTTTATTGAAAATAAGAATGATAATAGTTAAAGGATAAGGAAAACCATATTTCTTTTATTATAAATTATTCCTTCTAGAAGCCACGGGGAGTTTTGCTGTGTGTCGGGTCTGTTGGGTTGCTGTTCGGGTGACGTTCTAATTTCTTTATTTTTATAAAATGAGAAAAAAAGTGAAATAAATTAAGTGAAATAATTTATTTTATGTCTCTAATATTGAATTATAATATTACAAGTTAAATATACATTATTTTGTAATTTGTTTAACAATTTTTCGTGGTTTGTGAACCACTGTTTGTTTACTTCTGGTATATCCACATTACCTACGTCACAAAGCAGATTTAAAATTCGGACCTTAATATCTGGCTTATTTGGAGGAATTTTTAACTTAGACTTTCACATGTGGCCTTATATTTTTATGTATTTTAAGAAAAAAAAAAAAAATTAAGAAAATATCGTGGAATAGCCTATTAGGGGACGCTGCTCCTTATTTTCTTTTTTCACTCATTCCTGTCCAGCGCATCATCCTCACACAGCCGTTCTCTAAAATCTTCTAACACTCAACTCAGCCATTTCTCTTATTCCATCATTCCGAATCCTATCCCTTCGTGCTTTACCCATCATACACCTTGACATTCCCATCTCAGCGATTTCCAACCTCTTTTTGTAGACTTTCTTTACTGGCCATATATCATGGCTTGTCTAACAATCACCTTAAATATCTTTCATTTTGTTTTTCTTCCAATTCTCTTATCGTACACCACTCCTGTCATCTTCTTCCAGTTCATCCATCTAGTTTGGATCCTGTGGGTAATTTCCCTGTCCAGTTCCATTTTTTCAGTGGCGTAAGAGCCTAGGATTTAAACTCTCCAGTTCGAGCCAGTCTCTCTTCCAAAAATCAAATATTTCCGTTATTTCCATCTCCTCCGAAACACATGTAGTCGGTTTTTGTTCTACTGATCCTGAGTCCTCCATCCTCCACGGCTTGCATCCACTACTCCAGCTATTCTTCTACTCTTTCCTTGTTTTCATCCACTAAAACAATGTAATCAGCATACTCCGAGGAGCCTGATTTCTCAGTGTAGTCTGAGAAATCGAAATTTATGATAAGCAGATAGGCATGCCCAGAGTAATTCGTCGTAATAATGATTTTTATGTATATTTACATTGTACTTGCAATGATATACTATTTTTACCTCTCGCTAAGAGAGGTATTGGAATCATGTTAAAATTCGCATATCCAGATTTTAGTGGATAAGCACGATTTAAGGTCCATATAAACCGATTTTAACATTTTTACGATGATGTGTGTGTGTGTGTGTGTGTGTGTGTGTGTGTGTGTGTGTGTGTGTGTGTGTGGTTGTGTGTGTGGTTGTGTGTGTGTATGTGTGTATGTATTTGTGGATGTTGAAGGGACGATTACTCAAAAACTATAAGATATAAGACCTGTTTAACTGTGAATTCCTCAATCTGACATTCCTGGGAAGAGCTGAAAAGATTTTGGTAACAATTGAACAACCGAAAGTAGTAGTAGTTTTTTAAAAAAATTCTTCTAAATATTATTTTTTGAAAATTTTTGATATTACGCCTTTTGAAGAACAAAATTCTACATTTGATACATTTAAATTTTTTATTATATCTTCTATAAATTTAGAGATAAAGACGCTATAATATATAGAATATCGGGATATAATAAGTCGAGTAGGCGAAACTACACTAAGGAAACCAGTTGACAAATTCAAATGTGTATAACATAATTTGTAAAAGACAGATATCAGTGTCAAAAATCAAAAGTTTAGTTACATTCTGAAAGCTTTTTCTGGGAAGTAAATTTAATATTTCTTATGGTTTTATTAATTAAATATTGAAAATTATAGGTAACCTGCATATATCCTTAGAAATACCGCCAATCTTGTTAATGAATTGGAAGAATCTCTGACATAGGAACTTCCTCATTCAATGGAAAATAGATATAATTAGAATTGTATGTGTGTAGAAGACATGTTAAATACAATAAAATACAATATTTGGGTAAAGTTCTGTAATTTTTTTGTTACAAAACGACGGTTTGATAGCGAAGTGCAATACATTACTTATATAACATAAAATGGCAATGGCGAGAGGTCTTGTGCTGGCCACAACAGATTTTTATATGTAAGTATGTATAATTGGCGTGTAAAATATTAGTTATTTAAATTGTAGAGATTAATTATAATTAAATTTAATTATTTTTTCCCAACTGTATTATTACAAAAAATTGCTATAATTTAAATTCTACAAATACTCACGTTCAAAAAATAATTAATTTCTCGTTAACATTTGTTTTCTAATAAAAAAATATCTTTGCTTAAGGCAAAAACAAATGAAAATAATTATAGCATTCATCATATTTCAATGCCATGAGCTACTGAATAACTCTATAACTATAACTATCTCTGATTATTACAAATCAATATAATTTGTATGTATCTAATACTGTTGTTAGACACACTTCAATGGTTAATATAGTTGAAGCAATTGAAATCTTATGAGGTGAAGGTTAAAGATTGATTGTTTTATGGTTTTTAGCGTCCGGAAATAGATTTTTAAATATTTGCTCGATTTTCGTTTGTATGAAGATAATTTTGACCGCAAATTGTCATTTCCTTTACTTTAAGCAAGTAATGAGTGATGCCAAAATGATTCATCAGTTGTATCAACGTTATACTTTAATAGATGATATGTCACATCTATTTTAAGATTTGATTTAAAATTAAATATTTGCATTTTATTATTTATTTATAATCCGCACGCAATAAAGATAAATTTTAATAGAGGAAAAGTTTATATTTGATTGTAAACATGAAATATTATTGTAATATTCTAATAAAGATAAATTGTCTTGTATAGAAATATAACGACATTAATACTAAGTAAATTAGATGAAATTATTCCAATTTCTTAAAATAGACAACATAAAAAATGTGTAGATACAAATAAAGTTTTATTAACTTTTGGTTCTAGCAAAAATTTTAATCTTTTTTCATTCATTACAATTTCTGAAATAAATGATTATCTATATTTTTATTAGTTATTGACAATTACTTGACATACCTTATCAGTCAAAAAGCATTTATTCTTACAACACCGTCGTTTCGGTGCACACTTGTACCTTCTCCTAGGGCGGTACAATACTTGTATTACATCTAATCTTCACAAAATACATTCGTTTTTCACATTCAGATTTACAACATCGTACAAAAATTAATAAAGAGCACATATACATTAATTTTCTCACAAAATCGACAAGCAGAATCCTGTTTGGCAGAGATTTTATAATACTTGATTTGATAGGCGCAGAATTTAATTTTTAAAAATTTTATTTCAAGCATTTATTTCTAAAATCAAAGTAAAATCTTTTTTTTCAAGAAAAAACTGTTAACAGCTTTAGATAATGTATAATTTCTGGTTAGCCCATTTTAACCAATATCCGTGGTTATAAAAGTCTTATATACGAAATTTGAAAAGTTTTGGATTTTTTTTATTAAAATCTATTATAGGCTTCAAGTAAAGTAGCACATCCTGAAGTTATGTAATGACCAAAAAGGGAGGTGCACAATTTAATTCAGGATGATATCGGTAAGTGGTGAACTTCGATGTAACGGAAGTTTCAAAAACTGCGCTGGTGATTCTTAAAATCGTTGTTCATCGTATCCCACAACACCTCTTTTTCTTTAAATAAGTCTATTAACATAATTACAGATTCTTTTGGCCACTCCATTACAATACAACCACACTTGCGAACAGTTGAAAACGAAATGAACTTTATTGACAATGGGCCGAATTCAGCACTCTTTTTTAAGTTAGTGATCGTCTCTAGTAACTATGGAAACAGCGTGCATCTTTTTCTTATAAATATAGGTATCATTATATATGTCTCTCTTTATTTTGTTATTTTTAGATAAGCTGTTTTAGTTAAAGAAGAGTGCTGAATTCGACCCAATGGGTGGTAGTATGAACATGTGAATAAGAGTGATTAGCTAGGAGATGACTAGCAGTGTTTTAGCGATGTCAATCGTTTATGGGTTATATTAGAGAAAAATACTTCAAATAAAAGTTGCGTGCAATTAATTTTTCTATAACTTTTATTTGAAGTATTTTTCTCTAAAATAATCCATAAACGATTGACAGTGCTAAAATACTGCTAGTCATCTCCTAGCTAATCACCCTTAATCACTTGTTCATACTACCACCCAATGTTTTTAAGTGTGGAGGTGTTATAACATGTCTGTTTATAACATTCTTTGATCTGTACCGCTCTCAGAGCGATAACATATAACATTGTTACAAACACAATGTTTTGCTATATTTTGCTGAAATTTCTGTAACATGTTATATAACATGGTTATATAACCGTGTTATATAGCATATGTGGACAAGCCTTTAAATACAAAATTTCAACATTCTAGGGCTTACCGTTTTTGAGTTTTGCAAGATACGTTCGTACGTACGTACAGGCGTCACCACGAAATTAGTCAAAATGGATTCAGGGATGGTCAAAATGGGTATCTGAAAACCGAAATTCTTCGCGATTACAATACTTCCTTCACTACGTACAAGGAAGTAATAACTCTGGTACCTACTAGTGTGTAAAACATTAAATATATACATACCTTAGTCCAAAAGAAGTTTACACCTTCTATACGTAAATCACTATTATATTAGTTTGGAAACAAAAACCAGCAGTTATTTTTTTTTTTTTTGGTATTCATATAATGTATTTAATTTTTCTTTAAAATTGATATTACAAATTACAAAAAAATATTGGTATATTGTATAAATAGGTATTATACCTAATATACAAAACGTATACCAACTGTTAAGTTTTAAAAATTGGGAAATTGAGCTTTAACAATGAGTAGGTAAGTGATATTCTGATCCAAAATTCGATTTATGATTTTCTCCAGCAGAAAAGGGGTCTAAGACTTAAACCTAAGTAATAAGTACGATGGATGACAGTTGCAGTTTAGATTTTAATATATACGTATAACTAAAACTATATTTTTAACGACATTAAAAATATGTATCACCTATTATATTGTGTCAGAATTCAGATTTTGTGAATCTGCATTAATAAAAAAGAAAATGGTACTAAAAATTTTCATACCCTTTGCTTCTATGGGATATATGTAAGAATAACCAATTGCTCAAATACATGTGACTAGTGTGTGGTTTTGAAAAGTCCTTTTATCAAAAATCTCCTCGGGTAAAAACCTGTACTGTACGGTAATATTTGTTTTTTCAAATTTATCGAATATAATATTTACCTTATATTATTATTATTACCTCTTACTAAGAGAGGTATTGAAATCATGCTAAAAATCGCATATCCAGATTTTAGTGGATAAGCACGATTTAAGGTCCCTAGAATCCGATTATAACATTTTTACGATGACGTCTGTATGTGTGTATGTGTGTGTATGCGTGTGTATGTGTGTTTATGTGTGTGTATGTGTGGTTGTTGGAACCGCGGTTTCTCAAATACTAAAAGACAAGACATGTTTAACTGCGGTTTCCTTAATCTGACATTACTGAGAAGAGCTGATTAGATTTTGGTAAAAATTGGACAACCGGAAGTACTAGTTTCTTAAAAAAATTCTACATATTATTTTTTGAAAATTCATGTTATTGATAATATTAAAGACCATAAAAATCTTAATCAATACTTTTAAAAATTTTATTATATCTTTTATACCTAGAGTTAGAGATAAAGAAATATAAATAAATAAAATAATATGTTGTCATTACATTCATTCATTAGTCTCACAACCCATGGAAAACAAGTGGAAAAATTAAAATCTTTGTAATTTACAGATAAATGTTAGTGTGACAAAACCAGAGACATTACTGAAAACTTTTTCTGGGAAGCACATTTAATATTTCTTATATTATTTTTAATTAAATATCTATAATAGGGTCCTCCACCATAACAGAAAATTGAGTAAAAAGTTAGTTATATTGAAAGTAGATAAGATAAAATTATGATTGAGACGATAAAAGTTTTTTAAAAATTGTTAGTTTTTGAAATATTAATGATTTTAAGCATCTATACATCTACGTCACAACGATTGCTATCTTTCTCGCGCAGCCTACTACAGAAACTGGTGCGAGAAAGATAGCTATAGGTTTCTTTAAAAATCAAATGCAGTTGAACTAAAAAAAATTATGACTTTTTAATACTACAAATTGCTTCAAAATTAAACAAACTTTCATTTAAAATAATAAAAAAATTAGAGTGGAGGACCCTATTATACATACATATAACATATAGGTACCTATAGGTATTACATATACCCTTCAGAAATATCGCGAATCTCATCAATGACTTGGAAGAATCTCGAACATTAAAAGAATAAGAGGAAACTTGTTCTTAGAATGAATTAAAATATATGTGTACTAGAAATGTTAAATATGTACAATACTTATATAGCCCAATATAGAAATGGCGAGAGGTCTTGTGCTGGTCACAACAGATTTTTTTTTTAGATAATTGTATGTTAATATAAACATTATAAATTAATCAAATTTTTCATAATAAACAATTTATTTTTAAATTATTAAATTAAATACTTATTGAATTAAATATTTACAGATGGTACTGAAAACCGCTGTTTTTACCTCTCGCTAAGAGAGGTATTGGATTTAAGCTAAAATTCGCATATCCAGATTTTATTGAATAAGCACGATGTAAGGTCCCTAGAATCCGATTATAACATTTTTAAAATGATGTCTGCGCGCGCGCGCGTGTGTGTATGTGTGTGTGTGTGTGTGTCTGTGTGTGTATGTCTGGATGTTGTAGACAAGATTCCTCAAAAACTAGAAGACTTAAAAAATATTTAACTGCAGTTTCCTCAATCTGACATTCCTGGGAAGAGCTGAAAAGGTTTTGGTAACAATTGAACAACCGGAGGTAGTAGTTTCTTAGAAAAATTCTTCAAAATATAATTTTTTGGGAGTTTTTTTTTATTAAATATCGAAGAACATAAAATTCTCCATCTAATACACTTAAAATTTTTATTATATCTTGTATAGATTTAGAGATAAAGACACTATAATATATAGAGTAATTTAATCGCAAAGGCCAGGGCACTAAGGAAACCAGTTAACAAATTCCAATGTTTATACAATGACACATGTCATTGTCAAATATCAACAGTTTTAGTGACATTCTGATAGCTTTTTCTGGGAAGTATATTTAATTTTTCTTATTGTTTTATTAATTAAATATTTGAAATTATAGGTAAAATTGTGGTAAAATGCATATATCCATCAGAAATACCGCCAATCTGGTTAATGAATCTGACATTTAGAAACTTCCTCATACAATGAAAAATAGATATAATTTGAATTATATGTGTGCAGAAGACATGTTAAATACAATAAAAAACAATGAAAGATTTTTGTAAACGAGCGTGAAGCTGTCAAAATTAAAAAAATTTTTTTTTCACAGCGGTTTCCCTGTGAAAAAAAAAATTTAAAAATAAAAAACAATATTTGGGTAAAGTTCTGTAATATTTTGTTATAAAACAACGGTTCGAAAGCGAAGTGCAGTACAATACTTATATAGCCTAATATGGAAATGGCGAGAGGTCTTGTGCTGGCCACAACAGATTTTTATTTATTTATTTGTTCATAATATTGATAAATTATTGTGATTAGGTACTTTCCATTTTTATAGGTTGAATTTTTTGGGTTGGACAAAATTAGTACAGCCCTGTAGCATTATTTCATCAATAACAGTCGGGTATCCAATCAAGTGTTATCTACCAGTACCTACCCTGCTGAAATTTACAGAATATACTCGTTAGCCGAATTTTTATAAAATTGAAGCCAACTAAAACCCAGTGCAACACTAATAATTGTTTTAAGGGTGGTTTAAATCTAACATAACCAAAGAAAGTAAATCTCTTCCAGATAAGTATAATGTATTTATATGCACACTCAATGGGAAAAAGGTGTGAAGATCCAATACCATCTTTCTTCCAATTTGAGTTTGTAAAATTTAACCCAACCAAAACCCAGTACAACACTAATAATTGTTTTGAGGGTAGTTTAAATCTGGGACTCGGACCAAAAAAAATATGGGATTAGGTTACGGTTAACGGTTTTTACATTAATAAAAATTCGGTTTCGGTTATCGGTAACCGTTTTTTGAAAATATTATATTGGTTTTCGTTTCGGTTAATAAACAAATATATTTCGGTTTCGGTTAAGTTAAAATTAAAATTAACTGTTTGTGATTAGTTACCTCTGCCATCTTGGATATTTTATCATTCATCCACTCAATCTAGTCAGTACCTCCTAGAAGTTTAAGTGCACCACACTGAGGAGCCCCAATGAGAGCGAAACTCGTCTGTGATTCTGGTTGAGGAGGCCAGTCTCCGATAAATGATCGAGAGGTTCATTCAGAGATTGAAATCTTGTTTAAAATTTATATTAGAACAGTTTCACCAAATATCGCCATTGTATTTAAAATTAATGAAGTTGATATTTTTGGTTTAGTACAATATTTATACCGGTTCCTAAATTTTTCGGTTTTAGTACCGATATTATTTCGGTTCGGTTGTTTGTTTTCGGTTACACAATAAATTTATTTATCGTATCGGTTTTCGGTATTCAATATTTGAAGAAATAAAATATAGGTTTCGGTTTTCGGTTACGGTGTCATAAAAAGTTAAATATCGGTGCGGTTTTAATCTAACAAAAACCAAAGAAAGTAAATCTCTTCCAGATAGGCATAATGTATTCATATGTACCCTCAACAATGGGTAAAAGGTGTGGAGATCCAATACCATCTTCCTTCCAGTTTGAGTTTAATGTTCACCCCTTTCTTTCCCCCCCACTTAGTGTCCAGTCCACTACCCATCACTCCTCCTCTCGACATGCCCTCTCTCTTTTCCAATTCCATCCATCCTGCTCTCGGTCAGTACTGGCTGACAGCCGGGCGAGTGTGCGCGCAAGTTACCAGTGTTGTGTAGCTGAGTGCCTCTGCCGTGTCCTCGTGGTCTGTGACTTGGTGCCGTGCTCGTGACCCGTGACTGTGAGTGACCTGGTGCACGGTGCCGTGGCTGCGCCCGCGGCATGGATACGGGCGTGTGCTGCTTGCTGCGAACCCCAGGCGATGACCAGATAGTACCTGCACATCCTGGGGACTGCTACCAGAACAACGGTGGGACGTTTGTTGACACTTGGCTACAGATGCAGGTGAGCGCAACACATTTGCCTCTACGCTTTTGGCGGCAAAATTACTTATACAGTTAAATATGAAATGGCTACTTTTTACGCAATGTCGTAAGAATTCTAGGTGTTAAAGACTGGATATTCAGATATTGTTTAGGGAAACTTAAAAGGTATTTCCAAGAATATGTGGTTATTTATGACGTATATAAATTACAAAAGTATATTTATCAACGGGAAATATTACGTACTGGAAATATGGAATAGAAAAAATTTGGATTATAAACAACAAAATAACCTGTAAATGATTTAACCTATTAATAAGTTATGTATCAGAGAAGTTAGCGGGTATTACGTCTACAGAACTAAAATTAATGCTTAAATTAGTTTTGAGTTTAAAGGTGAAACAAAAAACATAAATGGTCCAAGTGTATTGTGAAATTCTTTATTAGGTCTGCTTTTCTCTTCAATATTCCTCCAACTCCGAATTGATTCGCTGGTAGTGCGAACTCGGTTTTAACTAAAACTCTGTTTTAAGAAAACAAAAATAAATAATATCAAATTTATCAAAATATGATTTTTAAGCAGAACATAGTTTGTATTCAAACAAATATTAAAAAAAAATCATTCTTTAAACATAAGGGTGAAATTAAATATTAAAATTTGAATTTGACATTTCTTAAAATAGGTCGCACTACCAGCCATGAGAATAAGACCATGTAATAGGTCGTGAAAACAAAATTGGCATTATCATTTCAAACAGTTATTTATGTCATTTGAAACTAAAATTAAAAAAACCTTTCGTTTATTAAATTAACCCGAGAATATTATCGGAATATACTGATCTGACTTGTTGATATACGATTTTTGACTATTTTTTAAACTTTAAAAAATTTATGGGGGTAGAAGGTTTAAGCTGAAGAAGAGTTTAATGCTGCAAGTGCAATTCATGATTATTTTGAAATCATTCCAAAAGAAAATTAATTGGGAGGTTTTAAGAATTGGAAGCAAATAGTGGTTAAGTGTAGTATTGTTGAAGGGTAGGTACTATTTCGAACATAGGAAAAATTAAAAAAAATATGAACCATATGTGTCTTATTCTCTATAATTCTAGCATGACCGTCATATTAATTTGTAGGTAATGTATCAATGCAAATACAGTATTGGAAAATTATTTTCTATTCACAATAGGAACTATTTAATTTAAACGTCTTCTTTTGTGAAATGAATAACATTTGACATAATTCAAATTCGAAATTGTGTTAGAAGAATTAAACCATGAACTTCATTAACATAATGGTTTTATTCAATATACGAGTAATAACATATTGATAGAAGATAGAAGTAGGGTACAAAATATATACATTATCCAATACAAAATTATATCAGAAAAAAATTAAAAGCGTGTATGCATATGCAGTACCATAATGTAAAAAATGAGTGTAAGACAATAAAGTTTGACACGGTCATAATTTTGTTGACAAATTTACAAATTCTAGATAGGTATAAAAAAATAACTTTTGATTCAGTTGACAGAATTAATAGCTGTCTAAACTAAATAAAGTTAGTTGTGGTTGATTATTAGAAATGACATTTGATTAATTTTACAATTTTGTTATTAAAGTGTTATGCGTCTTATATAATATTCATTAGAGTATTGTAGTAGTATTTTTTAATTATTTTATAATTGAGTGTAGTTTCGTCAATTTCATGAATTCGAATGCCAAGAAAATAAATGAGATTAGGACTTAAATAAATTGAGGTTTGTTTGTTCATTTATTCATTTGTTTGCCATAATTTTAATATTTAATTTTATTTACCGCCAATTCAAACGAAAACGAATATCTTCTTAGTTCTTATTCTAATTAAATTCTAACCAATTTAGTCAGGTTAAAAACTGACTGATTTTTTTTACTGGTTTATATCTCTGGTATATCGAAGAACCTGATTTTTTATTAATTACCCATCGCGTGACGAACACAAATCAAATATGGGATCAAATATTAGGTTTATTCGTTTATCTTTCTGTGTAGGAGAAACTGTTTCTTTAATTAACACCAATCTTCTATGGCCAGTGGCTCAAATTTGCTTAGACTTAAATCGCTTGTCTCGGTTCCTTCCGAAAGATAAATTATATACATTGTAATCTCATTGAAGCTAAGGGCCAGTTTAACAATCTTCAGTTAAAATCTTAACTGTAAGTGAAATAAACAATATTGAATCGGATTATTGACAGCGATGATCAATTTGTCGTTTGACAGTAATTGCAAATCAGTTTTGTTTATTTAACTGACAGTTAAAATTTTAACCAGAGATTGTAAAACTGGCCCTAAGAAATAGAACAGTAAATATTGAATTAAAAACATCAACATGTAGGTAACTTATGTAAGTTTAAATTCAGTACAGGTTATGGAATGTGGATCTCTACCAGTATATCTGGTATCTAGGTACCTTTGAAAATAAATATAATTCGTCTTCTGTTTGAAATATATGTACAAACTATGCAATAATGAGAAAATTTAATTAATACTAGATGTATAATGTATCTACTTTTTCTAAACATAATCAGCACACCTGCAGCTATATTATTTAAAATGTAAATAAAAAAAATCTAGATATTTTCTATTTGCTATGCCAGTTCACTAAAATAAAATTGTTGTAATGTCACATATCTATATCTATCCATTTGTATTGTGGACAGTGTTCATCAAATGTTAATTTAGGGGTAGGTAGGCTGGGCCGTTGCCTGTAGGGCCGATCGGTCGAACAATTTGTAACAAATAATGATATAAACTATTATATATGTATAAGCAATAAACAGAAACGATTGTTTAACAATATATAAATGATTATACTTGCCGTCAAATGATATGGACTGATGCACAATATTTTCCCTTTTCCCCACCCTGTCCCTTGCCAGCGGTGTTGCCGCTTCTTCATAACCTAGCATTTTCAGCATGACCAATGGAATTGGCAACAGTGTAGAAATCTCCAATCCATATTTATTTAACGGCAAGTATAGGACCTGCGCAACGCCGACATTTTCATATTTTTACAACATATTTATAACAATTATTATAAAAAGTTTTTTTCCGACGACCACTACGAAAAGTACATAAATTCACACGCTAAACTATTACTGAAAGTTGATCATTGCACACCACAACCAAAGCTGTGTGAAATGAAACCTCGTTAGCCAATCAGATGCGTCCGCAACGGTGTGAAATGATATTATCACACACCGCGATAACTGAGCGAACTAACCTAAAAATTTGTTCGTAAAAATTTGACAGTTGCAAATAATTTGCTAAATTTACACGGATTAAGAAGGCTGGACCCTAATTTATCAGATTTTAACATAATTTTTGGTGAATTCTGATAGCAATGATGTAAACCTAATCTGTTTTAATATTTTTATGAAAATTTTATATTGTTTTATTTTTTTGTGATCGTCGGAAAAATATCGTGTACAACACGTGCTGAAAGGGTATTTCACACTCACGTGATTAAACCACTCGCCTTCGGCTCGTGGCTCAAACTTTACATTCATGTGAAATATCGAACTTTCAGCACTAGTTATACAATATGCTATTGTATGATTACTTAGTTATTTTCATTATTTTAATCAAATTTTCTTTATTGTACATAATTAATCATATTTTTTTATTTGATTAAGTTAGGTCAGCTTAAGCAGCTCTTATATTTTTGAGTATTATTAATTCAAATTTTTAATCATGTGGTCCAGTATTGGTTTTGAATTACTTTACATGTCTGCTCGTGCGCTATATTCTGGACTAGGTAATCAAATATATTGTTCAATAAGTAGGTATTGTACAATATTATGGAATTTTTAAGGGCAGCTTTAGATTTGAAGAAAGTATTGCAGATGTCGAGTAAGAAAATAATGAAAACTTTCTATAAGTTTAAAAGTATCCTTTATATTTAGGTATGCGCAAATATATTTTTCCTACAACCGTGTGTAAAGTTGATACTTTACGAACTTTTTACAGTGTGTAACTTTTCAAAGACTAGTGCGTGAAAAGTACTTTTCCAGCTCTAGTACGTGAAAAGTAAATAGGTGCTGCTAGGCAACATGCACAATCGATTAATTTATCTGTCTAGTTGATAATTATGAAAGTTACAAAATTTATTAAGAAATATTATTGTACACTGCAATTGAAACAAGAGTAATCATCTTTATTAACAGCTTAAGTACTAACCTAATTCTTAAGAACTGTAATATTTTTTGACATAATGAGCCCTAACCGGCTCTACCCTAACTTAATTTTTAATATTAATATTAATCTACAATTTATACATTTTTAGAAGACTATTCCTCCTGCCTCTAAGATTCTTTCGAATGTTTAAGTTAAATTTTGTGCAGTATAGCAATAACAATATTTGAAGATGTCTATACATCACTCACACTCAATATTATGAGAAATAGCACTAGTATTTCGGTTGTAGAAAAAATATTGTGTGCAACTCGTGTGTAAAATATTATTTTTTATTTCGTGCTAATTTCCGAATTCGGTTGTGCCTCATACGTAAAACCTCGCACTCGACCAAAAAAGTACTACTTGACACACTTGTTACATAAATAACAGTTTTAAATCCTTGTTGATTGAATAAGTGAGATAATATATTGTATAGAAAAGTGGTATTATTTTTGAACTGCCAAGAAAGAAAAAATGATGATATAGAATATCATAATTTAATAATTATTTAATGAATTTCATTATTATATTTTATGGCTAGCTAGTTTCTTTTAAAACATTATATAATGAAAACCAGAGTATTTCATTTATCAAGATCTATGTTTGTTTTTATTGAATGTTTATAGTCATAATTAGCGATAGCAACTTAGGGGTAGATTGAAATTCCATTCAGTAATTTGTGAACAGTAATTACTTGTAGGTATTATTTTATTTACAAAATGTTGTTTTCGCTGTTAACATTCAATGAAAAATAAAACATTTTGAAAAACTTTGACAAATATATATGGTTTAGTCGAGTTTCAAACCCGGGGCTCAATCCAATACTACCACTTGCTTTACTTCGCTGAGATATTCGACTATAAATCTTTGAGCAAATAGAAACATTATCTGCCTTTTGCATTCATTCAGTCCATTCCGCTTTCCTCATTTCTTCGAACTAGTCTGGTATTTTTAACAGTAATACCAATCCGCATGGAATATTAATCACTAAACAATCACAGTAAAATCTTCCTGTACAATACAAATTCTTTCGTTTTTGCGAAGGAAATACCTTTATTCTTAATCACCATGATGTAATTTTTGCAAGTGAAATATGTTTCATTTATCGAGAAATATTGCAAGTGATAATTATAAATAAAGTGATCAAGCATTGACAGTTATAGATGTATTTCCAGGAAAAAGTGACCGTTAAATATTATGGATAATTTTATTGTCAAGAAAATTGACATAAGTGTATGTTAGTTTCCCGACGGCGCATTGAAATTTCCAGAGACGGGATTTATTTCTTGTTCTGTATCCTTGAACTAATAATAAATATATTTTTTTCTATATGTGGGTTAGAATTTTGGTTAGATATTATAGATTTTAAAGATATTATAATTGAATATATTTATTTTAATTTTAAAATAATGTTAAAGCAATTTATTTTTAAAATTTTGATTAGTAGGTGACATATAGCAAAATTTTGTAAATATAATTAAATGTATATCCTTGACCGGTTTTTATCTATCATATTTTATGTGGGATACAATTTTGGTAGCATATTATTATTTTTTAATACTTAGGTAGGTACCGTTGTAGATTTCTTTGTATGCATAAGTACCTAACTTACAGGAGGTATAAATAAATTATTGTTCCACCAAATCTTTAATTAATTTACTGATATATAATTTGAGAATAAATAAATAAATATATCTGTCCAGTTATACGATGTACTCTATACAGAATAAGTGCATTGAGATTTAAATGATAATTCGATATCCTACTGTTAAAATTTTATATAAAACATTTTACATTTCCATATTAGGCTATATAAGTACATATCGCACATCCCATTCAAAAGTGTATCAACCCAAAAGTTTTAAATTTTGTAATTATTTAAAAAATTAGAACCTTTGCAAGTGTTCTTTCCCCCAGTAAAATAGTATTATCTTAAGTTCAAGAATTATACACTAGAGGGCCCGAATATAATTGTCGCATTTTCAATTTAGCGCTTGAGGTCTGAAGAAAATAGTATCACTGCAACTTGCTACGTGAAAACTTGTTCATTTCCGAACAAAAACGTATTAAACCTAAAGTGTTTGTACTCAAATGTATATTGCGACAAAGTTGTTTTATTCAAAAGTGTATTATTTCAAATTAATACTCTCTTATTATTGGAATTACGGTAATTTTTTTTTAGTTCCTACAATTTGTTTTATTACTCAAGATCCGTAAAAAGAAACTTAAAAGTTATCACGATTAATTTCAGAAAAAAAGTGTATGAACTCTAATCGAATTCCAAATTTGAGCATTTATTGTTCGAGAAAAATTATTCTTCCTCTGAAACTACCTAGTTAATGTTCTAAGAATTGTAAATAACAAACACTAGTTTCCATATTATACAATTACAGCGTTCTTAGATTAAAAATTCAGTGCAATACTTTTCTTTTGGCTTTCCTGTGAAATTATCATTTTTTGAGATACAACGTTTTTGATTGGTATGTGCGATATAGTATTTAACATGTTTGGTACACACACACACAAATTCTAATTAAAACTATTATTAATATATATTTATACTTTTAATTCATTCTAACATAAGTTTCCTTCTCCTGTTCTAAATGTTCGATATTCTTCAATTTCATTGAGGAGATTGGCGGTATTTCTGATGCGTATATGTAATATATGTATCTCTAATTTTAAATATTTAATTAATAATAAAATAAGAAATATTAAATATAGTTCCCAGAAAAAGCCTGGATTTTTGACCCTGACATTTTTCTGTCAATTACAAATATTTTAATTTTTCAACTGGTATCCATGGAGTTATTTGGGTTGTGAGATTCATTACAACGGATTATTTTATATATTTATAATTCTCTATCTCTATATCTATAGAAGATATTATAAAAATGTTCAATGTATCGGATAGAGAATTTCATATTCTTTAATATTTGTAATAACATAAATTTCCAAAAAATAATTTTTAGAAGATTTTATTAAGAAACTACTACTTCACTTCTGGTTGTCCATTTGTGACCAAAACCTTTTCAGCTCTTCCCATTAATGTCAGAAAGTAGAAATTTGTATTTAGGACTGTTATAACATCTAGTTGTGCACCTCTTTTTTTGGTCATTACATAACTTCCGGAAGTGGTAATTCACTTAAAGTCTACAATAGATTTTTATGAAAAACTGTATTAAAAAATAATCCAAAACTTTTCAAATTTGGTATATAAGATTTCTATATCAGTGGGAATAACTTAATATTTGGTTAAAATGGGCTAACCGGAGGTGATACATTACCTGAAGCTGTTTTTTGAACAGTTTTTCTAGAAAGAAATGGTTTATTTTGATTTTACAAATAAATGCTTCAAAAAGTTTTAGAGAATTAAATTCTACGTCTAGTGCATGAAGTATTATTAAATTTTCCCTTTGTATAAGCGAGAAATGTAAATTGAAAAATTATGTACCTACTTTTTGGTTTTTGTAATTAAGTTTGCTATGGATTAGGACAAAAAATAAAAAATTGAATGTCCATGTTAAATTATGTCATATACGTGCAATTTTATGAATGGGTCTGTTATAATATATACATTTTAGTTATTAACTAAATATGTATAATTTGATACGCGGACAAGGAAGTCATGTGGTATCCACATCAGATATTTTCTTAAGTATTTATTTCCAACGATTAACTAATTTTGATTCACCCCTTTAACGTATTTCAAGTTTAGACAAAAAGTAACTGGTAACATTTATTACTTCCTTAAGTATTTTTCCGGTTGAAATCCCCTAAAATTGTTAAGCCGGAAGTGGAATAATTCATTAAAATCAACAGGTTACTTAGCTCATTACACCTAAACAATAACTTCATGATTCTCATTTACTCTTAGTACTTAATTATTAGTTGTAAGTTGAACTGTTGATTCTGATAGTTTCCTTTCACAAAATTAACTTCCTAGGCCGGAAATTGGTACTCTACGTTCATAATTTCGTATGGGAAACGAATGGGTCAGATCTCACGTGTTTTCAGCAATTTTGTAAAGCGGTGACCCGTGAAAATGGAATATTTACACAAAACAGGTGGTTGTTAACTATTTCTGTATATTTGTATAGTAATAGGGCATAAAAACCGAACGAGGTAGCGCAGTAAATAAATTTTTAAATGTTCTTCTACACTATTGCAATGTCTTTTCGATACAGGATGCATGCATATTTGCGTTTGTTTGTTGTATCACACTCGCATTTGTTTAGCCCTGTCCTCTCTTTGTAATGCCGCTATTTTAATTTTATTACAACTTCTCTGTTTCGGGCCCAAAAGTTCTCAAACGGGAGTTAATTTTACGTTGATTTAAATAGAGATAAAAATTCTGCCCTCTGATTGATCAAAATGCACTTCTAGTTTACAAAAGCGAAAGAAATATCACTTGTCAGCTGTCAATTACCAAATAAAATCGACGGAATTAAATTTTATTTAGCCATATATTGTTCTACTTTTTAATATTCAGGTCTTCTACATTTTTATAGATAAAAATATTTTCCTGAAATCGCCATGTAATTTATTACTTCCCTGCCCGAAAATGGGCGGGGAAATTGAATTTCCCTGCCTAGACAGGGAAGTAAAATGCAACGTTGCTATATTTATTTTCACAAACACATTTTACGTTTCAATATTAATTTATTAATTAAAATTCTTTATTTACATATAAAATTTATATTAAATAAATTACATAAAAAATCGAAAGATTTAATAATTCATATCGATAAATTCCAACGACTAGTTTTTAAACAATCATGATGCAAAACACTTGAAAATTCAACCAATGGGAACAGTATTATACTGATAAAACCCTGTTACCCCGATAATTTTCCGCTACCAAGTAAATAAACTGTTGTTATTTTTTATAACTGTCAGTGTGACAATTAATGTGTCAAGTTTCATTTTGCGTTTTCTTTGGAATTTATCTCACCAAATACCTACCACACGACCTCTCAGATTTTCTCAGATAAACTTTTATTTTTAAGCACTCATTTTTTCTGCTTTTAAGCAAAATCACTCAAGCAACTGACATTAGGTCCTTCGTAGTCGGGATTTACCATGCAGTTTGCTTTCGTGTTTGTTGCTAAGCAAAAAAATTCGTGCAAAATAAAAATTTATCGATGAAATCAGGAGGTCTTGTGATATTACTTTTGATAATTTTATCTTTTATCTATCCCTAATTTGTAATCTGAAATCTGAAAACGATCCGCGTAGCGCGCATCTGTCAATCAAACAAGACCATCATAACCTGATACAACACTGAGCTAAGTTGTAGCAGAAATTGAATTGTAAGAATGCAATTCAAATAATTGATGTCCAGTATACAGTGTTTTAAATTCTTGTACAATTTTAAATAGAGTTCCTTAAGTTTTCAATGTGATTTACTTGTTAAATGAAAATAGGTTATACGTACCATTCAGAATTTTGAATTCTTATACGATTTCAGGAAAAAATTAATACTTATCTCGTCATTGAAATTTCTTTTCATGACTCATTATGGTTATATCCATATTCTTCCCTGCTTTGCACATTACCTTCCGTCAATTATTTGTATTTTATACGAATTCCGCACGGAAAGTTTCTTGTAAATGATTATATATTTCCAATAAAAATACTTACATATTTCATTACTTGTATAAATTGTGCATGACAACTTGAGACTTGATACTGACATCTGCCAATTATTAATGTTTGAACATCTTAACTTATTTGTATGGTGAAACAGCATATGAAACTTAATATGTTCATATTTTTTATATCTAAATCGATTGAATATGAATAAAAGAAATGCAATCAAACTGTATAAAGAAAAAATGTTCCTTGTCAGTTTTTCTTTAATATCTATAATAATTTAAAATGTCAAATGGTCTGCAGTTTTTCGAGAGAAAATGTCAAAGCTTCAAGTGTAGGGGTACTTCTGGTTATTCTCTTAACAACTAATCAGCTCTTCAAATGGATTTGGAATCGAGGAATACGAAAAAATAGTAAAATCGTATTCTAGAGACTCGAAAAGGTGCTTATACAAGCGAAAATGGAAAATCATTGAAAACATTTTTATTTTGTATTTAAATAATGCAAAATTTGTTTGTGATTTTTCGTGGCAGCGTGCCTGAGTGTTTGGTCGCTTACCTGGGGAACCGGGTTCGATTCCGACCGACGCCAAATATTTCGAATTTTAAATGGTACAAAAGTTGCTCCTGTGGTGCTCTCTCTACGCCAGCAATGAGTGCCCGTGAGGTGATGCCTGGTAAACGGCCTCACGGTAGCAATATGTCGTCATCATTACCGAAATCTGTGCGTACAACGCAGATTGGCACACTCAGAAATGGGTAATATGCCGTGATGATTTATTTATATTTATTTATTTATTTATATTTATTTATTTATTTTATCTTTCGTTTTGCGCATTGGACATAATTACTTTTTTCCTAATTGAAAGGGACACTTAGAATATACAATTCTCATCTGTATTCTTTATTTATTAGTTATAATTTGAAATTGCTACTGTTTGTTTAACAAGACGAACTTTGAATTAGGATTACTTTTTTAAGTCCCTTAAAAATCAAAACCACCTTAAATAATTTAATGATTATCACCTTAACACGTATAAATCTATTTTATTAATGCAATAAAAGAAAATGGTTATAACTCTCGGCCCGCCAATAATTCCTCTGTCAAAGGTGAACCCCCTGCGGATATACCAGTGGCGGTGTTGTAGTGCGGTAAAGGGGGCATCGACACCGGCATTGCTAAATGTCTGAACCGAGTCTAACTGCACGTGATATGTCAGAAGGAATTTTATTTAGAGATCACTAGTGATTTATTACGCCGTCTTATGACATTTTACTTATTACTGATGATGGTTTTTTTTGCTAAACGTAGAAGTTTTTGAAGAAATGAAAGGTTAATGATTGAAGACTTAATTAATCTTGATGCGGATGGTGGAAACAGAAAGTAAATTGATTATTTAAAAGAAAGATATATTTTAGTAATTAATCTAGTAAATAGAAAATTTATAATTATTTTTTTGAAAATTTTGCTATCTTATTCCAAAAGTATTGTAGTTTTGAAACATTTTACAGTAAGGTTGTTCATTTTTGTTATCCCATATATTCATCGTCTTCAACAGAGCAGGTTCAATTATACAGTTTATATTCCAAAATTAGTTAAGGTTCCAATTCATTGTTAAACAGAACTCAAATATAAACGATCTCTGAAAAGCAGGGCAACAGACACACTGGTCCCAATTTTTTTCTAGAAACTGCAGAAATCAATTAACTCTAAATCTTTTCTCACCTTCTTCTTTTAATTAGTATCACCGATCTACTTTACGATGTCTACTCTTTCTCAGTTGGCTCCGCGATTCTTTCTTGTTTATACCTCCAGTTCCATGGCCTTCCCGATAACACCAGAATTACGTTGTTCCGACCACGAATTCGGTACGAATGCACAATCTCAACTGCCAATGTACCACTTGGCGTTTAGTTATGATGCAAGCAGGAGAGATTTCGGCACAGCAGGCTCTGAAAATTGGTCTTGTTTGTTTTTTTAACGACTACCTACGTAAATTGTTGGCTTAGTTATGTGTGGTTAGGATGAACTAAATAACGGATTTTAGGTTGTAAATTTTGTTTTTTATTGACATAGTTTGCTATAAAAGTTAAAAATATTATAATTGTGATCTCTTTGTTGGTAAACATATTTTCTTTATTAATAAATTTAAAAGTGCTGGTGTTATATTCTTTGCATTCTTACGCAAAAATTTTGAGGTTTTGAATTATAAGCATTCTTTAAAATTAATAGTACTGAAATATGTCAATATTATACAAATGGGTTCCTTCTCTCTTCCATCTCAATTGAAAGTGATTTGTAGTTCTAAATAACCTTTATTGATTTGATAGGTATTCGTTAAACAAGTATTTTCAAACCCGTGGGGCGCGAAAAGAAACTTAAAGATCAAAAACTTCCGGGGGGAGGGATTTATGAGGGCGCACAGAATTTTTGAAGTCTGCGTTAAGCCCTAATATTTTATTTAATATGCTTCGATTACGACGTTGTGTTTTCAAATATAGAGTTCGCTAATGGGTTTTTGTTGTCAATGATAATTGGAAATATGAAATATGTCTTAATAGTAATCAATTTAATAAAAAATAATAGTTTTGATTTCCACTGGCAATCTATATCTATATCATTCAACATTTCTTTTACTTTCATACAAACGCAAGTAATTTCTACCTGGCGTGGTACTGGTGCTAGTGGTATCAAACATTCATATAAATAATAATTGATTGGCCTTTATTATTTCGTTACTTTTTCATTCATTTATTTGTAAATAGATTTAGATCAGGCGATTGTAGCTGGCTTCAGAGTGGAAAGAATTTGCAATAGAGTAGGTCAGTAGAGGTGTGACGTAGATGTTAAGGCTAGGTGAAAATTATAAATTTTAATATTTTAAGATAAGAACTAATTTTTGTAAACTAGAAATAGTTCTATGATACTTTCAGGGCCAGTTTTCAATCTCTGGTTAAAAATTTAACTGACAGTTAAATAAACAATATTACATCGGATTATTGAGAGCAATGACAAATTTGTCATATGACAGTTCATTTCGTTTAAATTTTGTTTATTTAACCAGCAGTTAAAATTTTAATCGGAGATTGTAAAATTGGCCTTTAAGGTCTAGTTTTTGTATAAATAAGAGGACTCCAATGGAATTTATTCCGATTTTAATGTTTTTGATTTTGTAAAAAAAATGATATTGGCCTCTATTACGATCGCACTTTTATAATAAAAACGCTTTTATGGAACATTATATTCATATGAGGAATGTAGTTTAAAACTGCGGTCGTAATACGGACCAGTGTCTTTCATTTCATATTTTTCTTTTGTCATACCGACCCCGGTGGTGTAGTAGGCAACGTAGTCAACTCACGATCCAAGGGTCTCGGGTTCGAATCCTGTGTAAAGAATGGTTGTTTGTGTGTGTTCCTTTCGTAATTTCATCCTCAACAACGACGTTAAAATTTTGTGACAATTCAAAAATACAGTTATCTCATCTTCGTCAAATCACCTTATATATATAGTGTGTTAATTAAAAATCTGGCCATAGGCGTTTAACATGGGAAAATAGTTTTTCTTTGAGCAAAAGTCCCCAATTAATTTTAGACAAAATGTGTCAAACAAATGTTGTAGATAATTATATTCTACGCCTAAATCAGTAAACAGTTTTAATTTTGCACGTTTGGTAACTTCTAAAATCTAAATTGAAATTATATAAAAATATTACTCATTTCTAGCGATACCCATGAAATTGAAACAAAGTTTCAAAGAAATGCGTATCGTTTGAACTGTCAGAGATTCAAATTTCAATTAAAAGTTGCAGATAATTCAATTCTACATCTAGATCACTACACAGATATTATTTTTAAAATCTAACACTTAAATAACTTTTATTATTATAATATTTTCACATTCTGTAATCTATAAAATTAAATTTCTGACAATTCAAACGATATGAATTTCTTTGTAATTTTGTTTCAATTTCAAGGGTATCGTTATAAATGAGCAATATTTGTACAATTTCAAATAAGATTTTACAAGTTACTAACCGTGTAAAATTAAATCCGTTTAGTGATTTAGGCGTAGAATATTAATATCTACAACATTTATTTGAAACATTTTTGCCTAAAATTAATTGGGGACTTTTGCGCAAAGAAAAACTGTTTTCCCATGTTAAACGCCTATGGCCAGGATTTTTAATTAACACACTGTACATAATATATATATATATATATATATATATATATATATATATATAAGGAGGAAAATTTTGTGGGTGTGTCTGTGGATTTTGGGTTTAATTAAAGTTGATTCTTTTAAAATCTGTCAAGCTTTCGTGTATTTGGTTTTTACACATCATCAGGACAGTTCTGGTGAAGATGTTTGTAAGTCATTGATTTTATAAAAAACAGAATAATATTGACATAATTTTGGTTAAAATTTACAAAAATAAAAACAAAGTAATTTTGTAAATTTTAACCAAAATTATGTCAAAATTCTTCTGTTTTTTTATGATATCAATGACTTACAAACATCTTCACCAAAACTGTCCTGATGATGTGTAAAAACCAAATACACGAAAGCTTGACAGATTTTAAAAGAATCAACTTTAATTAAAGCCCAAAATCCACTGACATACCCACAAAATTTTCCTCCTTAACTAATCGAAACTGTGACGATTACACTCCACATACACACACACACACACACACACACACACAGTGTAATCATAATATAAAATATATATATTTTTCTGTTATTATAAGTTATAATACTACTCGTTGTTGATAGTTTAAATTCCGATTGCTTTTTGAAATTTATAATCTTGTTCGATCAATAAAAAATAGATTTAAATGTTAATAAGATCAGTGATAGAGAAATTATCCTAAATGTTAACATAATATTGAAGCCTATATATCATGTTAAATACTATATAAAGTTCATAGATAATTAATTATTCATAAAACAACGAAAGTACTAGATGCAGGATGCAGCGTCTGAATAGCTCAATATATTATTATTGATTTCACTGAAATTCCTTATAAGGCAGGTAAAGCATTTCAACAAATATAAAATTACAATTTAAATGCCGAAGAATTGTTAACTACTGAATACGTACAAACATCTAAGAAAGTTGAAACAGATGTAAATTATAACATTTGTAAGACATCGGAAGAAAATTCAATAAATAAGCTAGTTATAGGAATATTATTTACAGTATACTACTTTTCCTTGTACATAAAGATTATTTATGACAGGTATTCATTTAACAGATTGTACTTTCTTCATAGAAAGAAACAAAAAGTCACTATAAACAAATACTAGTTATGGTTGTGGTATAAAACGGTACATTGCAAAATAAATAATATGAATCTCAAAACAAATAAATATATAATTGTGCCTTGTCCCAATTATAGGCTGTACCGTTCTGAACATTTCAGAAGCATTTAGATTCTAATACTGCCTTATTTCGCATACCTCCTAAATTTTATAATAGTTCATCGTTCTTGTGAAAAATTAATGAACTTTGCTGTGACAGGACCTTTCTATGTTTATAGGATGCTCTACCAACTAAGCTTCTAAGTTCCTTTTCCATGAATTTTTCAGAGAAAGCTTTTTTTAGTAAATTAAATGAATCGTTTACGTACCAGAGACCTATATTCATAAACAATCGTAAATTTTTAAACGGTTCTTTGCACATTTTATTCAATACTAAACAGCAGAATAAAAAAAAAATCTGTTGTGGCCAGCACAAGACCTCTCGCCATTTCCATATTAGACTATATAAGTATTGTATTGCACTTCTCTTTCGAACCGTCGTTTTATAACAAAATATTACAGAACTTTACTCATATATTGTTTTTTATTGTATTTAACATGTCTTCTGCACACATATAATTCTAATTATATCTATTTTTCATTGTATGAGGAAGTTTCTAAATGTCAGAAATTCTTTCATTTCATTAACCAGATTGGCGGTATTTCTGATAGATATATGCATTTTAGCACAATTTTACCAATAATTTCAAATATTTAATTAATAAAACAATAAGAAAAGGTAAATATACTTCCCAGAAAAAGCTATCAGAATGTCACTAAATCTGTTGATATTTGACAATGACATGTGTCATGTTATAAACATTGGAATTTGTCAACTGGTTTCCTTAGTGCCTTGGCCTCTGCGATTTAGCTTACTCTATAGATTATAGTGTATTTATCTCTAAATCTATACAAGATATAATAAAATTTTTAAGTGTATTAGATGGAGAATTTTATGTTCTTCACTATTTAATAAAAAAAACTTCCAAAAAATTATATTTAGAATTTTTTTTAAGAAACTACTACTTTTGATTGTTCAATTGTTACCAAATTCTTTTCAGCTCTTCCCAGGATTGTCAGATTGAAGAAACTGCAGTTAAATATTTTTTAAGTCTTATAGTTTTTGAGGAATCGTCCCTCCAACATCCATACATACATACATACACACACACACATACACACATCCACACACACACACACACACACACAGACATCATTTTAAAAATGTTATAATCGGATTCTAGGGACCTTAAATCGTGCTTATTCAGTAAAATCTGGATATGCGAATTTTAGCATGAATCCAATACCTCTCTTAGCGAGAGGTAAAAACATATGGGATATTGATATTACCAATCTCTACAGAAACTTATAACAATTGATTGAATAATTGTAGAATTGCTAAGATATTTAACTGTGACATTTGCACTAGCGAAAATTGTCTTAGTTGTGTTACAATACAGTCATAAAATGTATTATCATTTATTGCTACAAATTGCATCATTTTAAACTTTAAAAATTATAAATTCATTAAGGTTATGAATTTAGATTCGTCGAATTGAGTGTCATGTCCTAAATTGTATCGGAGGTCGCACATTTGTATCTTTGGTACCCATAGTCTTAGAAACTCATTTTGTGAATATTTTAAATTGAATAATAATATAACGAAGAAATATTTTTGAGGGAAAATAGTTTATTCTCATTGTTAAAGTTTTTTTTAAATATTATTGTAAAAATAACTCGGACAAAATATTTAGAGAATACTTAATAAAAATAATTATTTTCTTAAACTGTTTACGGGTTTTTATTTATTGTTTGTTGTTTGGAGAGTATTACAGTACGTACATAAAAATGTTTTTTTTTCTATCTGTTCATGAAAGTATGTAATAGAAACCCACTAATAACACAAACAAAAAATTGTTTGAAAAGAGTATAATTTTTCTTTATAATTGAAAAAAACTTTTAAACGACGTCAAAAAAATTCATTAAACCCTAAGAATAAAAAGTGTTCATTGTTTTTATCTTCATACCCTTCAATAACCAATTAAGAAGTGTTGTGAAATATTTGAAGAAATTTCACCTATTCTTTAACTCAATCGATAACTTTTGTCATCAATTATACATTTGTTTCTATTTGTCAAAAATTATTATCGATAGATACCTATTATTATAAAAACTATAATCCATCGAAAGATAAATTATCTATTGAGATACAGAATAGGGGCTAATGTTCTTGAATTATGTAGCAAATATTATGTTTTATAATTCTATATACAACTGGTTTCAAATTACTGAAATTAGAGACCAAAATATAGTAAATATACACCTCTAGGGTCATCTTAAACAGATTGTTATTGTTTGTTAGGAAATGAAATCGGGCATATGTTAATATGACATTTTTCACTAAAATAATATCTCTATCAAACTGTTAAAAATTGTTACACTAACCTTGAAATATCCTGTATAAATATAGTCTCTAATCAAGGGAAGAATCAAGGTCATATAATACCCCCTTTAATCGATAAAAAATTAAAGTTGGAGACCTGTGTTAACATCATTTAGTAGCAAGATAGCATTTTTACCTCCCGCTACCCTTGGTAAGGTAGGTATAGGGATCGTGCTAAAAATCACATATCGAGATTTTAGTAAATTACCACGTTTTAAGGTCCCTAGAATCCAATTTTAACATTTTATATTATTATATATATATATATGAGCTCTTCCCACATTAGTATAGAATGGATATACAAAATTTCAAATTTTTCTGATTGATAGTATTTGAGTAATCGTGTCCACAAGATCCACACACACAGACAGACACACACACACACACACACACACACACACACACACACACACACACACACACAGACACACACACACACAGACACACACACACACAGACACACACACACACAGACACACACACACACACACACACAGACACACACACACACACAGACACACACACAGGCACACACACACACAGACACACACACAGGCACACACACACACAGACACACACACACACACACACACACACACAGACACACACACACACACACACACACACACACACACACACACACATTCATACCTACAGACATCATTGTAAAAATGTTAAAATCGGATTCTGGGGACATCAAAACGTGCTTATTCACTAAAATCTCTATATCCGATTTTTAGCACGATCCCTATACCACCTCCCTTACCTAGGGTAGCGGGAGGTAAAAAGGTAATTATTTAAATACTCGTATCATAAAACTGAATTATTAATTACAAAATATTGTGTAAATTGTAAATAAAAGCCAAATGTAAGGGTAAGAAGATTAATGATTAAATGTATGGAATAAATATGAGAACGGTATGCTACAGTGAAATATATAAATAAAATATTTATAAACTTTTGATCTAAAATACGAAGACCGAAATTTTAAGTGTGTCGAAAAAGACAGTGTAGAAATAATTATTAAAAGAAAAAATGTTTTAAACATATTAATATGTACTACAAACGATTTATTACATAGAGATATTTTTTACTCTAGGTATTTCTTTCTATTTCTCCTCTACTTACTGAGGTGTTTCAATAATGTGTTTTCTTTTAATTAGAAAATATTTTTATACATTTTAGATAGTTTAAATACGTTAAAATATTTGCTTTTTATTACCTCCCGCTACCTTTGGTAATAGAGGTATAGGGATCGTGCTAAAAATCACATATCGAGATTTTAGTAAATGACCACGTTTTAAGGTCCCTAGAATCCAATTTTAACATTTTCACGATGATGTCTGTATGTGTGTGTGTGTGTGTGTGTGTGTGTGTGTGTGTGTGTGTGTGTATGTGTGTATGTGTACGAATTTTGTTTGCACTCTAACTCAAATACTATCATTCAGAAAATTCTGAAACCTTGTATTTCTGCCCTATTCTAATAGGAATAGATGCCATTAGATTTTGGTGTAAATCGGATAACCGGAAATGTTACATTACTTGAAGCTCATAATGGTTTTTCTTCAAAAAATACCATTAAATGCCATTTTTCGCATTTAATGTCATTGCAAAATTATGAATTGAATTTTGTACAGGTATACATTAATACTTTTTCTATATATTTTACAGATAAATTTAAAAATCATTTTTCTTTTTTTAATCCCGAAGCCTAAGATAAACACAATTCCTTTGTTTCACAGTTTATTTTTCAAATGAATGTAACTGACAGGTAAACGTCATTGTCAAAAAACCAATCACTTCAAATTAATAATAGTGACATATTAAATAATTAAGAAAATCGTAAATAAAGCAATAGTTATATGCAATGGAACATAATATAGTTTGAAGCATTACTAAATACGTAGGTATGTATTTAAATTAATAAAAATTAAATAGCGGGAGGTTTTGTGTTGGCCACATCAGATTTTTATTTTATTTATTTACGAGTATTTGCTTTTGATATTTTCCTTGAATTTAAATTTTTCGTGAAAGAATTTAAAGTATTTATTATGTGAACTACATTTTATACAAAAATTTCATTCCTTCTCATTATTCAAATGAGTATTACACCTGCGGCATCTGACAAAGATTTCTTTCAACTGAAATTAGAAGATTTATCTGTTTATTGCTTTACAGCCGTCTATAACGCGATCCGTAGAACCTCAGATAGCGGCTCGTGTGAAGCGATGTTAATGACTGATTTTACACGTTTCTCAGTATTTATTCCTCGTATTAATTACATAAATTAATGCCTAGTCGTATTCCAGATTTTCAAACATTTTATTCTCCATATACGTAGATTGTTGGAATCTTGTGTATGCTTATGCTTAATACGTAATTTGATTTTTATAATCAAGTTAAGCATTTATTAAATGTATGTCACATATGATAAATATTTGTAGGTTAGTTTTGTATGTAATTATCTAATGGACAAGTTAATTTTGTTGACAAGTTAAAAGAAAATTTAGACAAATTTCAAATAAGATATCTGATTACGAAAACACATTGGGAAACTAAATACTTTGATCAAATATACAGATATATGTTACATAATTACGTAACGGATATATTTTGTATGTATTATTGAATATTTTACTCGAAAAATTTCAACCAATCACGTTATAGTATTTGTTGAATTTCGAACAATGACAATCAATATCAGTGAATATTTTTTGCACTTGTGTGTATAGTATAAGTTACCAGAAGTTGAGGGATCACCACAAACAGCTTAAACGCTCGCTCCTCAAATATAAAATTAGAAAAGATCCTTTCAACGTTGATACCGCAAATTGCTGTATGTTTATCAAAATACTTCCAATGCCCAGGGTCGGATTCAAGGAAAAATTATTTTTGGTTTTAGAATATATGTTTTTTACTTCCCGCTATCGTTGGTATCGAGATTTTAGTAAATGATCACGTTATAAGGTCCCTAGAAATCAATTTTAACATTTTCACGATGATGTCTGTATGAGTGTATGTGTGTATGTATGTATGTATGTGTGTGTGTGTGTGTGTGTGTGTGTGTGTGTGTGTGTGTCTGTGTGTGTGTATGTGCATAGATTTTGTTGGCACTCTAACTCAAATACTATCATTCAGAAAATTCTAAAACCTTGTATTTCTACCCTATTCCAATATGGAAATAAACCAATAGATTTTGGTGTAAATCGGATAACCGGAAACGGCAATTTACCTGATGCTCATAATGGTTTTTATGAAAATTAAAGATTATTGAATTTTCTACAGGAATACATTAATACTTTTTCTATATATTTTACAGAGAAATTTAAAAATATTTTTTTTTATATAAATCCCGAAGCCTAAGATAAACACAATTCTTTTGTTACACAGTTCATATTTCAAATGTCAAAAAAACTAATCATTTAAAATTAATAATGGTGACATTTTGAAAAGAAAATACTAAATAAAGCAATAGTTATATGCAGTGGTACAGTTTGCACTATTAGTAAGTACGGAGGTATGTATTTAAATTAATAAAAATTAAATAGCGATAGCGGGAGGTTTTGTGTTGGCCACATCAGATTTTTCATTTGTAATACATGTAGGTAACGTTAGTTCAAGTACTGAATTAGAAGAGTAATTTTTTATATAAATGGGCCCATAAACCATAGCAAAAAATAATAAAATGTACACTTTATTTTTAAAGTACTCCTCAATAAATAAAAACATTTTTTTTAATAATTACTTTGCGAGATTTTTAAATTTATTTCCAGGGCCACAGATGACGTCACACTATTGGTATCTTATTCGCGCTGCCTACTATAGAAACTGGTGTGAGAAAGATAGCTATAGGTTTCTTTAAAAATAAAATGCAGTTATTCAAAAAACAATTACGACTTTTTGATACCACGAATTACTTTAAAATTAAACGAACTTTTATTTAAAATGAAAAAAAAAAATTATTAATATTAAATATCTGTATTTAAAAATTGTATTTATATAAATATAATAAAAATTGACAGAAACACTATAAATAAATATTGTTGTAAATAAATATTGAGAAACCCTATAATTACTTATATATTTATTTTCTTGAGTTTATGTTGTTTTTTTGTTTGCTCATATTTGGACGTTTAAAATAACTTTATTCTACAAATTTTTCTAATAATATCTGACATGTATGACGCATTAACATAAATTATCTGCTGAAATAAAAATAAAACTTAAAATAAATGATGTTTAGAAATGATGTAAACAAACAATGTGACCACACAAAGACAAGAGTTTGTAAGAGTAACGATATCTGCAGTTGTGGGTGTCGCAAGCGAAGCGTTAGTGTTGGAATGGAACATTCCTAAACAACAAGTTTTACCGGAAATTTAAGCAACGATGGCCGGTGACAAAGAATGGAGAGTTACTGCGTCGTTACTGAAATTTTATTACAGGCCACACAAACAATGAGACTAGAATGCATACAAACAGCTATAATTGCAGGTATTTATTAAAATACGGAACAAAGACTGCGGAAAGGAAGGCATTGATACTCACTCCAGTGACCAACAACAAGTTCAGATTAATTCCCTGGTCAAAATTCAATTTATTCTGCTGTTTATAGGAGGGTCACGACATAATTATTGAGAATAAGAAAATAAATAAATATCATCACGGCATATTACCCATTTCTGAGTGCGCCAATCAGTGTTGTACACAGATTTCGATAATGATATGACATATTTCTACCGTGAGGGCGTTTACCAGGCGTCATCCTACGGGCACTCATTGCTGGCGTGGAGAGTACACTACAGGGGTCACTTTTGTGCCATTTAAAATTTGAAATATTTTGCGTCGGTCGGGATCGAACCCCGTTCCCCAGGTTCGCGACTAGACGCTCAGACACGCAGCAACGAAAGAAGAAAAAGAAAAGAAAAAAAGAAAATTAGGACCTATACTTCATTTCATGTAAGAAAATAGCAGATGGTGCTTGAGAGCCAACCGTTTTTACATGCATTAAATAAATAATTTCAATTTGGGAAATCAAACTTTATCAATAATGGCTGCAAGAACTTCTTGACTGGAAAGGTGATGAAGGAAAGAAAATTACTGGATTTCAGTCAATTATTAAGTATATATATATTTTTTTTATATTTAATAATTGACTGAAATCCAGTAATTTTCTTTCCTTCTTTATCAATAATAAAAATATTTTTACCTGAAAATGTAAGAGTCCTGAATATTAAAAATTAAATCAAAACATGGTTAAAAATCACTTAATTCTGTCGATTTTATTTGGCAATAGACACTTACAAAATTGCAATTTGCACGAGCGCCTCTAACGGCGAAACATAGAAATCAAGGTTGCTATGGTTACCCCGTACAAACAAAGACCTGTCATCAGCCGTAGACTTTACACTCTAGCCATCGTTTTAGTTGAATAATCGAATGATCTTCAATATTATCAAACAAAAAGTTGCCCCAGACACATCTTCTGGTTTTAAGCTCATTTTTATTAAACACAGCGTACACATCACAATAAAGAATTAGGTTTAACACTGAATAACAGATGCGAATACAATGACAGATAGGAACAGGGAACGGGACGCAAGACAACGAGGGGAGGTTTGTTTGTATGCATGATCTTCTATATCTCTCTTGCAGTGACGTCAATTTTGTAAGTGTCTATTAACAGCTGACAAGCATTCTGGCCAATCAAAGGGCAGAATTTATATCCCTATCTAAACAACGCTATTTTCTTACGTGAAATGAAGCATAGAAAATATTTGCATATGATTTGGCCATGTGCGACTTTTGTCTATTTTTGGACTTCAAATTAATTCAGAAAGTTGTAGTCTAAAAAATTTGAAGTGGACACCACATGCCTATTAACTATACATATTTTTTTGTAACTAAATTAATTGCATGTATTTGACATTGACATTAATTTTTTTATTTTTTTCTTATGTTTGTCGTATACCATAGCAAATTATACAAACTAAAAAGTATATAATTTTTAAATTTACATATCTCGCTTATACAAAGAGTTAATTTAATAATATTTGATGTGCTAGACACAGAATTTAAAAAAAACTTTTATTTGAAGCATTTATTTCTAAAATCAAAATAAAACCATTTTTTACAAGAAAAATTGTTAACAGTTTCAGGTAATGATATATGAACAAACGTATGTATGTAATTACGGACGTACGTACAGACGTCACGACGAAATTAGTCAAAATGGATTCAAGGATGGTCAAATTTGATATTTCTGCTGAAATCTGAAAACCGAAATTTTTAGCGATTACAGTACTTCTTTTACTACGAGCAAGGAAGTAAAAAGACATATTGATGTTGTAATTCATGATTACATTAAAAGTATTCCAAATGAACATTAATTGGGAGCTTTTATGAAAATTCAAAATAATATGAATAATTCTAACGTGACCCCCGTATTCAAAATATTAATTGCATTGTATTACTTCTTTAGATGATAATATCTAGGTCTACGTTTAATTTAATACAGAAATTTTCAAAATTAGTTGTTGAATGAGTAGTAGGACAATAAATTCGGGAGTTCAAAATGAAAAATATAAATATGAATACTTAATGGTATATATGAGTATACATATATGCATAGCAAACAAGATATATGGTTAGTAATGTACACACATTGTACGTTCATTCATTATTTATAAGTACCATATGGGAAGGGAAAATAAATATATCATCAGTAGGTATTACAATAATAATTGCATAACATTTGTCAACAGATCCTGCTTAAATTTAGAATAAGGTATTGTTGTACTCAGGATGTTAAAGTTAATGAATGATCACATTCTATTTTATTTATAATATTTTAAAATTATTAAGGAATGTTCAGTTATTTTGAGATATGTATAAAAATAAATGAAGAAATAATAATCTGAATGGAAGAAATAGAAAATATGGAAATAAACAAACTGGAAAATTAAGGATAATAAAATTAAAAATGAAAGAGTTACAAATATGTACGAAATCTAATAACACAAGATGAAACAATTATCTAAAAATAATTAACATACTAAAAGAGGCAAATTACATATAATATAATATAAACGCTACGATATGGGATAAAAAAGGAATACCTAAGAAAACAAAAGTAAAAGTGTATAATACCGTAACCCACATCAACAATCATGTACGCTAGAGAATCCTAAAATATACAGAAGAAACATGATGAAAAAATAAACAGAACGTAATTAAAATACGCCAAGATGATTGCAGGAAAACAAAATGACAGAGGGAAAGAATTAAAAACACAGCGATGTTAGGTAAATCAAGAACTAAATATAGTGACCAAGATAGAACATAATCTGAGCTGATATGAACACGATGAAAATGGATCAGAACAGCCTAGTAAAGAAAATAGTAAAAGCTGGAAGTTCACAGAGTCACAAATTTCAAACTCTGATTACTAGTTGGCTGTTCACAAAAGTTTTTTGACTGGCTCGGGACTGGTCGGTAACGGTCAGAATAATTTCCAACTCGGCTGGAAATTTCTAGTTTTTGACGTGCACATTTATTCAGAAGTTTTGATAATCCCACATGTTTCAGTTTGTTTTCGTTTGCATGAAATTAGATTATCTTTGAAATTTCTGTTTGATACATTAAAAATAAATTTATATTTATTATTTTAATAAATATTTTAAGGTGAGTATATTATTGCAAAATAATAAGATACCTACCTATTAAAATTCTCATAATAATAGTGAGATGACGATTTTGAATTAATGGCTGTTAGAAAAAAAATCCCAAAGATGAGAATTATGCTATCCAGTATTCAGATTATTTTGAACACTTTCAAATAAATTGCAAATGATATTGCAGTAAGATTTACAGTTTCACAGTAGGTATTTCTATTATCACGCTGAAGAAAACGGAATACTAGATGCTTATAAATGAGTTTTCATTATGTGTTCACAGAAAAATTTAAACCGTTTGATTTCCAACTAGTTTGAAACTGGATATGTGTATTCGATCTGAAACTCCAATCGTTTGCAAAACTATATAAAACCAATGTAGCTTAGTTTTTTAATTATTGGATACCTATACATTCTAATTAGGGGAACCGAATAACAGATTCTCTAATTCGGGTCTTCAGAACCTCAACCAGTTACTTAAGGCAAAATAAATAAACCAGCATCATTACCGTTATTACATATTTGTCAACCAATTACTATATTAATTTTATTTGTTTTGGTCGTGCAACATTTTGACAACCTCGAATCCAGATGACATCTCTGACCGTTTAGGCAATTTAACTATAAAATTAGCCGGGCGATTATCCGGTGCAGTGATGCGGTAGATTAAAGCCATTAGGCTTCGGAGGGACAGCAGGGCCTCGTGACGGCAGGAAGCGAAGGACACTGGCGGTTCCGCTGTGTGGTTGCGCTCAAAGGCACCACACATCATCATCACTGAACTGATTGTCACACACAAGAATACATAACCCAAATAGACGATTCTAAAGGACAATTGGTTTGTTTAGCAAAATAGTACAAAAGAGACGAATTATGGATTTGATTGTTTGGATGTACATTCATGTCCTATTTACTACAGTTGAAATTTTTATGAAGTATATACTATTTATTTATCTTTGCAGTACCTGCATAAAATATACATTTACCAAAGGCGTCTGTTATGGTTTATCGCAAAGTAAAAAATCTGTTGTGGCCAGCACAAGACATCTCGCCATTTCCATATTAGGCTATATAAGCATTTTACTGCACTTTGCTATCGAACGGTCGTTTTATAACAAAATATTACAGAACTTTACCCAAATATTGTTTTTTATTGTATTTAACATGTCTTCGGCACACATATAATTCTAATTATATCTATTTTTCAATGTATGAGGAAGTTTCTAAATGTCACAGATTCTTCCAATTAATTAACCAGATTGGCGGTATTTGTGATGGATATATGCATATTACAAATATTTAATTAATAAAACAATAAGAAAGATAAATTGTACTTCCCTGAAAAAGCTATCAAAATGTTATTAAAACTGTTAATTTTTGACACTGAAATTTGTCATTTACAATTTATTTTATAAACATTTGAATTTGTCAACTGGTTTCCTTAGTGTAGTTTCGCCTACTCGACTTCTTCTATCCCGATATTATATATATTATGGCGTGTCTATCTCTAAATTTATAGAAGATATAATAAAAAATTTAAATGTATCAAGTGTTGTATTTTGTTCTTCAAAATTAGTAATATCAAAAATTTTCAAAAGATAATATTTGGAAGAATTTCTTTTAAAAACTACTACTTCCGGTTGTTCAATTGTTACCAAAACCTTTTCAGCTCTTCCCAGGAATGTCAGATTGAGAATTCATAGTTAAGAAGGTTTTATATCTTATAGTTTTTGAGGAATCGTCCGTCCAACATCCAGCCATACACACACACACACACACACACACACACATACATACATTCATCCACACATACACACACACACACATACACATACACATACACACACATACATACACACACACACACATACACACACACACATACATACACACACACACACATACACACACACATACACACACACATACACACATACACACACATACACACACACACACACACACACACACACACACACACACACACACACACACAGACATCATTGTAAAAATGTTAAAATCGGATTCTAGTGACCTTGAAACGTGATTATTCATTAAACTACTACCGGCTAAAACGTCAAACTTGTGAACATAACCTGGAAACTATACCCCCACTACTAATTCAACAGAAATTTTCAAATTCATTGACACTCAAACCTGACGGATCCGATAGATTTCTATTTAACTAATCGGTGAAAATAGGAACGCTATATTGAAATTCATTGTTTTTAAAGCGCTGCATAAAAAGATCAATTGGTGAATTTCTGCTTCACCCGCACGACCCATCAGTGAATAAAAAAACTCGCCTTTAGTTTCTGAGAGCCATTAACGCAGATCTTCTCGAGATGTAAATAAAATTGTGGTAATATAAAGATTTGCTATTCCGATAAATTTTAACATTGCCCATGGCTATAGAAATTTGCAGATATTTTGAATCAAAAATTAAGTTGTAAAGTAAAATTTTATATTATTATTATTATTATTATTATTATTATTATTATTATTATTATAAATAAATGCTCTAAATCGAACACAAGTTCAATGGGGTCCCTCATTGCAGTAAAAAATATTAGAACATGGGTGATACAAAGTAGATCCATTGTACCTGTATCCCAGAATTTTTATCCTCATAAACCCCCGCCGCCCCACAAATTTCAAAAATTTGATGCTTTCCTTAACCCTTCCCCCATCCACCAGTAGTTTTTGAACCCGAAATAATTAATTTATTTTCGCGACCCATATTTTGTGAAACATTGAACTAGACCTTAAAACAATATGGTAGGGACTATTAAAGATTAAAAAGTAATTCGTTTTTACAATATTCGAATTTTCAATGCCTTTATGGCGATTGCCGGTGCTACGCTAAACAGCACTTTAGTAGAAATCAAACTACAGTCGTAAATATTAAGTTATAACTTCAAACTTGATACCATTGTATAGTAGATAGATCAATGCATGGGGCTGACCAATTATTTTGCATAATTATTAATTTCTATTGCATTTAAATTTAGTTCAAAAAACATCATAAAAATGGCTATTTTAAAATTTATTTTTAACACGATAACTGTACTTTATACAAAAAATGTTTGGGTCACTCCCATAGCGCCCATCTTTAATAGTAAGTCTGTGAAAAAAATCTAAATTATCTCTTTTAGTTTAGCTGTGATTTGATTTCTACTAAACCCCTTTTTGCCGCTTATTTCAGAAATAGGAACGATAGACTATGGAGGAGAAAGTGTTAGGAGAATATGTTCTCCCTCTACTATACACATCTCCTCTCTCACTCCGACAATTTGCTTCACAACACGGGCTGAGTTTTCCCCTTATGCTTTAAACAAGGACAAACATATATAAAAGCAGACAGAGAGAAATAAACTTAGCAATCTTAAAAGTAGTGGGGGAACGTAAGAAGTTTGTCTGCACTAGTATCATACTAGCTACAAAACTGATTTCGCTGAGCGACCGGCAATGCTCTTAACTCATCTCATAATTAATCTATTCTAAATTCTTAATACTTTTAAGCCTTCTGCTATCATTTATTTGAAATTCGGAATGTATTTTCAAGTGAATGAATGCAGAATACGAGTATACCGAAACGAAAGTAAACTAAATAATACTTGTTTTAATCTATATAATGTCACGGCATAGATAATCAACTTGGGTTTGTATGAAAATGAAAAATATGTTGGATGACCTAGAACACCAGGGGTAATAAAAATTTGGACCAAAATGTTTATGACTAATTGCTTAAAATGAACTTAACATGTAAGTTGTACGTTGTGCGTCATGAATATTAATAAAATTATTCCTGTTTAATAATTAATACGAGTAATTAAGAATTTCTAAAACTACAGATCACTTTAAATACGGACGGATCATAAAACAGAAACTTGGTGGTACTACTAGAAATCTTTCAAAAGCTGTCCTGTTAATGGTGACTGTGAAATAATAAAAAAATAAATATACCGAAATAAATTTTATATCACCACACAAATTTACCTATGTATGTGGTGCATTCTTTACAATAAATTGGAATAATTATGTATTTATTTCCGTATTTTTATAACTTTAATGTGATTTTTTTTTTCTAAATTGTTAAAATAATATGCAGTTGATTAATGATACAGGTGCTTCAAGGCAGTAACCCATCCGTGAATTAACCATTTTAACCCTTGCTTGTCACTTGTGTACACATATATTCACACAAGGCCAACGTGAAATTGACCCTGAAGTCCCGTTAAAATTATTTAAAATATGACTTGAATTTATGAGATTGCAATTAAATATATTCTATATTGAATGTATATTGAAATAGTTACATTTTAATGGTTAAATTAACCTAATTCCCATTTCTTCATTAGCTCATTGGGCTCGCGTGCTTTGGTGTCATATGCCGGTGAATTTCGCGGAACAGATTAGAATAAAATACGACAGAGCCATGGAGCCAAGGTCTGCCATGCCGTGTGCCGTGTGTAATTGTGCAATGACACACACTAATCGCGAGTTGGAGCTGCAGTGGGCTGTGCCGACAACTGACTAGCGCCCTTCTGATGATTGACAATGCTCCGCCATTTTTATACGCAAACAATAGTGCGAACAATTGAGTATGAAAAAATTAAAGTGAATGCTATTGGTGGATGGTACGAGTACATGTAACGCTTGGCCAATAGAGAAGAACTGCTCACTGAAATATGATTGCTGCATTGTTTAATATGTTTTATAAAACATGGAATACACAACTTTTTGTTATAAGTTCTAAAACTTTATACGCTTTATTAACAATTAATATGTAGGATGGAGGTGAAGATCAACCCTCTTATAAAATTTACGGGGGTTTTGTAAGAGAACACATCTTACCACAAAACATCAAATGTAAAAACTTAGGTAAGTTTTTGTAAAAATATTTATTGAGAAAAAATAAAATGATACAGAAAAATAAAAACAATGTTTATAGACAATAATGTAAAATGCTGAAGATGGAGGTTTTTGGACCTCCGAAACGTCCAAATAAATGTTAAAATCAAGAGAATTGTGAACATGAATTATCCTTCTTCTCGACACCTTCAGTAGGCGAAATAAGTTCGACATTTAGAATATGGAATTTAGTTGCCGAGGCCGTAAGGCCGAGAAAAATAAACCATATGAGTGATAAAATGGAACTCCAGTGTCGAGTTTGTGAAAATGAAAGGAATATTTTATTTTTATAGGTTATGTTTATATAACTGACAGACAATGTTACTAACCTACCCCTGGGAGCATTTGGGTTAATCGTAAAGATAAAGAACACTCAAAATTATGTTTTATGTCAATATTCTTCATCGGAATTGTTTAGGTTTAGTTCGTTCTTGTTGCACATATTTTTTGTCATTTTACGTACAAATTTACTATTATATATCGCACATCTTACCCAAATTATATTATATGTACAATAATTATTATAAGGTTGGCAACACTGGTTTTGCTTGAAATCGTCGTATAATGAATTATTTTAGTGACGATTTCAAATAAAATCAACTTAAATTCCTCAATCAGAAAAGGTCTTATATTTTACATTCGGTTTTATTGGAAGCGATATTGTCGTTAATTTTTTTAATGGAATGATGTTTTCTTTTTCTTTAAAAATGCTAGTATTTGTCATCATTACAGTGAAATACGTTTTATAGGGAATTTATTTTAGGTTTCAAATAAATTGTAGATAAAAAAATTCTACCATAAATCACTAATCAGATTTTATTTTGCACGTTTTCTAGGCTGTAAAATCTAATTTGATATATTATAAATCTTAATCTTGCTCATTTGTAGTGATACTCCTGGAATTCACACAAAATTACTAAAAAATGCATAATGTTTGAACATGCCGATTTCAGCTTAGCAGATTATTCATAATTTTCTCTTACGTTTTTGTAACATTTCTTAAGTAATGCGCTTCAAGTAAATCGGTGAATTCATAATTTTACGTAGATTCCAAATATATAAAAATATACAGGATGGTGGCGGTTAATGGTGAACATAGGAATTTAACATTGGATTTTAGATTCATGAAATTTCCTACTGTCCTGTTCATTTTATGAAAAAAACTATAAAGTACAAAGTTGCACATAAAACTGTTTTTACATGTTTTATTATGTTTTTGGTTTCTTCACAATTTTGAAAAGAAATTTCAAAATTTCGGATTATTATTAGCAAAGGCCATGGAATTTGTTTTTTTTTTCTTCTGGTTTTCATAAATTATTTATAAACGACAAACGTCAATTTGACATATGGAAAAGATATAAATTAAATAATGAATGTATATTCGAATAAGAAATGTGTGTATATTGTAAAGGAATATTATGATGGAAATAGTTACAAAAGAATACGGAATTTATTTTCCGTAAGCCAATTTGACATTTGACGTTTATAAATAATTTATGAAAGGTAGAAAAACGAAAACAAGTTCCAGGGCTATTGCTATTAATAAACCGAAATTTTGAAATTTCTTTTTAAACTTGCGAAGAAACCAAAAACATAATAAAAAATGTAAAAATATATTTACATGTAACTTTTAATTCTTGCACTCTACAGTTTTTGCCATAAAATGAACAGGAGAGCAGGAAATTTCACAAAACTAAATACCATGTTAAACCCCTATGTACACCCTTACCCGCCACCACCCCGTATAGTGTCCGAAATATGAAAGTTAATGTCATTCCCGGTTAAACAGGAAGCGCTACCATCATGTCAAATATCATGATTTGTGACTGCCTAAGCCTAGTTTGCAAAAATATCCAAAAAATTAAAAAATAGTTACATATAAATAATAAAAAAAATAATAATAATTTGAGTGGTCCGGTTTTCAGTGTCACTCTGTATAGAAGAAGCACAAACATGCAGAGCAAAAGAACAGGCATCAAAGTCCAATATTTTCTAAAAAAGGTTTTAAAAAAATATAAATTCCGGACAAATAATGAAGATATTTTCGCGTAAATCGTTGAAGAAATATCCGGGGATATCCCGGGGAATATAAAGATTTTCAGTGGTACGTCATTTCACAGGTTCTTAAATCTAATTTGGAGAGTGCCATAGAAATGACTTTTGTACGATTACTCATTGTTTATGTACAATAACAATGTTCTGACACAATAGAGTATATTTATAACAGATATTTATATTTCTAGAAAAATATAAAATATATATTTACAACCATTTCCATATTTCATTGGCTCCTAAGCTCATTCATAATTAGTCATTCCTTTACTAACACTCTCTCTTTCTCTATGCGTGTATGTATATGCGATTATAATAACAGATATGTAAGGACAATCCAACACATGGGCGTTCTTTCAATGCTATTAGGAATGGCTTTTTTATTTTTACACGGATCGATGAATATGGATGATTTAATTGTTCGATCGCGAGAGCTACTCCACGGATAATGAATATGGAGAATGGCGATGTATTCTGTGATATATGACTGATTATAATTATTGCCAATAAACGATAAAATAAATAAAATACGAGTTCCAACAGACAGCGTGAGATTGTGATGTGATTAGCAAATAGGATTTGATGCAATCGGAATTGAATTTCGAATAGATTGATAAGTGATACATAATTACAATGATCATGTCTTTTTACCTCTATTACTAGATACACTGTCTGCTCAACTTCTTAAAAGTATTTATTTGCACTTTTGTGCTTCATATATTTCTTAATCTTTGTACTAGAATAAATTATTAGCATCAACTTCTTTAGATAGTTTTAGAAAAAAAAATCAAAACTATGGTAATGGGGTCTTTCTACAATTTTTTACCTCTCGCTAAGAGAGGTATTGGATTCATGCTAAAATTCGCATGTCCAGATTTTAGTGAATAAGCACGATTTAAGGTCCCTTGAATCCGATTATAACATTTTTAAAATGAGTAGTTTCTGAGAAAAAATCATCTAAATATATATTTTTGGAAATTTTTGTTATTAAATATTGAAGAACATAAAATTCTCCATCTAATACACTTAAAATTTTTATTATATTTTTTATAGATTTAAAGATAAAGACACTATAATATATAGAGTAATTTAATCGCAGAGGCTAAGGCACTAAGGAAACCAGTTGACAAATTCCAATGTTTATAACATAGTTTTTAAATGACACATGTCAGTGTCAAAAATCAACAGTTTAGTGACATTCTGATACCTTTTTCTGGGAAGTATATTTAATCTTTCTTATTGTTCTATTAATTAAATATTTGAAATTATAGGTAAAATGCATATATCCATCAGAAATACCGCCAATCTGGTTAATAAATTAGAAGAATCTCTCACATTTAGAAACTTCCTCATACAATGAAAAATAGATATAATTAGAATTATATGTGTGCAGGAGACATGTTAAATACAATAAAAAACAGTATTTGGTTATTTTTTTGTTATAAAACGACGGGTCGAAAGGGAAGTGCAATACAATACTTACATAGCCTAATATGGAAATGGCGAGAGGTCTTGTGCTGGCCATAACAGATTTTTTTTATTTTTATTTTTTCTGAAAATGTAAGCAAAGTTATTAATGTAGGTTCATACCTTTCAGAAGTAAATAATATTTAAACTACGAACTTTTGAAATTTTAAATTTTCTCGCGTGACGACACTTAGCGATGCGCCAGCCCTTCAGTGGCCAAATCTGAAACTACTATTCAAAATGTCACTATCATTTTTTGCCTAAAGTGTTTTTAATACATATTTAAATACATTATAATAAATTTATAAGTTTAGCTGTTAACATGACATATATGACCTCCATTTGACATTTTACAAAGTTATGTCTATGTCTATGTGAAATATAGGGCAACAAAGTAAAAAAAAAAACAATGAATATTATTATTATTATTATTATTATTATTATATAATTCACAAACCAGCAGATTATTTAATTGATTAATAGATGAAAATCTCTATGAAATTAAATAATTATTAATCTTATGAGCAACAATGGAAACGAAAAGTAAATGATATATATATCAACTATATCATCTAACTTGGCTGAACTATAGGACTCATCGCTAGGTGACGTCACATTTTAATGCCGCGAAATTTTATTAACAAAATTATGAATGAAAGTTTAGTATTTTTGAGAAATATTATATGATATGTGACTGAAATAACTTTAAGTTACATTATGAACAAAAAAAATTGAACTCTATTTTTGTTTGGAAAGACCTTATTACTATCATACTAAAAAATCCATACGAAAGGTCTCCGACAAGAACCAAACAAGTCTATTTGTTGAATTTTCCGGTTTATTGCGTCCATTTCCGGTCGTGTTAAATTGTGAGCAATAAGGTTTTGTCAAAAACTAAGCAAAGCTCTGTATTTGATTGTATTTTTATAAGAAGTTTGATTTTTTTAACAAAATAATAAAATATTGGCAAATATACGTAACATAATTTTTATCCTTATTCACTTTCATAATTTTCATTGATAAATTCCAACGACTAGTTTTTAACCAATCATGATGCAAAACACTTGAAAATTCAACCAATGGGAACAGTATTATATTGATAAAACCCCGTTACCCCGATAATTTTCCACTACCAAGTAAATAAATAGTTGTTATTGTTTATAACTGTCATTGTGACAATTAATGTGTCAAGTTCAATTTTGCGTTGTCTTTGGAATTTATCTCACCAAATACTACACGACCTCTCAGATTTTTTTAGATAAACTTTTATTTTTAAGCACTCATTTTTTTTGCTTTTAAGCAAAATCACTCAAGCAAACTGACATTAGGTAAAACCCCTCCTCCTTCGGAGTTGGGATTTACCATGCAGTTTGCTTTCGTGTTTTTTGCTAAGCAAAAAAAATTCGTGCAAAATAAAAATTTATCGATAAAATCAGGAGGTCTTGTGAAATTACTTCTGATAAAGTGTAAATTTCTACAAAGTCCAGATTTTCTTTTGATTGTAGTTATGTAATAATAAATGATGAAAACATAAATTAAAATTTCAAATTCAACAAATACATTCCATGATGATTATAGATAGGTACGTACAGAAATAAATTACCGCAATCCTGCAAGGAATGGTTTTGACAAGGATTTTCAAAAGAGAAGTTTTAGTTTTTAAACATGCTCAGTTTTTGTAAAAATCCTCTCAATTGGTGCAATTGAATTAACTTTCATGCAAGATAATACTAAACATTCAATTAATTCAAAAAAATTTAAAACATCAGATTCTTTGTAAAAAAAATGATTATGTAGGTGGAGGTGGGTAAATACTTTTAAAAGGTGGGTGAACATTTGTTATCATTCCTGAACAAATCAGAAAAAATTACTACTTAACTGTTTCCACCTCTCCATTAAGTAATAGGTCGTCACTAATGCGTTTAATATCTACTTTGCTATAAACCCAGGATTTAATTGTGCGTCATTACAGGTAGTTTGCACTTTACGACGAAATGCACTGCAGATTGCCTCTGTCCGACCGAGGCACGCACATTGTAAGAGATTCTGTAACCTAGTTTACACGAATGCACCGCCTCAGCTATGCACTTTATTTACGCTCAAAATAACACATTACGCCTCTGTCTAATTGTAGCTAATTATATGATAGAGATATCGCAAAACAGAGTGGGTTCTCTCAATAAAGGAGTTTTCTCACACTAAATTATTTGTTATTAGCGTGTTGAAGGCAAGGAATTTTGCTTTTTATACACAACTTGTTTATCAGTTAATCGTTTACATTGTTCGGAATTAATTTTTAATCTCCGGACAAAATTTGTTAATCTACTTTTCATCGACTACACAACGTTCGACAACTTTTCAACGAAAATACTTACAATGTTTGACATACATTTATTTTAAAAATAAACAAAAGAGTAAAAAAGTCTTAAGCTGTCTTTACACTTGGCGTAATATTTTTAATAGCACTTGTTTAACCAAATTTTAAATAAGCCTACAAAGTTTTGATAACTTTTTCCTATTTGTTAGTAGCATTTAGAAAGGTTACTAGGAATGTTAATGACATTTGTTTCTAACTTCTGTTAATTACATTTCTTATTAACATTAGTTACTTTATAATATTGTTGCTAACTTTGGTAATAACAGAAAATTGCTTTGGAAGCGGTTTACATCGAAATTTGATTGTTACATTTCTGCCGGACTGGGGAAGCTACCAATAGTATTATTACTTAGAATAGTATATTTAAACATAAGTTACAGAAGGCAATATATTCAAGCATGAGTTTTAAATTCGCATACGAGCGCGCAGCAGCGAGTGAAAGAACGAACTATATTTTCTGTTTCGGTTTTCATTATTTCTTTATAAAAAAACCTGTTGTGGCCAGCACAAGACCTCTTGCCATTTCTATTTTATGTTTTATAAGTATTGTATTGCACTTCGCTATCGAACCGTCGTTTTATAACAAAAACATTACAGAACTTTACCCAAATATTGTTTTTATTGTATTTAACATGTCTTCTGCACACATACAATCTATTTTTCATTGTATGAGTAAGTTCCTAAATGTTCCTAAAATTCTTCCAATTCATTATCAAGATTGGCGGTATTACTTATGGATATATGCATTTTACCTACAATTTTAAATATCGATCAGAAATTTCAATAAATGATTTTTTGATAACCACTCCATCGACTACAATATTTGTCAAAAACATTTTTTTCAATCTATCCAAAAAAAGTATTTATTCATTTACTTGACTTACATAACTGCAGTCTGTTCAAAAATAATCCTAACTTGGAGTAGGCTGTGAACAAAAAAACATATCAATTTGAAAGGATTTAATTAAATGTCAATTTGACACGAGATATTGTCAAAAATGTTATCTAAAGAAATATTCTTGTATCTTTATTTTAGAAATAGAAATAAATTAGAAAACGGTGAATGGCAATAATCTGTAATCTCCTTTATTATCTTTTCTCCTTAAAATTACATTTCGCGATCAATTGTGACAACTTGATTTTTGAATTAAATAATGATCAGACATACGTTTCTGTGTTCATAGCCCACTCCGAATTAGGTTTTTTTCTGAACACACTGCACTTATGTAATTAAATGAATAAATACTTTTTTTGGATAGATTGAAAAAATGTTTATGACAAATATTGTAGTAGATAGTTTAAGGATTTTATAAATGTTTTACTTTCGAAAATCAATGGAGTGGTTATCGAAAAATCATGTATTGAAATTTTTTATCGATCGCCATTTTGTCATTTGAAAAAATAAAAAATAATTGTAAATGCCAAATGTTTTAGAAAGCCTAAAGGTAAATTTGAAAGAAAAATTTTTTTTTAATAGCCTTAAAATAATGGAGTTATGACGATTTTTCGAAAAACAAAAGAACTCCAATAACTACGAACCGGGGCACCAAATCAAAAATTGGAACTAAGAAAAGTTGTTTGTTTTAATGAGTTCTAACTACCATTTTCGAGTGTAACGACTTAGTATTAACATCCTGTATATTACAGTGCCTTTATCTCTAATGGTGCGATTCTGTAACTTTCTGTAGCACTATAGAACTGTAACTCTCAACAAAATCGCAACAATTTTTATTTACTAATACATTTATTATCGTTTGACATTAAAAAATGATGCGCTTTTGTTGAGAGTTACAGTTCTATAGTGCTATAGAAAGTTACAGAATCGCACTGTAAATCTATACAAGATATAATAAAAATTTTAAATGTATCAGATGTAGAATTTTATATTCTTCAATAATAGTAATAACAGAAATTTTCAAAAAATAATATTTAGAAGATTTTTTTAAAGAAACTATTACTTCCGGTTGTTCAATTGTTACCAAAATCTAATCAGCTCTTCCCAGGATTGTTATAGAGTTAAATATTTTTTAAGTCTGATAGTATTTGAGAAACCGTGGTTCCAACATGCACACATCCACACATACATACACACACACACACACACACACACACACACACACACACACACACACACAAACACACACAAACACACACACACGGACATCATCGTAAAAATGTTATAATCGGATTATAGGGACCTTAAAACGTGCTTATCCACTAAAATCTGGATATGCGAATTTTAGCATGATTCCAATACCTCTCTTAGCGAGAGGTAAAAATATTTGACATTTTCTATTAAGGGAATTTTTTGACAGAATAGTTAAGTTGGTAACAGTTTTTTGTGGTTTTATTGCCAAGATATTTTGAGTATACGTGCCGTCAAATAAAAATGGACTGGAGATTTCTACGCTATTACCAATTCCATTGGTAAGGTTGAAAGTGTTAAGTTATAAAGAAGCGACAACATCGTAGGCCAACGGACAAGCTGGGGAGGAGGAAAAAAATTGAGCATCAGTCCATATTTATTTGACGGCGAGTATAGTGCAGTCATACCAATCCCAAATAACAAAATGTGTCAATACTTAACTTTTTTAAGATAAATTGATTGATTTATTGATAAGTATAAATCTGCAATTAGCTATCATTGTCATTCGAACAAGAGCTGCTAAAAAGTAGTGTCTTAAAGAAATACACATCAAAAGTCTGTATTATTTTGTATATGAAATGCTTGTTAAAATAAAAATTGAATAATTTACATTTTTTCTATTATATTCTTATTGTTTTTGCCATTCTTATGTTGTTATATTAATTTGGCTCAGTGTGCATATTTATAAACAAAGCTGCTGACTGAAGGTAAATTAAGGATTAACTACACACATTGCTGCTTCGTACACTATTTGCATAATTTATGCTCATAATAAAATTTTCTCTATTTTCGATACTAATCTGGCATGAATAGTTAATAATTTTCATGACTTCCATTTAGTTTAAGATCTTCACAATAACTTATTCTCATCTACATAATTTCTCGTCCTCATAATTGCTCCATAATTTGTTATAATCTTAATGGTATTAGAATTTACATCTCTTGTATTTCCGTATGAGAGAGGCGTAGGTTTATTTAGGCCACGCACTAAGTTGGAGGAATAAATCGCAGCGATATATGAGTGCTTAGTTTGAAGCCCTGAGGGTATAGGTTCGCGATCTGGGTCTCGGACAAAATCAACAACCGACCTGCCTGACTGCCAGATTAACGATAAACATTGTTTATTGTATGTACCACTGGTCGCCTTTTAATTGGTTTTGGCTGTTGACAAATTTGCACACGAGATATATTGAAGGACAGACATGACAAAGTTTTTCGTGTTATGCTAATTGGTTAGGACACAATGTTTAGAGCTTAGCCGTACTACTATACCTACATCATTTGGGCATTGGTCAACAAACCAATATAGATTTATAGTACCGATAAAGTTCTAAAATTTAAAAAAGCAATTATCTTTTGGTTAGCTACATATATATTTGGAGTCTTGAAATTGTTTTAAATTATTGTAAATATGATGGCCACATAGTTCGAGTTTAGGGTTTGAAAATTGTAATACATTTTTTTATACCGGGTGTCTACTGGGAATCTTTTATATAGGGAATCCAATGTTATTTTTGTAATTTTCCTGTAGTTACTGACCTATTAATTTTAGAGAAAATTATAAGTTGTTCAGAATTAAAAACTACACTACTACAATAGGAAATTATAATTCGTAATGTGCAGCATATTTCAGAGTGCCATTCTATTACTACTGATATTTTATTTGTTTTATTTGACAGATCTCATAATTTTACACATCAGAAAATAATTTTACACAATTATTAAAGTGTAATTAAACACAAAATATAATATAAAATTCAAAATTGGTTTATTGTTTTAATATTCAAAATAATAATAATGTATCAAAAGTTTAATGTCAAATTAAAACAAATGAAACATCGAATGGCACTCCGAACTATGCTGTAAATTGCGAATTTTGATTTGCATTTTTTTTTTTGTAAAATAAAAAGAAACTGTGATTAATTTTAGTCCCGTATTGTGTAGTTTTTAATTCTGAACAACTTTTATATTTACAACTTTTTCAAAAAATTAATAGGTCAATAAGTACAGCAAAATGAAAAAAAAAAATACGTTGTATTCCCTATACAACGGATTCCAAGTAGACATCTTGTATGTGCGTATATGAATTTTCAACGTTTATCGAATGCTTATGTCCGTTTTAATAATGAAGCTGATATCAAGACTTTAATTGATAGTTATTTACGACACAAGTTCGTAAAGCTAGACTTTTGTCACGATTGAGCCACAATTAAAACACGAGAGCAGTGAGTGTTTTAAGACCCCTGAGTTGAGGATTAGTTCGGAGCTTTTAAGAAGTGGATGGAAAGAATGATGAATATTATTGAAAGAAACTACTTAATATATTTAAAATAAAATTCTAAAAAATATGAACGTTGTGACTTATTCTCAATAATTGTTAGCGTGACCCACATGCACATGTTTTCCATTCAAAAGCAAAATCGTTAACACTAAATATGTCGTCCATTAATAGGTATTATACATCAAGGTTATGAAGAGTATCATTATTGACCAAGCGAAAATAATCCTGAAGGAATCGAGGGATTATAATTCGCGAGGACAATAATGCTCTTCATAACCGCGGTGTATATATTATTTTTTTCACAACTACCACATACCTAATTATAAAAATAAGTTACGAAATTTATTCCATTACCTATTGGCAACTGACTTTAAGCAATATGACATCTGGTATCAAAAATAATGGAATGAAAATCATAACATTATTATTGACTTATGTCAAAAATTTTGACACTATTATTGACCTTGGTCAATAATTGATCTCTAGGTATAGAAAAAACAATTTCACGGAACAATAATTAATAATAATAATATGTTTATAGGCTAGTAGTGAAAAAAATATATTATAATTAGTGTTTCACAAGAGTCTTGCATTTTTCTTGTTCTTGTCTTGTTCTTGCATAAAATGTAAGACAAGAACAAGACAAGAGTTATATAGTTCGTTGCAAGACAAGACAAGAATCTGCGTTGCAAGAAAAGTGCAAGAATAGCAAGATTTTTTAGTATTTTCTTGCATTCTTGCACTCTTGCAATATTATATTATAATTCAATATATCAACATTTTATTATAGGTTTTACCTCTAGCTAAGCCGACATTAATCAGAAAAGCTAAAAAGGTTTTGGTAACAATTGACAACCGGAAGTAGTAGATTCTTAAAAAATCTTCTAAATATTATATTTTGAAAATGACCTCCCGCTTATTCGATGTTTAAAATTGCAATGAGCTTGGAGTTAAATATCACTTTATCGTTTGTACACAAAATCTAATTTGTTGTTCAAATAAATAGAAAAGTCTTTAATAAGAAATTTTGTATTATATTTTATCAAGTTTTTTTTTTTTGAAAATCTGCTAAAAGCTCTTAGTTAAGAACCACATCCGACATCATATATACTCAAAATCTAATGTTGTTTTCAATCATATACGAGTTTTAAAACCAAATTTGAGAAGTTTTTTTTTATCATATTTTAATATATTTTTTCAAGGAAATCAGTTCAGAGCTTCAAGTAAAGTACCACTTTAGGTTTACTAATATTAACAAGAATCTAATATGTCGGTCTCATTAATATAAAAGTGTTAAATACAAGATTTGAAAAGTTTTCAATTATAGCATAATACATTTTTTCACGAAAATCTCTTCACAGCTTCAAGTAAAATATCACTTCCGATATAAGACAAGAAATCTTGTCTTGTGAAACACTAATTATAATTGAAAATAAATATAGATACTATGTTTTGAGTTGACAAAATTCAAAATTTTCCTATTTGATAGTTCTGTTATCAGAATAATATTCATCACTTATCATTGTGGATCTGATTTAAAATTAAAATGTGGGTAGATTGCGAGTATGTAATATTCACCCCAATTCTGTAACGAAGTTGTTAAGTCTTAGCAACGTTGCTAAAAATTGTAACCAATAAAAACAAATGTAAAGCCTGTCATTTTCATATTTTATTCAGTGTTCGCAATTATTATTGGTTATTTACTATAGCAACGTTGTTAAGATTTAACAACTTTCTTACAGAATTGGGGCGATTATGTCTAGGAAAGCTCCGGTTTATTGCGCTTCCATTTTTCCTTGCTACGCGCAATCTCCCATCCACCCAATCATTTCTTTCCTGCTATGGATTACTTCCGATGGCGCATGCGTGCTAGCCGTTCCGGAGTCCGCGCACGGAACAACAGAGCATCGTTTTTCCACATTGTTTCCCTTCTAACACGTCACTTCCTGCGCACACGGTTACATGATGTATTACATCACACAAATGACTGCACAAATAATCTATTACATTACAACGTGCGCGTGTGTATATGTGTTGGTGAATCCTGTGAAATGTTTATTAGCTCGGACCATTATAATAATGGATGCCACTTTGTATGCAATTACGGCTTTTTTGTAATTCGTTCTGATTTATGATTGGTTAATTGCGTACGGGTAATGGGCTGTGCTTTACGGCTGGTTAATGTTCCATATATTGTATTACTGTTTTTATGAGTAATACATTATTATATGACTGACAGTCTGCGTATATCATATTTATATAAACACCTACGTACCTTATGATAAATCACATTTAATCCGATACTTCCATTTTTTTCAAATTCTCTGCACTAACAATATTAATAAATAATTACCATATTACCGTAAATAGTTTTCTTTGTTTACGTTTTAACGATTTCTGCATTTGTTGTAGAAGAATTATTATGAAGACGTAAGACGTAAATGAATTCAAATTGAAAATAATCAGTGGGATTATTTTTTAAAATTCAAATCAATATTTTTTTCTGTTTTCTATGCGTATACAGTAGGTACCGATTAAAAATATATATCGTCATAATTCGGTGGTCGTACGCGAATGCACCGCTCAAAAACGACCTTCACCGCTCTGTGCTCGTGGGTTCGATTCCCACCAGGGGCTTGGATGTTGTATGTGTCCTAAAAATGCTTCTATTTACACTAATGTTTCTGGCTAAATATTGTCCTAATCTGGACGATAAAAATAAAAACTTTTATGAATAATGAATAATTAAATTAGATCATCAACCAGGTTTGATCTTGAGTGATCAAAACAATTTTCCTTCTATTATAATTTACTACATTTACATGTCAGTTGCCTTTAGTTTTCCTTTTTCTTATATCTTTCAAAATTATACTCTCTTCTCTAATCCTTCTCAACACACAATCTTCTCCAACCGTCGCCATAGTCGTATCCCAAAACTTTCCAAGTACTTTTTCCCGTCTTCAAGATCCATATATCGCAGCCATAAGCATAATACTCAATATACAAAAATTTGAAACATTTTTTTTATTAATGCGTGTTGCTGTTAACTGTTCTTGTACTTATGTATTTTATTGTATACTATATATCCATGTGCAATTCTCCTCCTATTTTTTCCGTGCAGTTGCCATTACAAATTACTAAGCTCTCTAAATATTTTAAGTAACTTATTTGTTCTACTTTCTTCATTCAACAATATGTGTACGTGCCCTTAGCTATAACTTTTGATTTCATTATACTTATTTTTGTTCCAATTCCTTACGTGTTTTTCAAATTTGATTCAATATCCTATGAAGTTCTTGTGCTAAATGAAATTCTTTTAGGCACTATTACTTAAAAGTAACATTTTACGCTTTAAACTGTCCCTTTTACTCATTAAACTAGTGCTTAAAAATGTTACTTTTAATTTTAAGCACTAGTGCTTAAAAGTATTTCATTTTGCACCGAAAATGACAATCAAAAAGTTGTTATAAAACGCTAGTATAAAAAAATATTTAGCTAAATTTTTATAAAAGTTTTAGAGCGGGATATGGGCTTTATTCGTAAAGATTGTTCAGAAGAGCGACAAAATTTTGAACTATCAAAATAGCACAGCGTACCGAAAAAGTAAGCTAAATATGTTTGTTTGCTTTCACATTAAAAAAATTTGGTCTATTTTAGATTCATTCTACTTTGACATAACCTAACTTTCCACCTTCGCAAACGTACAGAAGGACGGCAAAAATTTAATATGTCAAAAAAGGATCACCTATAATCTATATATTATTTTGGTAGTTATATATTTTCCCTTGGCTCGGGGGCGAATTATAACTGTTGATTCATGATGGTATTCACCTTTGGTGTAAAAAAAATCAACCTAGAAATTCTTAAATTTATGTTCTATGCTGAATAATTACCTATTCTATTTTTCTACGAGTACTTTTTTTGCGTAGGAGAATAAAGGCGCCAAAACCGTTGTAAAACTACCTATTAGCTCCTTCACGGAAAAGAATAAATTGTCCATTGTTCTTTTCGTAGATCATTACTATAATTTAAGTTTGATACAGTCCTTGAATTAGACAATAGTCCAAATGATCCCGCTAACATATGGTTTCAAATATGACAGTTTTATCTCAGAAATTTGCATTACAATTTGTTTAAAGTTCACTCGAATTATATTTAGAATTCCGTTACTATTCAATGTCACACTTGTATAATCAATCAACGAAAGAAATATCACATTGTATGAATTCCTATCGGGAAAAAATCTACTTGCAATCTTAATGTGTTTATATCAAGCATTAGATTTTCATGTTTATGATAATGATTGCAAGATTTATTATAGAGAGAATGTACTGCAGACATTTGTTAGTGCGTTATCGAACACCGTATTATTTCGTGCTATTTAGCGCTTGGAGTGGGCTTGAACATAAAAATTATAGGTGTTTGACCTGAATTGATTTGTACATCTAAATTTCAAGCCATAAATCAGCCAATGTCAGGGAGGCGTGAATATCTTCATATATGAGAGGTAATTATCTATATCTAGATGATCTAAACAAAGGTAGATTGCCGGGATAACATTCTTCAACGTAGGAGAAATTTTATTTTTTGTTGCGAGCAGAGAATGAAACGAAATTTATACTCGATTAAATGAAGAAGAAATTATTCAAAGGAATTCTGTGTTGAATAGACACTAAAATTACTACAATTAGTAATTAAAATATTTGTAAGATGTTACACACTCTGATGAAGGTACATGTGTTTATTGAAATAGCGATTTTACGATTTTATAAGAATAAATGTTGTATAACTGAGATTCCGAGTATTTGTTAACACCTAATCTACAACCACAAATATTTTATTTTTACAAATATTATATTATTACCTTAAAATATACAGTTTTAGAGTAAAATTAACAACAAGAAGAAAATAGTTTCCATAACAATTAGGTTTTAAACTAAATTATCTATAACATACGAATCAGAATAGTTGGGCCTCTATTTTAATGTTGCGTTGCGTCTCCTTTATTTTTTTTTAACGGCTTTAATTCTGTCAGTCGTCATGGTAGCCTATGGCACTAAAACTGCTTAAATTTTACAAATTTTTAAAAAACTCTTTCTGACTGAAAATTAGCACTGCTAAAGCATATACCCTTAAAGTGCTTTACCGTTTTTTTTAAACACGTATATATATACGCGGTGTGGCTATTAAATAACGAGATTTATTTTTTCCGGCTTACCTGTAAATTTGGAACATTGCAGGTTGTGTCATTTTAATTTGTCATCTTCCCTACATTCACGGTTAAAATTTCGAGATAATTAGGCAAACCGTTCGGCAGTAGCCTTTGATTGAAGTTATTTGTTTTCTCGTACTCCGCCGGAATTATGTTAGTATTCATTATGAAATTCTGTGTGAAACTTGAAAAATCCGCTACAGAAATGTACGATTTGTTGAAGAATGTTTATGGTGATGAGGGGTCTATCTAGTACTCAAGTTTTCGAGTAGTTTAGAAGATTTAAAGAAGGATGAAAAGAGATCGAAGAGGATTAGCGCCTCGGCTGTGCACTGACATTGTTTTTTTTTTTTTTTGAATCTGCGAGACTGTTCACATGGATTGGGTGCCTGAGGGGCAGTTCATTAACTAGGTATACTACACGGGTAGAAGAAAAAGGGCTGAAATGTGAAAAAACAGCTCATGGATTCTCCATGAAGACAATGTGCCGGGACAAAATGCCGTGTCTATCAACACATTTTTGACGAGACACAAAATCACTGTGTTGGTACATCACCCGTACTCACCTGACCTAGTGCCATATGACTTATTTTTATTCCAAAATTTTAAATTTGCTTTAAATGACACCAAATTCGGTGCCGAGATGCAGTTAAAGAAAAAGGGACAGAGTTTATAAACAACCTAACAAAAAAGGCCTACAAGCATTGTTTCCAAATGGAATATTCGCATCGGGTGGTGTAGGGTTTGGAGAGGAGAGTATGTTGAGGGTGGTAATATTTGTTTTGTGTAATTTTATAAATTCTCATTGTTCTAAGATTAATCTTGTTATTTTGTTGGCACACCTCGTATGTGTGATGATGGCCAGCACTGGTCATTATCTCAAAAATGAATCTAATAATAACAATTAACAAGAAATAAATGATTGAGATCTTTTTTGCGATCTTACTACATAAACTCTGAACTGCATTCTGCATTGGTATGAAAACAACATATATCCTTCTCGGTAGTGAGTGTCCATTCCATTCCCGGCTGCCACCTACACAATCTGCTTACAATAACTTCATATCGACATGGCAGTGGATTTATTCTCCCGCTCCGGCTTCTGTCCGTGTCTGGCTCTGGCGGTCAGTCTGACCAATATGTCAGGCGGGCATTTATATCCCGACCCCGAGCAGCAACGAACGCTGCGCTACGCAACGCGAATCGCAGCCATTTACATATTCCGCGCTATTTATTGAATCGCGATACACCAAACATATCAATTTCTCTAGCTGTCCAACATAATGAGTTCTAGGAAGACGCCAGAGGCGAATGAGGAAATTTCTAAGGAAAAATACTTCAACTCATGATATTTTATAATCGTACCTAGTAAGTACATAATTGATGTAGATGTGTGTGTGTGTGGATGTTGGAACCGCGGTTTCTCAAATACTATAAGACTTAAAAAATATTTAACTGCAGTTTCCTCAATCTGACGTTCCTGGGAAGAGCTCATTAGATTTTGGTAACAATTGGACAACCAGAAGTAATAGTTTCTTTAAAAAATTCTTCTAAATATTATTATTTGAAAATTTCTGTTATTACTAATAATAAAGAATATAAAAAATCTCTATCCCATACATTTAAAAATTTTATTCTATCTTCCATGGAGTTAAAGATAGTGACATATAAATACATAAAATAATAAGTTGTAAATGATCTCGCAGCCCATGGAAAACAAGTGGAAAGATTAAAATGTTTGTAATTGACAGATAAATTTGAGTATAAAAAGCCAGAGACATTACTGAAGACTTTTTCTGGGAAGTACATTTAATATTTTATTATTACTTAAATATTTATAATTATAGATACATATATTACATATACCCTGCAGAAATACCGCCAATCTCATCAATGAATTGGAATAATTTCGAACATTAGATGAATAAGAGTGAATAGAATGAATTAAAAAAATATGAAAAAACGTGATTTTTGTGTATCAGAAATGTCAAATATGTATAATACTTATATAGACTAATATGGAAATGGCAAGAGGTCTTGTGCTGGCCGCAACAGATTTTTTGGTATTCATTTGAAATCATAGTCTATATTTTGTCCAGGTTCTATGAGAATATTTATGGAAAATATCTTGTGAACCATTTCAACGTTGTAGTGGAAATAACTGACGTCGTTTCAATTTAATATTATTAATTAATTAATTCAAATGTTTGTGCGTGTGCGTGGTGGAAACATAATTAGAAAGATCACAATAAGTGAGTAGGTGATATATTTATCCCTTGAGGCATATATCAAACTGACATATTCTGATGGTATAGGAGTATTATGCGTGTGAAGAATATATTACTCTAATCTAATTTATGGAATTAGAAATTCGAATTTTGCATCCTATCATATTTGTAGGTGATACAATTATGTGTTTGGACAAATGTGCTGGAAATTTTTGTAATTAAACACATATGTAACTAATATGTAGCATTTTTAACAATTTCTTCATGCATTTTAGTTTCAGTATACAGCAAGGGACACGAATCTTGAACTTTAAATCCACATGATACACAGTTACTTTACGTCACGCTTACCTCTTACAGTCTGGACGATTTATCTTGGCAAGCCTTAGGAATGCAGGTCGATTCACAATTCCTACAATGCGGTATGTTAAATATATACTTTTTCTTAGATACCGCACTGCGTTAAAAGTAAAATAGTGATTTTACGAACTTTTATGGCCTAACACAATAGAAAAACATTCCGAACCGCACAATTTATGACACTTATATTCAAGCAGTTCTCTTTGCACATAGGCGTGCATAAATTTTCTTACTGGCAATAAGAAATCTACAAATGATTCAATTTTTTGAATATTTATTTCAGATATTACTTATAACATGTTAGTAAAGTAAACGTATTGATAAATATTTATATTTTGTAGCTAGTAGTAAACTTGTAATGTACATTATAATATAAGCTAAAATCTGCTCGTAATTATAATCTAAACCTAAAGACTAAGATTTAAACACAAATTACAAGAAAAACCCTTATGTAAATTATGCAATGTGATTATTATACGAATAATATCGATACATATTATGTATTTTTTTTTTTTTATTTGCATTTCGTACTTGACATTTCTGTATTATTTTTTTAAATGTACTGTTTGTACGTTTATTAAATTGATTTTTTTTCCGGCGCGCCTATAGTTTTTATACCTTTACCACAGAGAAATTCTTTATTACTTCAGCTCGCCAAGTAATATCGGCCAAACTATACAACATATGACAGTTGCACAAATAAGTTTTAAAGCTACGCAGCCTTTCTGAAATTGACAGTTTATCTGTGCTATTACTGGGTTTTATCTTGTTTATACTCGGATCATGTGCGTCCCCAAATAAAGTTTATTTATTTTGAGGTACTATAAAAATAATTTTTTAATGACGCCTATGGAATAAGCAGCATTTCTTTCCCTTGCCCCTCATTTGGTTTTGGTAACAATGATGTATTGCACGATTTTTTTTCTTTGCATTATTTGATAGAAAACTAAAAAATATTTACCTCGTATTTTTTATTTTTATTCAAATTAATCTCTAAAAAGAGAAAATAATTATTAAAAGTGATATTCTTGGGAAAGCAGCAGTTTTGCACCGCTTCTCCCCTTGCCTACTGACGGCAACGGGTACCAACCAATAAGATAACAGCATGTTCCGTGGCGTTTGTTGTCCTTTTAAACTTCAAACGAGTAGTAAAAATATAGGTTATAGAACCACAAAAGTTGTAAGTATGGATTGCTCCTAAACATATCGAAGTTTTTAAATTTTATTATATAAAATATATCGAATACTGTATTAATTAAATTAATTATATATTAATTACATTTAGCCATATTCAGACATTTGTATTATTGAAAGTAAAGATGTACTCAGGATTTCAGTCAGTGATAATAATTTTATTCTACAGCCAACGTTTCGCCCCCATTTGGAGCTTCATCAGGGCAAAGAACAAGTTAAAATTTTTACAGTACAAGAATGTCATAAATATATCTAGAAGATATCGTCAAATAAAAATGTAGCACGTCAGCCAAATCATATTACAAAAGCACACAAAATTTTATAAAACCATGTAAAATGGCGAACAATAGTCACATGTGTGTGTTTGTATTATTATTTTTTAATTGATATGCGTATTTACTCATAACACGTAGTGATAGATACAACTTACTTTTCATTGGCTTGTAAGAAGTAGTAGTTTCTTAAAAAAATCTTCTAAATATTTTTTTTTTTATTTATGTTATCACAAATATTAAAGAATATAAAATAGATAAATGTTAGTGTCAAAAATCTAGAGACATTACTGAAGATTATTTCCGGGAAGTACCTACATTTAATATTTCTTTTTTTATTATTAATTAAAAATATAAAATTATAGATACTTATATTACCCATATGTAACTCTTCAGAAATACCACCATTCTCGTCAAATCTGAAACATTTAGACCTAAAAAATGTTTCGGCGCAAAATACCAACAACCATGAAAATAGTGACATAGGTGTTTAACAAGAGGAAATTTAAATATCATCTGTTTCTTAAGAATATAGCAGGAGATTTTGATATGGTTAGATAGAATTAATTTAGCATCGAAGACTATCTAGATACTCATAATTTAAAGGCTTATTCTTGAAATATTTTCAAAAGTTTTTCATGGTTTATTCTGCATGTATAAAATTCATATAGACGAAATCCCAAAATAAACTTTCAAATTTAATGAGTTTTGCGAAATGTCAAAGTGATATTTCTACTTCCTTAAAAATGCCAAAGTAGCTTTGAGCAACATTCACTCTACATTTTATTCATAAAAGTATTGTTTGATATCTTCAACAAAATTAAAATATTTCATCTAATGAGTCCATTCCTTTGAAAATCTAAAGAAATATTTTAATAGTTAGCACCTTAGTGCGGTCCTGGTATCAGGGAAACCAACTAGAGAAACTGCGATCGTATCACGTATGATTGACAAGCCTAACGCAATTATGAGCGTTGTCGCAACGATGGATTCGAACACTTCGCTGGCCAATTAGTGAGACGTTGAGGACAAATCTTCCTCTTCCACTTCACCGTGCGTCCCTATACAAGTCCACTGACGTAGATTTATCTGCTACTGAATGATCACAACACACTCTAAAGTTTGGCTTATTAATTAACGCATTCACCCGGAAACTAGGGTACAATAACAAACGCGTTCGAGTTCAGAAGTGTTCAAGTGACATTTTATTTTGTGAGAAGGTGGTTTGGAACAAGACAGGAAGCGTATGGTCCAAACCTTTCAATAAAATAAAATCACTTTTATAACAAGTATATCATACACTATATTTTCTACAAGCACTATTTTTTTAAAATCTAAATGTGTGTATTTCTGATACTTTTTTGACATTATGTCAAAAAGGTGTATTTTTTGTTCCGTTCGTCATTACCAAGGTAACAATTCACTTCTAACACCCTCGTGGTGATCGGAACCTAAGCTAACCGCAAAGGGCGTCACCTTATTTACTACTATATTGCTGGTGAAATAACTACAGCTCCACCCTTATGGGTTAACAAAATTGGTTTTATTTTCAAAAATATTCCACAGGAATACAATTTATTTTTGATATATTTTATGTCAATTATTTTTTCTTTCAAATCTACTTTTTTACATGGTAACTACGAGCCCTGCGCCAAAAGAATTCGCCTACATCCCTTCTCGTTACAATGTCTATTAATTATGATAGCGCATTTTATGTAAGCAATTAATTAACTCTAATAACATAAAAATAAGGTTAAAAATAATAATTGAATAAGTGTAAACAATTTCCTTTTATATGAAAAATTATAATAAAAAGATGTGGGCGAATTCTTTTGCCGCAGGGCTCGTATATATTATTAATAAAAAATTAAAATCTTAGTTGTCCGGTTTTAACACCCTTGTTAAAAGTAACAATAGCATATAACATATTATAATCATTATTACATCTCGACTTGTCCAAGTACGAATTTTTGGTTTTCTGCATTCAAGGACAAGTCAACTTAACATGCGGCAGCTATATCTACAATTTTAAATATTTAATTTATGATAAAATAAGAAATATTAAATATACTTCCCAGAAAAAGCCTTCAGTAATGTCTCTGGATTTTTGGCAATGACATTTATATGTTAGTTACAAACATTTTAATTTTTCAACTGGTTTCCATGGGCTGATTGATTCATTATACAATGGATTATTGTATATATTTATTATTCCCTATATGTAAACCTATAGAATATATAATAAAAATGTTCAATGTATTGGATAGAGAATTTTAAATTCTTTAATATTTGTAATAACAAAATTTTCCAAAAAATAATATTTAGAAGATTTTTTAAAGTGGGGTATTCTACTCAAATTTTTTTATTATTTTAAATAAAACTTCATTCAGTTTTGAAGCAATTCATAGTATTAAAAAATGTTAATTGTTCCTAGTTTAAGAGTATTTTATTTTCAAGAAATCAGTGTAACGTCACATTTCCCCTATACTTGTCTTTCTCACATACACTGCTCTGAGTACGCTTCGAGAGAAAGATAACAATTGTATGAAGTCAATTTTCCCTTTTAGCAAATGTGAAATATTTCGTAAAGTAATTATTTAAAAAATGTTTTCATTGTTTTAACTATTATTTATTGAGCCATATTTTATGTTAAATTGATTTTTCAAAAATATTTTTGTTATGGTGGAATACCCTATTGCTACCAAAGCCTTTTCAGTGCTTCTCATTAATATGAAGGGGTCTCGTGGCCGCGTACCTGAGTGTCTGGACGCGAACCGGGTTCGATCCCGACCGACGCCACATATTATGAATTTAAATGGCATAAAAGTGACCCCTGTGGTGCGCTCTCTATGCCAGCAAAGAGTGCCCGTGAGGTGACGCCTGGTAAACGCCCGCATGGTACAAATATGTCATCATCATTACCGATATTTGTGACAAAGCAGATTGGCATACCCAGAAATGGGTAATATGCTGTGATGATATATATATATATATATATATAGATTTAAGGAATACGTAGTTAAATTGGCCTTTAGTCTTATTGATTTTGAGACACCGTCCCTCCAACATCCAGACAGACATACACACACACACACACACACACACACACACACACACACACACACATATATATATATATATATATATATATATATATATATATCCATTCATACACACATACATACATCATCGGATTCTAGTGACCTTAAAACGTGCTTATTCACTAAAATCTGGATTTACGATTTTTAGCATGAAACCAATACCTCTCAGCGAGAGGTAAAAATAGTGAAGAATTCTGTTGAAATCTAGAGTAGTATCACAAATTGTAAACTCTAGCAAACTTATGGAGGACCCTATATGATTCAAAACTTTTTTTGTAATTGTTAAAAAAAATAATAATAAATATTACCAAACTTTGTCTTATGGATTGTAGGATATGGTAATGTCTAATATCATTTCTTGTACTTATTTTGAAATAAAGTGTCCATTCTACCCATATGTTTGGCACTATACATAAAGAGAACAAGTGAGAAGCAAGTAAATTATACGTACAACACCTCTGCAGAGAGATAACCGGCGAATAACAAATAATCGCATTATTGCTGCTTATTGACGGAGATCGCAGATAGCCGCAACGGGAGAAAGAATGAATATCCGCTTGCTACTTTACCAACAACACAACCAGTTAATGTATTCGAAATTCAGACAACCATGTACCAATACCTTTGTCTCTATAAACAATCTTCATAACTATCTTGTACAATTTTATCTATATCACGCAATTTGTTAAATCTTTTTACAACTAAATATGACATTACATATTTTTATCTGCAATCAAGTAAACAATTATTTAATTAAAGTAATATTTTACCGAAAGTGTTACAAACCGGACTAAAAGAGGCGGATGTATGCATGAAGGTGCACTGAAACTTTGATGATGAAAAACTGAAAATATTCCAAATAATATTGGAAAAATACTACCTTTTTAGTTTAAGTTCTGTAATTTATTATTTTAACCCAACGTTTCGGCACCATAAACTGGTGACTTCTTCATGACATATTTTTGAAATTGTATACATAAAAAAGGTAACATTTATGAACATTTCTTGTTACCTTGGTTACTTGTTGTTTTTGTAATTTCAAAAAATATGTCATTGTATCCCCTGAAGAAGGCACCAGTTTATGGTGCCGAAACGTTGGGTTAAAATAATAAATTACAGAACTTCAACTAAAAAGGTAGTATTTTTCCAATTAATAATATGAGTTCTGAAAGATATTTTAATAATTCCTAATAATATGTTTTAACTTAATTAGCAGAAAATAGAACAGAAATTATGAGAAAAAATCTGTTGTGGCCAGCACAAGACTTTCCGTCAATTCGATGTATTTTGTACAAATCCCATCCCAAAAGTTCATTGGAAAAGAATCCATATATCATGTAAAACTGTAACACTAACACATACTATTTTTTACAAATTCCATACTAAAAGTTCCTTTGAAAATATTCTATAAATCCAATAAAATTATAACAAGAACATACACTATGCAAATTGCTCTTGATACTTTATTCCTTCTTCTTCAGCTTCTCCCTATTTTATTAGGGGTCTCCGTTTCTTACTCTTCTCTTCCACTAATTCCTGTCCAGCACATCTTCTTCACAAAATTTTTTCTCTCTCAAGTCTTCTACGGTACAGACCTTTCACCTTCTCTTTAGGCTTCCTTGTACTCCCGGTATTGAACGTTCCAATCCTGAGGCGAGGCTATAAATGCATGTCACATGCGAGGAACACTATGACTTATACCACGTTCTGAGTGACATGCAGTTGCAGCCTCGCCTCAGGATTGGAACTTTCAATGCCGGGAGTACGAGGAAGGCCAAAGAGAAAGTGGAAGAACGGTATCGCAGAAGACTTGAGAGAGGAAGAACTGTGCGAAGAAGATGCGTTGGGCAGGAATGAGTGGAAGAGAAGAGTAAGAAACAGCGACCCCAAATAAAATAGGGAAAAGCTGAAGAAGAAAGAAAGCAGTGTAGGTTCGTTTTAATTTTATCGGATTTATAGAATCTTTTCAAAGGAACTTCTGGTATGGAATTTGTAAAAAATAGTATGTTTTCGTGTTATAATTTTACATGGTATATAGAATCGTTTTCAAGGAATTTTTGGTATGGGATTTGTATAAAATATATCCAATTGACGGAAGATCTTGGGCTGGCCACAACATATTTTTTTATTGTGAACGATTCTTCATTTCTATATAAATATAATTTAATTCTTTATTAAACTTAAAGGTCTTGTGGTTGGTTGCGAATCTGGGGTTCAAGCCCGACCGACGCCAAAAATTTATTTCGAATAAATAAATTTCCAGGTCAGAACTGAGTGTCCGTGAGTTAAGGCCTGGTAAGCGCTCGCACGGTACAAATAATTCGTCATTGATATCTGTATACAAAACAAGTTGGCACACTCAGTGGTAATAAGCCGTGAGGATAATTTTTACCTTCCGTCACCTTTAGGTAAGGAAGGTATTTGTCTTTGGTCAAAAAATTCGTTGGTGAGTTTTTAGTGAATAAGCACGTTTTAGGATCCCTAGAATACGAATTTACTATTTTTAAGATGATGTCTCTATGTGTGTGTGTGTCCGTGTGTGTGTGTGTGTGTGTGTGTGTGTGTGTGTGTGTATGTGTGTCCGTGTGTGACAAATTTTTCTCCGACGATAACTCCAATACTACAATTCTAAAAATTATAATTCTTTCGTATTCATGTTCTTTGCATCCATTTAAAGAGCTGATTAGATTTTGGTTACAATTGATCCACCGGAAGTACCCTTATTTGTAGTTTTTAACAGTTTTTCTAGAAAAAACGCAGTTAAATATCATTTTTCGACATTTTGTGATTATCAATATGAAAGAATATCTTATTCTCTATACGGTATGATTATACATTTTCCTTCAGATTAAATACATACAGAGTTATAGAGACATTAAGAGAGATTAACTTTCAAAAATTAGTCAGCTTTGCTAAAATTATGGAAACAGCAGATATATTCAAAAAAATTTAATTGACAGATGTCAGTGTCAAATGCAAAACCAAAGTTGAAAGTATAGGGTCAGAAAGTTAGATGTGAATGTGATAGAGTGTCCCTCGCAAGTGACTTGCAGATGCACACTCGCCTCAAGTTTGGCATTTTCAATGCCAGAAGTACAAGAAAGAGTAATGGAAGGACTGTGTAGATATGAGAAAGGAAGAATTATGTGAAGAAGATGCGTTGGACAGGAATGAGTAAAAGAGAAAAGTAAGAAACAGCGATCCCTAATAAAATAGGGAAAGGAACTTTCGGTATGGAATTCGTAAAAAATAGTGTGTTGGTATTAAAATTTTACAGGATATACAGCATCTTTTTCAAGTAACTTTTGGTATGGGATATGTACAAAATACATCGAATTGACGGAAGGTTTTGTGCTGGCCACAACAGATTTTTTTATTTTTATTAAACCTTAGAGACAATCTAAATTTTTCGAAATAATCTACATATTTTTAGTTTTCAAGGGCAATAGCAATTTTTAAGGAAGTTTATGTTTATCATTTTGGATATTGACAACAGGGATATTTTAATATTTTTAATATTTTAATACAAATGGGAGAACCAACAGCTCAAAAGAGACCAAATAAAGGTTCTCGCTTATTAAGTAATACAACTTGAAATAATATAGCAGAGTAATACAACTTAAAATAATATGGCAAACAGAACACAGAACTTATCTTAAAGAGTCTTTAACTCGTTTCTTGAAACTATTAATAGACAAATTAAATAAATCTAAATGAATATATTGGTTATTGTAGATAGACATTACTCGATTTATGCAAGAGAATCTATAGTTGTTAGTATTGCTTTGTGGCAACTTGAATAAATTACACGATCTCGTACATTTAGCTGGAACATATATAGAAAACAAATGAATAATATTATCGGAATAAAGCATATTGTTGAGTATCTTAAATAGGAATAGCATATCGAAATATGTTCGTCTACTCTCCAAACTATTCATATTAAACCTTTCCAATTTATCTACATAACTCGAACAGTCTACTCTAAACTTGAAGCATAATAAATTAATAAATTTTTTTTGAACATTTTCAACTAGATTAATATGTTTTTTGTATTGTGGATTCCACACTACAGACGCATATTCTAATTTAGAGCGTACTAGCGAATTATATAAACAAATTAACGTATCAGGATTTTTGAATAATTTACTTTGTCTACAGATAAAGCCCAAGATACGAAAAGAATCTTTACAAATCTTGTCGATATGTGCTGTCATTAAAAGTTTTGGATCATATAATATTCCTAAATCTCGAATTGCAGATTTTACCTCAAGATTAACATTATTTATATGATAATTATATGAAATTATATTCAAGTTTCTAGTAAATTTCATGACGTAACATTTGGCTGGGTTAAGATGTAGGTAAATTTGTGTACAATATGAATATAGTTGTAACAGATCGCTTTGTAAAGCAATGCAATCATTTATGTTAGTAATGGTTCTAAATAGTTTCAAATCATCCGCGTATAATAAAAATTTTGAATTTTTGAAACAGTGCGAAATATCATTAATAAATAAGTTAAAAAGTAAGGGGCCCAGATGTGAACCTTGCGGTACACCCGAGGAAACTAATATTGCATTTGATTTAAAACCATTACAATAAACTAATTGCGATCTGTTAGTAATGTAAGATTCAATCCATCTTAATAGTGAACCATGAATTCCAAGTGCATGAAGTTTAAAAATCAGGGTAGGATGGTGGACCCGATCAAAAGCTTTGCTAAAGTCAGTATAAATGGTATCTACCTGTAACCGTTTATCCATATTTGAAGTAATGAATTCTGTGATCTGAACCGATACGTATTTAAGGTTCTGGTTTGTTTCAGATTCAAGAAATAAATGTTGGTTCTGGTTCAGTTTCGGTTTAAGGAAAAGAAAATTATAACGGTTCGTCGATTTTTGGTTCGGGTTCTAATTTCGGTTCAGAGCAAAGCACAAAAAGATGGTAATATTTATTATTTTTTTAAAATCTAGTTTGAATTTGAATTTACAATTTTTAATTTTATGTTTAGCAGTTCTAAAACGAATCTGAATATAAAGCGGTTTAAATTCGGTTCAAGTTTAATTGAGAAATAAAGGTTTGGTTCGGGGTCAGGGTCATCAAAAATTCGGGTTAATTCGGGTTTTCATTTCAGGTTCTGGTTCAGTTTCTGGTCCCTGATTGACAATGACCTGACCATTTACTTATTTTGAAAAATATACATGTAGTGCTGATTATCCGTTGCCACTTTGGTTGCAATGATTGAGAAATGTAATTGCAGTAGTACCTACAAATTGGTCATAAAATAATTATTTACGCTGCTGGAGGCTTTGGCTACGGTAGTGTATTCTTTTTTACTTATTTGTTAAATATGTTGTTTTAGGTTTTTACGAGGCGTAACGAAAAAATATTACATTACAGTAGGAAGTTATTTTTTTGGGAATCTACTTAATATGTTCTAGGTAAGAGTGACGAGAATTTAATGTTTCAGGTTGTATTTATTTTAAATAAAAATACATTGAACGTCTCGGACCATAATAAGAAAAAACAGTAATTAAAACAAAAAATTGTTGTTAGATTATTCTTAGTTTTACATAGTGTTTGAATCATTGCATCAAAAGCTAAACAATGAAGTGTTTTTCTACACCTATGCTTTGATATACTTATTAAGTAGGTATATGTCATCTGTGCTTGAATGACACTCATTTTGTTTCAGATTTTCATTATAGTACCTACATATTATCATTATGATACAGATTAATTTTATAACCAATTTATTGGTTTATAGATTATATATTTTTTAATTATTACGAATAGTCGTACAAAATATAGTGTATGCAACTTATGCATATTGAATATTAAAAATCTGGCGTAAATTATGATACTCGCCATGGCTCGTATCGTAAACTTCATGCTCGTGTATTAATGGCTATCATTATAAACTTGTTGCATAATATACTATTTTATATTTCTCGTTCATAATGAAATCATTACGAAACCCAATTTTTTGTTTTAGAAGGTTGGTGGTAGATGCCATTTACTTAAATTTTCAAACGCCATAAATCATAATTGACTTGAACTTTCAAAGATTTGCATAAATGTCAATCCAATGTTACCAACTACAACTCGGTTTAATATAGAGGTTTTTTACTTCTCGCTAAGAGAGGTATTGGATTCATGCTAAAAATCGCATATCTAGAATTTAGTGAATAAGCACTTTTAGGAATCCGATTATAACATTTTTACGATGATGTTTGTGTGTCTGTGAATGTTGGAGGGACGATTGCTTAAAAACTATAATACTTAAGACCTGTTTAACTACGTATTCCTGAATCTAACATTAATGGGAAAAGCTGAAAAGGTTTTGATATTAATTGGACAACCGGAAGTAGTGTTTCTTAAAAAAATTCTTCTAAATATTATTTTTTGAAAATTTTTGTTATTACAAATATTGAAGAACATAAAATTCTTCATTTAATAAACTTAAATTTTTTATTATATCTTCTATAGATTTAGAGATAGAGACAATATGATATATAGAATAATCTGTTGCAATAAATCGCTCAGTCCAAACTACACCAAGGAATCCAGTTGTCAAATTCAAATTTTTGTAATTGGTAGATGAATGTGTGTATTAAAATCAATAGTTTTACTTAGATTACTGAAAGCTTTTTCTAGGAAGTAAGTGCATTTAATATTTCTTATTGAATTATTAATAAAATATTTAAAATTGTAAATTCCGTCAATGAATTGGAACCATTTGGAACAATTAGAAGAGTAGGACCAGATTCCTTATTTAATGAAAGATTAGATATAATAAGTATTATTTGTGTGTACAAGAAATGTTAAATTCGATACTTATGTAACAAAACGGAAATGGCGAGAGATATTGTGCTGGCCACAACAGATTTTTTAAAAATATTTCATTGTATAAAAGTCGCAAAATATTATTTATAAAAGACTTGTTTATCACTTGTCATTTAGAAAACTCGCCAGGGCTCGTGTTCTAAATTTTGATGCTTTGCGAAAAAAACATGTCTTAAAAAATTTCTTTAATATGCTATTTTGCTGTAATTTTCATATAAATATTATATTAAATGCAAAATAGTGAATATTCTTTAAAAAAAGTACAGTGTGAGAAAGAATATAAAGATCTTTGTGGAAAACATTAATAACAGCCTCCAAGATTGCTTCATTCTTGCTTAAAAGCAAAACTTGAGAATATGACGTTAGTAGCTCGCAGCAAACGAGAAACATTTCCAATCTTTCAAATCTCTATCTGTGATGGCGTATGCAGCACGATTCATCATTGTTGTTCGACGTGCAACTATTTCTCACTCACACACACGCAAGAACGCACGCTCATCCAGTACATCTAATGTGTTATTTTTACACGGGAACGTTGCTACAACAAAGAGCAAGAAGAAAGAAACAAGAAAGAGTTCCAAAAGTCGATGTGATCTTTAGTAGAAAAATTCCCTTGACATTTGTTGGGTGGTATGCGGTCAGTTAAGTTTTTGCATACGTGTACTTTTCAAGTGACATTGAAAATCGCTCATTTGTTTTATTGTCTTACGGGAGCAAAGTTTATTTATTTACTTTCAATCTGAATACAATGTAGGATTTAATATCAGCTACTTTTTATACTACATATTTTACCAGACAAACAAGATAATAATAAATGTACTTTTAAATATTCTTTTTACTTTTTATATTGTTGATTTGTTTTCATTGATTTAGTACAGTAAAAAACTATAAATTGAGAAGAAGTATAATTAAAATTGCAGTAATAACATTGGAATGACAATTATTGTTTTTATCACACTGTTTTCAAATCGTTTTCGAATGTTTTGTACAGCTTTTTTACTTTTCACTAATTATTGCCAGTGCGGTATAGCCGTGCACTTTATAAGGGGGCAATGCAGTAGAACAATAGAAAAAATCTGATGTGGGCAGCACATGACCTCTCGCCATTTTCATTTTAGGCTATATAAGTATTGTGTTGCACTTCGCTTTCGAACCGTCGTTTTATAACAAAATACGAGCCCAAATTCATAATAGTTGGACTAGTAAAAATATTCTATATTTTTTTTGCGGAACATCACTTCTTTGCTTCTATAAACATTTAAGAGTAAAAATATTAATATAGAAATAAACTGAAATATTTTATCAATAAATAAAAATATATTATATTATATTAAATTATTTAAGAAAAATAAAATTTCATAAATAGATGCAACTAGGTCGCATCATAATAGTTGGACTATTAGATATTCATTTAAAATTATTTTTTTTGTTTTAATCGAAGTCGTCTTATTTGCATGTTATGACAGTTAAACGTTAGGTAATTGTTTAACAAGTCAAACAATAATTGTTTCTATATTTTGTTGCAATTATGGCTCGTGGTAAGCCGTTATCTACAGATCTGAGAAAAGCAATAATTAATTTAGCAAATAATGGTAATTCTACATATAAAATAGCAGCAGAATTAAATTTATCACGTTCAACCATTCGAAATATTGTAACAAATTATAAAGAAAATGGTTCAACTAATTTAAAGAAAAAGACTGGTCGGCCATCAACATTTTCGTCCGCAGATTATCGCATTTTGGGTAAAATAATCAGACAAAATCGTCGTTCTACAGCAGCTGAAATCGCGATAAAATGGGGAAATTCGCTAGGAAGAGAAGTGTCAGCTAGTACAACATTAAGATCTTTTAAGAAAATCAGCTACGGATTTTAAAAGGTGAGTTTCGTAGAATTTATGAAGGTAGAAATATGTTAAAACATTTTAATAAAATTATTAGGCAAAATCCAAACCATTATTGACAGATTTACAACGTAAAAATAGATTAAAATGGGCGAAAAACCGCAGAAATTGGTGTCAACGTGAATGGGACAATATTATATGGAGCGACGAATCTCGTTTTGAGGTTTGCGTGGGAGACGACAGAAGTAGAATACCCAGAAGAAAGAATGAGCCATTTGGAAAGGATTGTTTAAAACGAAAAGTTAAATTTCCTTCTTCTGTCATGCTATGGGGATGCATGTCAGCAAGAGGAGTAGGCTGTCTCTTTTGTTGATGGTATTGTCAATACCGATAAATATATAGAAATACTCAAACATAGTTTTTTGCCATCTATTCCTCGTCTGCAGTCTTGCTACGGAGAATACACATTCCAGTAGGATGCTGCAGGATGCCATACATCACAAAAAAAACTAAGAACTGGATTGAAGATAATAATATTCCTTTGTTGAAATGGCCATCATCAAGTCCAGATCTGTCTCCAATAGAGACACTCTGGGGGAAAATGAAGAAAGAATTAAGAAAAAATCCAGCACGCACAAAGCAAGAGTTAAAGTATAAATTAAGAGCTATCTGGAACAATTTTACTGCAGAATTCTGTCAAAATCTTGTAAATTCGATGCAAAAGCGCATATTAGAAGTAATTGCATCAAAAGGAGATGTAACTAAGTATTAATTAAAATATTGTCAATTTTTTTGGTAGTTTGTAAATAGTCCAACAATTATGACGTGTTCTAGTTTTGTGTAGACTCATATATTTTTGTTAATTTTAAGAAATGAAATTAAGTAATTATAATATCAAGTTAATAAGATGTTACTTCAAATTATATAAAAAAATATTTTAAAAAAACTCTTGTGTGTGTGTCGTATTTACCACTTTATTTAGAAAATGTGAAAAAGTACTTACTAGTCCAACTATTATGAATTTGGGCTCGTATTACAGAACTTTACCCAAATATTGTTTTTTATTGCATTTAACATGTCTTCTGCACACATATAATTCTAATTATATCTATTTTTCATTGTATGAGGAAGTTTCTAAATGTCAAAGATTGTTCCAATTCATTACCCAGATTGGCGGTATTTCTGATGGATATATGCATTTTACCACAATTTTACCTATAATTTCAAATATTTAATTAATAAAACAATAAGAAAGATTAAATATACTTCCCAGAAAAAAGCTATCAGAATGTCACTAAAACTGTTGATTTTTGACACTGACGTGTCATTTACAAACTATGTTATAAACATTGGAATTTGTCAACTGGTTTCATTAGTGCCTTAGCCTCTGCGATTAGATTACTCTATAAATTATAGTGTCTTTATATATACAAGATGTAGTAAAATTTTTAAGTGTATTAGATGGAGAATTTTATGTTCTTCAATATTTAATAAAAAAAAACTCCCAAAAAATTACATTTAGAAGAATTTTTTTAAGAAACTACTACTTCCGGTTGTTCAATTGTTACCAAAACCTTTTCAGCTCTTCCCAGGAATGTCAGATTGAGGAAACTACAGTTAAATATTATTTAAGTCTTATAGTTTTTGAGGAATCGTCCCTCCAACATCCATCCATCCATACATACATACATACATACATACATACATACATACACACACACACACATATATATATATATATACATACATACACACATCCACATACACACACACAGTTATCATTTTAAAAATGTTATAATCGGATTCTAGGGACCTTAAATCGTGCTTATTCAATAAAATCTGGATATGCGAATTTTAGCATGAGTCCAATACCTCTCTTAGCGAGAGGTAAAAATAAGATTTGTATTATACATATTATAAAAAAAACTTTAAATCTTAGAAGTGTAAATCAAAGTTTATAATGGGACAGGTAATTTACGTTTTATAGTTTATATATATATATATATATATATATATATATATATATATAAATCAGTTTTTTCCTTGCGCAAAACTTCCCATTTAATTTTAGGCAAAAATATTTTAAATAAATGTTGTTGAGATTTAATCTACACCCAACTCAGTAATCAGATTTTATTTTACATATTAATATTGATATATAATATTATTTTGTAATTGGGATGTTATAAGAAAAATGTCGCATCGAAAAATTGTTACTTTGTGCACGTGTTTCTTGGAACTTGTGCTGTAATATCGACCCAATATTTTTCTTTTAATTGACGGTAAGCAGACAGTTTAACCAGAAATGAAAATACAGGATTTTAATTTCAAAACGGTTTATCATACTTATAATATCTATAGATTTAGTTCTTAACCCTCTAAGGTTGTTAAGAAAGGATAATTAGAATAAGATAATTTTTTATTATTTTTCTGCACTTTTTTATAAATCTCCGAATATTCTGTATATCTTCTCCTGCCTGTTTAGGAATAGCTTCTAAGTTTCACCAATAAAAACTTTTGCCTTCTCATATATCTTTCACTTGTCCGGTTTAGGTTCTCAAGGTGTCAAGACACCCTTGTTTGTCATGTTGATGTTGAGGAGCCCTAGAGCTCCACTCGTAGACTGTGTGAGGTCAACAAGAAAGAGATACATGCCGAGCGGATGAATGGACGTAGTGTCCCAATGTTGTCTTTGGATTTGTAAAATATTGGGAGCTGTTGCGTGTTCTCATCATCAACAAGGGGATACTTACATTTTGTGGGTCTCACACATAAGATTATCATACGTTTATAGGTATTATGTCATATCAAAATTATGAAATTATTGATGTAGGTGATGAATATTTATACAAATTTTTGAAGATATTATCTAGTTCTTGCATCTAATCTGAAACGCGATTACGCCATCTGTTCTGATCTGCTTATAAATATATAGCTATCTCCTATTTGCATAAAGTACGACATAGTAATACATTTGTTTTGTCTATTCAACAATGTGTACTGACTATATACAGCCCGCGGTAGAAGTCATTTGGCTATTTAAAATTCACACCATAACAGTATCCCGTTACACAATACATTGTGTACATATGTTTTGTACAAGTCTTTATATATATATTACTAAACTTATTCATTGCGAATTTTTTGGAATTATGAACAATTATTCAAGAACACTTCTTGAAAATTTTAACGTAGTATTAGCTTTGTTCGATCACATGTACTAGGCCGCCCTAGTGTTAACTTTCTTACACTAACATGTTTTATGAGAAACGGGCAGCTTCTGGCAGGCTGTTCGATGACAACAATTTTAAGAACTAGTGCTCACGTTTCTGACCTGACTCGCGAGGTGGTGTAGAAAGTGCAGAGTAGGAGTGGGGGTAACTAAATGTTGTTCGGTAGACATTTTAATTCTATCCTATCTACACATCTGTTTATTAACCTAAAATTTTACACATTGAGAAAATAAAATAATGGATTCAGATATAGTATATTCTCTTTGTTTTGTTATATAAAGAATTAATTAATATATCTGTCTCTGAATCTGATGACGAATCAAGTGATGATTGATCTTCGTCAAAATCGTTTATTAGTTCAAACATTATGCTCTTTAAAACAGACATTTCTGCAGTCACTTCTTTGCAGCTTTATGATATGACTGTGTTTATAAACAACCTAACCTTTTACACCTTTGGCTATGCTTGGCTTTATTACTCACAACTGAGCAAACTTGCCCAAATATACACTAGTGTGTTTTATGAAACCACAAGAATTAGACTGAACTAGTGTACACTACACTGCACTGCACTATTCTGCTCTGCACTTCAAGCACTTCTCATCGAACAGATCTATTATTAGATTGTAACAAATCACAGCTCACTTTAGTTTGACATCTGCATAACTGAGGCAAAGAACAAATTTACCTCCTTTTTCCCGATGGTGCACTACCTATTTCACAAATGCTTGTTGACTTTTTAAGGTAATTTACTCAGTTAATCCGAATTTGTTATTTGTTCAGTATATTTTAGAGATCAGCATTTATTTATTTAAATTATTCTTATATAAAACAAGAAAAATTGTTTGTTATAGTAGTGATCAGTAAAAATAATGAAATAAATAGAATTTGTTATAATTATTGACGTTATTAGGTCGATATGAGGCAAAAAACGGACGCGACTGAGATTTATAATCAGTCGAGTTCGTTATTTGCATATCGGCCGTGTGGCGTTCAAGATTTTTCGTAATAACAAAAAATTTAAACATTTAGGAATAATAAAATTCTTCTATATCTGTCACACAGATCACAGACACTATTATAGATAGGAAACTGTAATGCTGCAAACCGGTACTATAAGTACAGCGCCCCCTGGTCGTGGGAAGAAGAAGTTTTATGTATAGGAGGCGGGAATTTTGTATTGATTCGAATTCAACAATTTACACTTGGTAATAAATTTGAAGATCTCACAATGAGCGTATGTTGAAATTTATTTATATCAAATATTAAGCTATTAAATTATATGCGTTAAATTATATATTTATAATAAAATGAGTGAAATAATAAATTAATACAAACTGTTTTACTTGTTAAAGTTTTTATTTTTTAATTATTTTTCGTATTTCTTCTGTCCTATTTTTTTTATTATCGCTAATTACACAATTTTACAAAATTTTCTTCCCATTTAATATACAGTGTTGAACATTTGTATATAAGTTTTGGGATTTGGAAATCGATGTAAAGTAACATCTGTAAAATATATCAACAATTAATACCGAGCTTACAAAATACTAATTATGCATCTAAGAACTAGTAAAGTACACATATAATACACACCTGTCGCAATGCAATCTGGAATACAGTAATTGATGTACGGCATGATGTCCTTTTCACAAAAGTTTTTTTACACAAATCAAATATCTGGTGATAAATTGTTTACTGTTTATATCACAAGTAATCACAAACAACCACAAATAAATGTGTATATATCATAAATAAACAAAACCACAACTAAATTAAAAAATATATCAACCAATTCAATAACAATCGCGCTGTCAGTAAGCTGTCATTTTCAAATTTGAAATAAAATTTTATATACTAGCGCCATTTAAACGGGGGAAGAAAAGTTATAATGTTGGCCCGCTTTGTCTAATAAGAGATTCCACCGCATGATCTGTCATACTGAACAACTTTTTTGGTTAATTTATAAATTCTCCTAGACAACAGTCCATCAATATGCTGTTATTTTTCTAGGAATACTTGATTCTTAATTGTAGACGACTGTTATAAAAAATAACGGTCTAGGCCATTATTTCTATCTTGTCATTTTTGTTTTTAGTCCTGTTATTATATTTATATTATTAGTAATTTTTCTTTTAAATTTATTACTGCTATAATTTAAATGGCACAAAAGTGGCCCCTGTGATACACTCTTTACGCCAGCAATGAGTAGCCTTTAGGTGACGCCTGGTAAATGCCTTCATGGTACGCATATGTTATCATCATTGCCGATAAAGCCGTTTTATTTGCTAATAACTCACTTTAAAAATTTTCATTTCAATTAAAGTGAGCTGAGATGAGATTTTTTAGCAAATCGAATGCTACTATAACCTAGCTGATAGCTGTCACTTTAGTGTCAGAAGAAAAGAGAAGATTTTATGTGTCCGTTTTAAATGAGATAAAATGTTAATGTAGCTTAGAATATCTATTTTGAAACTGACTAGAAGCATCATGGCTATTTAAGAGTTGCGAAATAATAATTTAATTATTTTCTCGTGTCAAATCATTAGGCTTCTCCCGGTTGGGCAGTATATTTTTCAATATAAAAATATAAATTATGATTCTTTAGTAATATAAAGGCATCATTTTTTAACAAATTAAGCTTACCAAACATTATTAGCTTGTACTTTATAAAACATGTTTTGACTACATATAGTCAGAAAAATTGACTCTGTCGGATCCAGCAATAAAACTATAAATATCGTAATTATGACAAAGCGGCATATCGCTTACTGTTTGCTTTATAATATTGGATGCAAAACAGGCCATTATTTGCGTCAGTGAAATGAAGACATGCATCGTCTGGTACTTCTACCTACTCTGAGTGCTCTGTATAGTAAAATAATCTTACTATTTCGTTATCATAAATGCCATTTTTGTTTGAAATAATTTTTGGAACTACAGTTTTCATTCACATAAGAAATTTGTTCCAAACAAAAATAGCATTTATGTTAAAGGAACAGTAAGATTATTTTACGATATTTTACTATACAGAGCATGTTTTCATTTCAATAATGACCCGTTGTCACACAATGTTATAATGCAAACAGTGAGCGATATGTCATAAGTGCGATATTTATATTTTTATTGCTATACCCGACAATTTTCTCACTATATTTATTAGGAATGACGAATTCCGATAATTTTGATACCCGAGTACCCAAAACAACTACACGGATAGTACCCTTTACCCGTTAATTACGCGATACCTTTTAATTACCCGATACCCTTTAATTACCCGATACCCTTTAATTACCCGATACCCTTTAATTACCCGTTATCCTTTAAGCACATATACATAATTCATTAATTTGTTAATTACCAGTTACTCTTGCAGTTTACTTTGTAATAAAATTCATAATTATTATTTACATATATTTATTAAATAAAAAGTAACACAAATAAATAATATACTGTGTCTCTATAAAAAACTTAACATATATTATAGTAATTACCTATGGTTTGATAATAAAAAGCTCTTCTTTTAGATACAATCTTTCCGGCAGCTGAAAACTGTTCGGGTAATTAAAGAGTATGGGGTAATTAACGGGCAGCGGGTAAATTTCGGGTAATCGGGTGAGAAATTTTATACCCGGGTACATTATTATCGGGTAGATTCCCGAGTACCCGGGACCCATCGTCATTCCTAATATTTATTGTATTTTATCTTTGTTGTTGTTGTTGTTGTTGAAACGTCGTTTAACAAAAATATAAATACAAAACTAAAGCCAAATATTGCTTAATTTATTTAATATGAACTCTGAAAGCTTCATTCATTTTTTACGGAGTATCTAATTTTTACAAACTTTTTGATATTTTTATCAGTTTTTATTACATTTTCCGGTTTCTGTAGCCATCTATCGTTTGTAAATTTGCCTCCAGGTTTCTTCATGAATGGCATACACCACTACATATACACGGATCTCGGCGGGGTGTTATTTTAGGAGCGATGTTTGTTTTGTGCACGGATACAACGGACACGTCATTATATTATGAGTGCCCCTCTGTACGTCCCCGTACGTTAAGTGGACACCGATATTAGTGCCACAGGGTTTTATGTTGACTGATTTTATTTATGACCCGCAGAGAACCAAGAAAATTTCCACAGGGTAAAGCATGGATTAAAGGAATAAAATTAAAAGATTTGTCATAATAATTTGTATTCGAAATGATAAATTAATTTTTGGAAATATTTGAGGGATAGTTTTAATTTAATTCCAATGTAGATACGTTTTCGTAGCATTTGCATGGGATCTTCATACAGTTATTCTGAATTGTTTGGATTTTGCGGTACTGCGGTATTCTTTAGTTAAATGAAGTTAAATGTATAATTTGTTACCATTACTATGCCTAATCGAGCATGTCAATTGTTGAACCATAACTTCTTGAATTTTAAACAATATTCTACCTAGTCACTGTAATTTATCAATGTACAGGGTATCTCATTTTCGATGTTTTTTAAGGCTATCTCGGGAAATATTACTGATAGAGCAAAATCGTTTGCACATTCCAGGGTCAACTTTTTGAGAAAAGTTTAATAGTCACCACAGGAATTTGAAAATATGTAAGAGAAGAAATCATAATTTTCATAAGTACAGCCTTTAGAATAAGTAAAATCTGATTTTATTTTTGCAAGATACTGTTAAATACCTGCCCCCGCACTTTAATTTTGTGTTTCTTTATTTATTTTAGCTAGAAGAAGGTATTAGGTACAACAAAAAAATGGAATTTCTAGAGGGGTTGGTATTCAAGAATCTTGGCAAATAATAATTACATTATAATTATTGGTAGCATAATAATAACGAGATTCACAAGATAAAATCTGAAATTTGAGTTCAATTACTTGGACATTTGTTGAAAATAGAGTACCTATTCCATTACTTAAGTACCAGAAAAACAGATGATAATTATAAATTGACTGGATTAATAGTAATATACTTACAAAAAAGTTTAACTTTATCTGAATTTGATTCAGAGATCAGAGATGTAATTGTTTTAATCGGAATTTTTTGTATAGAATTATACATTTCTGATTAAAAAAATTTGCCGTCCCCGAAAATTTGCCGCCGTAGGCACGTGCCTACTGTGCCTATATTCGTAAATCCGCCACTGAGTGTGACCGCTGCCTTATGGTAGATAGAGAAAAATTGTTTTAACAAATTTTGTACTGTTTTTTATGTAAAATAAAATGGCGTAATTAGATTTTTTGAAAACTTCATAATTCTCGAGATATAACATAAACTTATGATTTTTTAAATAGCAACCTATGTTGTAAATAGTCTTATCTTTTTGCTAATTTTATAAGCTTTTCAATGATATACGTATAAGAAGTCTACATTCTTTTGTTTTACACATCAATAAAAGATGAATTATTAATTTTTTGGGGTGAAAAAATTGAAAATTATTAAGAAATAAAAGAAAAAACTACATAGTCTGTTTTGGTCAAGACGGAGATAAAAGATTTGTGACCTTGGGGAGGCTCGGAGTGAGCCGCCATCTTGAATCAAAGGTGCAAAAAATTTGTGGGAAAGCGTTGACAATAATTATTTAAAAAATCATCAATAATTTACTCCTTTTGATGCCACGATGAATGTAAACTGTTATAAATAACAAAATATATTAGAATAAGTATTAAAAACTTAATATTGTGTGTATTTTGAGTGATTAAATGTTCTTTCATAAATTGTTGTTGTGGTTACCTATTTTTGAACATACCTGCATGAGAGTTCATCCTAGGTAAAAAATGCAAGGCCCTTTTGGTACAAGAGCTTTAATTTTGTATTCTTGTAAAATTTTGATATAGACCACTGTTTTCGAGATAATTGCAAAAAACTCATTTTTTGCACCTTCGATCCAAGATGGCGGCTCACGCCAACCCTCCCCAAGGTCACAAATTTGAGTTTTTCATCTCCGTCTCGACACTCGACCCAAACAACATATGTTAAAATTGTTTTTTCCCCACATTTTGTAAGGCAAAGGTCTTTTTTGGTCTCCATTGACTGGAATACTTTTTTACAAAATTTTGAACTATGACTTGATTGGTCAGTTTTAAATAAATAAATATATCATCACGGCATATTACCCATTTCTGAGTGTGCCACAATCTGCTTTATCACAGATATCGGTAATGATGATGTCATATTTATACCGTACGGGCGCTTGCCAGGCGTCACCTCACGGGCACTCATTGCTGGCGTGGAGAGTGTACCACAGGGGTCACTTTTGTGCCATTTAAAATTCGATATATTTGGCGTCGGTCAGTTTTAAAGGCCTCTAATTTATGTAGAAAGTATGTTTAATAAAAATTATTGCCAGATTTACTATCTATGGGGTCAGTTTTACCATGTACTTACATAAACACCCTGTGTACATATATGTATACAAATTTAGAAATATGATGTGCTTCCGCGTTTCTGTTCTGCTGAACTTTGATTATACTGACTGTACCTTTTCCATCTCTACCCAAGTTGGGTGTGCGACGTTGATGGTGTATATTACGGGTAATTATCTATCGGGGCTTGCAGCTCCTCGCGTGCTCTTGTATTTTTGTGTAGCGGCGTGGGTAGCACGGCCTACTGATTACTGCAATACCTCGGCGCGATACCATCTGACCTCATGTGTAGCCCAGACGGAGGTTAAGCCTAGCTCTAGCTCCAGCTACAGCCAACAAGGATTTACAATTTTCTAGATTTCTCAGATATTCCGCACTGCACAGAAATATAATGAACATAACTGTTGATATGTATAATAAATCATACGCCGGATAATATACCAGCATACGGGAGGGCGAGGAGTTCTATCGCTGCCGGGAATGATCTACTGGTTGTTCTACAGACTACAGACTAGAGACTAGAGAATGTTATTTAATGCTAATTGAATTGCATCCAACACGGTTTTTATTATTTAAATTAATGTATTATCTCTGCAAATACCTATAAAGTCTTTACAATTATTTTAATCGTTCTTCGTTCTCTTATAAAAATTTCTTGTCTTAAAAACGGTATACCAGAAATTATTCTACTTGAGATTAATTGGAAAATTCATTCCTTGAAGAGAAGGTTATCTATAATAAAAATTAAAATCTTGTAATAATTCATTCCTATGTGGTTTTAATTATATGTTATTAGGATTAAAAAACGTCAACACTTAAAAATACAATTTTATCTTTTACTCATTGCTGGAGGAGTTACAGTTTTTGTTCTGTCAACATATTTTTAATGCCAATCGGCGAAAATTTTTTCCGACCGGCTAGCAGAAAACCTTTACATTTATTCGCAAAATTTAATTCCAATAACTAAATTAAGATGTTACTAATTTAGTGGCCTATTCAGAGAAACACAGTCATAAAGGTTGTTACGGATATAAAGATTGTTATCATAAAGACATTTGTAACAATCTTTATGAATTTGTCAATTCAGAACCTACGTCGGTATTATTGACAATCTTTACAAAATAATAATTCCGAATGAACCAGATTATTAGACAATAGCTAACTTCATTATGCATATATATATATATATATATATATATATATATATATATATATATATATATATAAACCTAACCTAACCTTATATGTCAACGCTTTATTTTTTTAATAATATGTTGTCAATTATATTTAAAACGCAAACATTCTGCCAAAATAACTAAAGAAGAATATGACATTTGTGTCATATTTGAAAACTTCTAAATGATTTAGAACGGTATGTTAATTCCTACCAATGATCCCAACGTGACAGAAAAGTTATAGAAACATTTTATTTTTTATTTTGATTGAATATTTAACAGAAAAAGCACAAATTGGCACCAGAATAAATAACAGGGTTTTCACGAATACCTACCACAGAATATAATATTTTCAAAGAAATATGTATTTACGTCAAAAGAAACTTTCGTCCACGACGGTTTTTATCGTTCTTATTAACCTTATTTAAGTCTAAGCAGGATCCAAGCGTATAATAAACTGCATCCTACTAAAAAATAAAATATTTAGCAGAAAGGCCATTATTAATAATATTTGATTGATGTAATAACCTGTCACATGTCAAATATTAAAAATAACAACGTGATAACAACCATAAATACATAGTTTCAGCAGTCGTTATGATAAAGCCTGTCAAAATACGTAACACTTTCAGTACTGAGAATACCAAATTTGATTTTAACAATCTTTACAGTACATAGCAACCATAAAGACCATAACGACAACACAAATATTGAGTTCTGAATAGACCCCTTAGTAAGCTACATTGGGTTGTGTCAAGCTGTGGGGGAGTCTTGGCTATGCCAAAGAAGTTGTCATAGTACAAAAAATAATTATTAGACTTGTGATAGGCTACAATCCTATAGCTCCTATAGCTCCTATTCTTTTTTTGAAGTTTTTAACACTGCCCAGTAACTAGGGCGAGTTGTTTGTTAAAAAAATCCCACTATGGGCCCAATTCTCAATTTTCACCATTGTGATATGATATGAAATGATATATTTATATCATGTCGCTTGTCAATGTCATGATATTATTTGTCAAATGGCGACACACACATGTACCAAATTCGTATTATCGTATTTCTAATTATGCGCAACGAATATTGTCAATATACGGTACATACATACAATACCACACTTTCTCACTCATTTATATAGATCACTTTAAAATTGAGAATAGCTCCAAGTGATAAAGTGAAAAATTTTCACTGCATATCACTTCGATGAAAATTGAGAATTTCTTACTTGTACTCAAACAGAAACATTAACAATATTTATATTCCTCGTCCTCGTGTTCAAATGCAAAGATTACAAAATTCGCCGTATATGCCAAATTGTATTTATAATCATTAATCCAATAAATTTAAGACGAAAAATAATATCAATACGTTTAAGCAAAGCTTAAAAAACAGCCTCATAAAGATTGTGTTTAACTCATTAGAAGTATGTTTTAACTATCCCAACTTTTAATTTTTAATTTTATTTTAAACTTATTTATTTCTTGTTTCATTGTGCTCGTACTAGTTATTATTTATTCATGTACGTTACTTAGAAATTTATTTTCGTGACTTTTAATATAATTTTTTGTATAATTTGAATGCATAGCTTTCCTCAGAAAATAAAATTTATTAGTCTAAATTAGTAGGCTAATTCTGAATCTGTAAATTTGTAAAAAGACAAAAACGCATCTATTTTTTTGACTAATATAAAATTGTACATAAGAGTGGCAGCTTTCTGCTTTCGTTGCGATTTTGTATATTATTATTTACAGATTTACAGATCTGGAAGACTTACAGTTTTGTTCAGAATAGAGGTATTAGTATTTTAGAAATGACTGAAATATGTAAAATGTTTTTCTCTAAATATGTACACTTTTTCGACCGCTTTAGTATTGTAAAGGAGTTCTAGTCACGCCCCTGAAACATCATCAGATATTCATCTTATAAGATTATAGCTTAGCGATACATGGGTTGTATTTGTATGTTATATTTTTCACCAATAACAGTAGCAGACATAATAAAAATTAAACTGACATAATAGATATGTTTCTATAGGTTACAAATTTTAACAGTCTGTTAACTTTAACATGGTGGAATACAGAATACACCACCTACAGAGGTTTTTGATGACTATCATTTAATTTAAAATCTGTTAAATTTTTCGGGCATATTGATTTAACAAAAAAGTGAATTGATATAGGTACCATACATTTATCCTATAACCATTTCATGTAATATGCTACAAGTAACTACTTTTATTTACTTACGTTTTGAATAGAATATACATATATCTACAAATAAGTGATGTTGTTAAAAATAACTAAACTCTAAGTGATTCACAATATGAGCATAAAAAACATTTTGTATAAATATCGCAAATCTGCTAATACACGAAAACAGTTAGCCAATTATTTTCGCATTGTTTGACTCCTATGGAAAAAATAATCAAGGTGAATTTACGTAAACTTTTAGACATTACTTTGATTTATTTCTAAACAAAATATTTTGATGTTTAAATCTATTTGTAGGTGTGTCAATTTTTTAAAATGATTTAACGACACATAATGTTATTAAGTGCACCACAGGAGTTACATTTGTGGTATGATAATTAAATTCATTCATTTCGAATTCTGATTATCATAGAACCACTATAAATTCCATATATGCATAATTAAGTAGTTATAATTAAATAGATATAAAATGACTTAATATAAATTAATATATTAGTATTGATAGAAAAGGAGTGGTTCAATCAAAAATTTTCACACCAAAAGTGCTGATCATTATTCGAAATATATATTGCCATCGTTAAGCCAAGGCTTTAAACTGGCCTCATTTTGTCACCGTTGTGTTTCATATCTTTTTATTAACCACACATAAATAAAAATAACGTGTGTTATTACCTCCAAACATACTATAGCTATAGATATGTGTTCGGGTTATAGTCTTTTGTGCTGCCACTTTGTTTCGTAACAGTGAAATAGTCTATAAAATTTATTATGTCCAGTAAATGGAATACGCTCTTAATGTTCACAGATGTTTAGAAATTCGAATTGATTTCACTTTTGAAACAATAAGTGATAAATAATATCAGGAAGAAAGAAAATAGATGATGGAGAGCTCACGCAAATTGTAAATTACTTCATTCGTTATGCACACGCATTGAGAAAGAGAAAGAAAGTATTGTCATGCAAACATACGGCTAAATAATAATACTGCTATACTAAGTTTCAAAATTAGGTGGAGTTAGAGATGCATTCGGGCGGACCGGGCCGGGCTTTGAGGTTTGGATCGACTCGGCGCGAAAATAAAAATTATCGGCCCGACTCGACAAAAAAATTTGCTAGCCCGGCTCGAAAATTGACTCGAAATCGGGCCGGGCTTCGGGCCGGGCCGGGCCAAAGCTCGAAATTGGGTGCATCCGGCATTCCTAATGTTGATTTTTATGTTAAGGCGAAATGTTTAACTTTTTTCGTGTCAAACTTCTACATTCTTATAACTTTCAACATTAGTTAACATAAGTAGTTAAAAAAGAGACCCTTCTAGTGTAAGTTTGTTATAAAAATTACAGATCTACGAGTATTTAACACTTTGTTTACCGAAGAATTTAAACAACTTTTTCACAAATCTTATATAAAAAAATATAATTTTAATTTACATAAGGATTTTTTATCTAACTTTGTTTCTGTTCAAAATAGGACAAGGAATCATTATGGTAGGAACAAAAATCACTTTTATTTAAGTATACGAGTAATAACAATAATAATAGCATCATCACAATATAATTATTATGCTTTAATGAATAACCTTGAAGTAAAATAATACATTTTTATTTATTAATATGTGAAGTATGTTGTTATTAAATCATTTTGATCCTTTTTAAATTCATCCATTTTCATTAAAATATTAAGGAAACTGTGCATTTGATTTAACTATAAGATTTTTCGGGCCGGCCCGAAAAGCTCGAATTTTTGGGCCGGGCCAAAATCAAAAGTCCGACTCGCCTCGATTTTTGAAAATGATTAGCCCGATTCGGCCCGATAAAAAATATCTTCGGCCCGGCTCGAAGCCCGCCTCGATTTCGAGTCGATCATCGAGCCGGGCCGAGCCAAAGCTCGAAATCGAGTGCATCTCTAGGTGGAGTAATAAGTTAGTCCTTCAAAGATATTCTAGTGGCGCGTCAATAATTATTTGCTAAGGGATATTCGAAAAGACCGAATTCAATAGAGATCGCGGCCGTTTCATTACCCCAATTATTTTTTCAAAATCAGCTGAATTTCTACATTGCAATGCAAATTTCTACAAAAATATATATCGGCAATAGACACTTACAAAATTGCAATTTGCACGAGCGCCTCTAAAGTCTCATTCACAGCTTCGAAAATAAAAATAAAATTATACATAAAAATAAAAATAACGATATAAACAATAGATTCTTATGAAAGTATTCACAGCTCTCGAAAATAAAATTAAACATAAGACATAAACACAAGGATTTGCAAATGTTAAATATTTTACACAAAAATAAGCACATACATAACAACTGTCATTTGAGCTGTCAATATACGATCTGTAAAATGGATTTCAATTTAAATATAATTTTAAAAAGCTATTTTAATACAAAGGTCCGCATATATAATTGTGAATAGTGCTCTAAAAGGTATGAATTTTGTTATTATTGCTTGTTAATTATGAATATATTAAATGACAGTTGATGTTTTATTTTTGAAGCTGTGAACACGAGCCATAAAGTCTTATTTATAATTTTATTTATATTTCTTATTTTCGTAGCTGTGAATGAGCTTTAACGGTAAAGCATAGAAATCAAGGTTGCTATGGTTACCCCGTCCAAACAAAGATGTGTCATCAGCCGTAAACTCTACACTCTAGCCATCGTTTTATTTGAATAATCGAATGATCTTCAATATTATCAAACAAAAAAGTTGCCCCAGACACATCTTCTGGTTTTAAACTCATTTTTATTAAACACAACGTACAAATCACAACAAAGAATTAGGTTTAACACTGAATAACAGATGCGAACACAATGACAGATAGAAACAGGAACGGGACGCAAGACAACGAGGGGAGGTTTGTTTGGATGCATGATCTTCTATCTCTCTCTTGCAGTGACGTCAATTTTGTAAGTGTCTAATACCAAATCGGTTTTACACAACTAAAATTACGTATTATCTTAGCATCAACATATCGTCTGTTCATATCAGAAAAGTAAAAGTTTCCTCAAAACTAATAATTTCTTTAATAGACCCTATAGGCTCTTGGGGAATTATTTTTTTCGAACGTTTATAATCTTCTCACATTTTTTGTTTCGAAATGTGAAATAATATAAAAATATTGCACTTATTTTGGACTCTTATGTAAATTTCTTATGTTACTGCTAGATTATAAGGTTAAAATTGTAATTTTTATACAACAGTTTTATTAAGAAATGAAATTATGATAATACTTAGCTTTTTAAAAATGTATAATTTTAAACAAGACTATGTATTAGTAATTATAAAATATATTTGTTGTGACAGAAATACATATATGAACCGAACGTGTAATAGAACAATGATTACTTGACATAAAGAATGTATGAAAAATTGTATTTTGCATAGGTATAGAACATTCCAGACAAACGCATTCCAACATGGCGCCATAGGACAGGTGACAGTAGTACTGTTTGATAAGTAACATATTGCCTGTCACTTAAATTTCACAGTGCTTATGTATTTCTTGGGCAAATGTTGTTATTTTTTGGACTCTTATGTAAATTTCTTATGTTACTGCTAGATTATAAGGTTAAAATTGTAATTTTTATACAACAGTTTTATTAAGAAATGAAATTATGATAATACTTAGCTTTTTAAAAATGTATAATTTTAAACAAGACTATGTATTAGTAATTATAAAATATATTTGTTGTGACAGAAATACATATATGAACCGAACGTGTAATAGAACAATGATTACTTGACATAAAGAATGTATGAAAAATTGTATTTTGCATAGGTATAGAACATTCCAGACAAACGCATTCCAACATGGCGCCATAGGACAGGTGACAGTAGTACTGTTTGATAAGTAACATATTGCCTGTCACTTAAATTTCACAGTGCTTATGTATTTCTTGGGCAAATGTTGTTATTTTTTGGGTGTTAAAATAGGCACAAGATCAATAACTTTACATTTTCAAGTATGTATTCGTAAATGAATGCAGAAAACGAAACAACTAAAGTACCTCAAATAGTATTTTTTCGAGTTTGTATGTCACGTTAGATAGAAACCACTTGCGTTTATATGAAAATGAAAGAAATGTTGAATGACTGAATATTTCTAATTATTGACCACGAAAGTTGTTTAAAAATAAATATATTTATAATATGTTTTTATTTACGAGTAGAGTTGAAATACATCAATTTACGTAACTCCAATCTCCAATTATTAGTGAACTTCACTATTTAAAAACTAAATGACTTTAACATGTACATCATCGAATGTTAAAAATTATTACGGTTTAACGAATAACAATTAATACGTTCCACAAATTCAGATTATTTTTAATTTAGATGAAGTTTCATAAAACAATAATGGAGGACCTCATTACTGTAATATAAAGTAGCCAATTATTATTGTGAAGTATGTGCAAAATTGACAAAATATTAGATTATCAGAGCACACTGTATATGTGTAAATAATAATAATAATAATAATAATAATAATAATAATAATAATAATCTTTATTAATGGTTATAAAAAAATACACCATTAAGGGCGAGGTTCAGCTACAATGCTGATCTTCCACCTAACCCAGTTTAACAACAACAAAATTGATTAATATAGACATTACTATACAAGCATAGAATATTGAATACAAAGAGTACTAGTACTAATATGTTTTCAATTCAAATTAAGTTTAAACAAGAAAAATGCTTTTTAATTTTATCTTGAAAGCGCTTAAAGAAAGCTTTTTCAAATCCATACTAATATTATTGTACAATGTAGGCCCTAAATACGGAATCGGAGACAGGAGTTTTGGAAAAGTGTAATACGGTGTTTGTCTCTTTTAAACAAATTAGGGACATATACGCAGCCGCAATAATCAAACAAAGGATAGATTAGAGATTGAACGATTTTAAGTTTGGTAGCAGAAGATAGAGTATTTTTAAACTGATATAAATGTTTCAGTGTAAGTAATCTCATCGTATAAATTTAACCCTACATCAGTTAAAACTGCTAACTAATTATTAAGAGCTATTTTGTGTAATTAATGTTTTCTTTCTAATCCACGTTACTCAAGAACGCGAAAAACTATAATTAATAAGTAGTTTTAATTACAGTATTTAATAAATTATCTGTTCTTGACTTCTGAGTAAATTAGATTTCAAAATCCGTGATAAGATCATGAAAATTGTGTAAGAATATGATTTTACAATTCGCTGACCTTTAGATTTACACTCTGAGTAAACAGCACTAATAATTACATATTATAGCGACTTTTTATTGTTGTAATATATTGTTTCTTCTAATAAATTATAAATCGATATTTATCTATTAAGCTGTGCAGGGTTTAATGTATACTTGCAGATATTAATCAATATCACTTTACTGTAATAATATGTCAATCTTAATGTTTTTAAATAGCACCGCATGTGCAAAAAAGTCACTATGTGCAACTTAACAAGGATACGGCTATTCGTTACGGTTGAACAAGAATATGTGCATTTCTCTTAAAAATCTCGCGACTTTCTACGTGTTGTACAATAATAGAAATAAGGAATTCCAAGGTCTCAATTTTTTTTTTTATTAATTCAAGCTCCAAATCTTAATTACATATTTTGAATTGTGTTTAACCTTACGGTATTTGCATATGAATTAATTGATATATTTTTAAATAAATTTACATAACGGGAACAAATATTTGATACCTATTGGTGATTTTATCATTGGAATGAAATAATTTTTCATATGTGACAGTGTTTGTTGTTTGTTGACATTTAAACTGTGCTGTTTTTATTTTAATTTTGTTTATTTCCTTTTCAACAAGAAAGAAAATATGACTTTTATGATTTATTATTTACCTTGGTGAAGTTTATTACAAGCATAATAAAGGAAAACAGAAAATATATCAAAATGTCACTTGTGGAAATATGTTTAATAATTATTAGTGGATGTTTTTTCTATTTATTTGCAATATTCGCATTTATATTCGATTAACAAACAACAATACCTGAGAAATGTATTAAAGTACATTAAGACTCCAGAATATCATAACTTTTGAAAATTTTGTATACTAATCTACATAAAAAAGTAAGACAGGGTAAAGTCGGTAGAGACGGCGCACCTTTTTGTACCCTCCCTAAATGTTTATTTATATATACAAACCTGTTAATAAAAGTCATACAGTAAACATTGTCATATTGTTTCAAAAACTTAAATTATTCAGTGTTAATATAACTAAAAGATAATACAGTTAGACGCTCGATTATATGAATACTTCATTATATGAACATTCCACTGGAGTGAACAGAAGAAATTTAACGTTGTAGGTTCTATAGAGTGAACAAGGTTAATCTCGTTTATGTGAACAGTGTAAACAGTGCCCTGTTCACATCTGTTAGTAGCAAAACAGGGTATTCCTCTATACTATTTACTTCATGTAGTTTTATTCGTCAGTTGCCCATAGCCAAAGACTACCAATCTACTGACGTAGGCCGTAGCATTCATTTTTCTATTGTTTTGTATGGTAAGTCAAAAAATTTAATATGAAACGAAAAGTGTTAACTCTCTCAGATAAAAGTAAAATTATAAAAAGCTTTCATACATTGCACGAAAGTATGGCATTGCCAAATCCACAGTATGTTCCTTTAAGAAAAATAAAATTAATATCTTAAACGTTACATCAAAATGTCCAGGAATAAGTAAAAGAAAAACGTTGAAGATTGGAGAAATGCCTAAAATGGAAAAAAAGTTATATGATGAATGGTTTTGTAAACAAAGGTTAAGAAACCTTCCAGTTACGAGTGAACTCATGAAAAATACAAAAGTGAAACAGAGGAAACATATGAAGAAGTCACTAATTTATTGAAAGAATTAGATAATCAGATAAATCAGTTTAAGTAAAATTTAATTTTAGATAGAATTTTCAAGTAATGATATTAATAAGTGGAATGAGGACGATAGAAGTGAACAATATAGTGATGAAGATGAACATGAAGATATGATAACTGAAGACCAAGGGAATGATAAACAAATGATTGAAATAAGTGCATCAGAGGCCGTAGACGCTTTTAATAAAATAATACTTTAGAGCGAAAGAAATATTTTCAGTATTGATGATCTATTAGTATTGTACAAATACAGGGAAAGAGCATTACAGAAAAGTTTGACTGCAAAGAAAATTCAAAAACAAATAACTGAATACTTTAATATAGTGTAATAGAATAATATGTATTAATAAATCACTTTAATATAACTTTCGATTTAATGAACATTTCGATTGTATGAACACCTTCGGTTTCTATTAGTTCACATAATTGAGCGTCTACTGTAATACATTTTTTTTGTGAAAAAAAAACCATCTCACCCGATATGTATAGGGGAGTTGGCGCATCATGCAATTATTTTATGTTTTACTATTTTTAATTCGTTTTACTTTTCAAACAAGGATATTAGGCCCAGACTTCTTTTTGCACTATTTGCATAATCTGTTTTTTTTTTTTACATCATCTATGAGCGAAATTAAGTCATTTTCAGTCAATACTACTCTTCTACAATTCCCTTTTCATTTATAACGCGGAAAGGGAATAATACGTATTATTAATAACAACAAAATTGTATTCCATCTCTCCCATATGCCAACTCTCCCGATCATTGAGGGAGAGATGGCGCACATGTTGACACTTCCGAATTTTCGACAAAATAAAGGTTTTGTACGTTAGAATACTACATTACATATTTTACTACCTTCATGTTACAATAAAAATTTTAAAAATCAACTATTATAATTTTAGTCGAAACATTTGATAAATACATGAAAATATTTAAGGCATAGGAAAATAATGAAAATGAAATAATATATCTTATTTTTAAAGTACACAAGATGTTTGTAGCAATACACAAAAATCAATCCCTACACATCCGTTATATGCCATTTGTACTTATAGTCTAGAAATAATTCACCTGCGCAGATTAGGACCATATCATAATAACATTAATCTAAAGCTTGATCACTCTTTTGTACCTCATTTTACTTCTGGTTCTGGTACAATGAATTAATGTGACTGTTACGTATTCAGCGATCACTATTACCCGCTTTATATGTACAAACCAACCTCCGTGTTTGTGTTTTCAAATAAAAAAAATATCCTTCAATTTTGTGTGATGATGAATGTAAGACGCTTGTTCACAAACAACAATTTTTATAAGCTGTGCTTTTGTTTTTCGGTGAAACAACATAAAATAATGGAATCAGCATTACAAACCTCCTCTTCTTCCTAACTACATCGCGATCATTCATTTACAAAATAAATTAATGGAAAACAAATAGTTTCTATAACCTAGAAATTTGAAATTATTATTCAAAATTATGCTTATGCTAACTAATCCGTAATACTACGTCGTTTCTTTTACTAAAAAATAAATTATTTGTGTAACTAAGGCAGAGAAAAATGTATATTAACATAAAAGTTATTTATATACTTCCCGGAATCTTAACCAATAATCCTGGATTGAATATTTCAGAGAATGTAAGCTGATGGCGCTGTTTTACATTTAATGAAAAATATACTGTGCCACATAATTGATTGAGATTTAACTTAACCCTTAAACCTAACGGAGTCCTAAAATCCATAGATGGCAACTTTTGCTGTTATAGTTGTCCATAAACCATATATGTATTTTAAATCCTATTTTAACAATCTTTCTTCATTTGCATAAATATTATCATAATTTGAGATTAAAATCACCCGTAACATGCATATAACACTAACAATTTTGCTAAATATATTGATATTAACACTACTCATAATCGTATACACGTTTCACACATCTTATCCTATTTGTTATCATCGTATAAGGCTAAACTAATGACATCCTTATGGCGATAAATTCTCTCTCTGCTATTCAAAGTCAAGATGTCTCTAGTTTGCTAGATAAATCATGCTTAATCCGGGCGTAAGAAGAAAAATACTTTTCCTTATTCGGAGAACATCAAACCGTCAATTCCTTGGAGAATGTGCATGTGCATCTTTATGTCCACGGGAATTGATACGGGAATTTTGCATTTAATTATTGATTTTATGGGCCAATGCAAGATGTGGATTTTACGCGTAAGGCATGAAATAAACTGCTTAAGTTATGCAAATAGTGAATTAATAATCGTGCGTTAATCATCGTAAAATATATGTATATTACATTTATGAGCGGTTTTTTTTTGGTGTTACAGGAAATTTCACTTAAACTGATACAAAAGGTAAATTGTTAAATGAGTATGTTATTTAAATGATTAAAGTCTGATTACACCCACAAGGCTTAAATTTAAGCGACTTTTAAATAGACCATATTACATTGAAATGAAGTGTGAATTAAATAATTTTGCATTGCTGTCAAAATTTTGTAGTGCATTTTTTTTGTTAAGGAACACTTAGGACAGGTTTTTCAATCTCTGGTTAAAATTTTAACTTCTAGTTAAGTAAACAATATTGCATCGTTTTGTTGACAGCAATGATAAATCTGTCATTTGACAGTTCATTTCATTTCAATTTTGTTTATTTAACTCTTAGTTAAAATTTTAACCAAATATTGAAAAACCGGCCGGAATATATCAGCTGTTTCCATAATTTTAGCAAAGTTGACTGATTTTTGAAAGTTAATCTCTTCATAAGTATATAACTCAATATATATTGAATATGAAGGAAAATGTATAATCAAACCGTATAGAGAATAAGATATTCTTTCATATTGATAATCACATAATGTCGAAAAATGATATTTAACTGCGTTTTTTCAAGAAAAATAAGGGAACTTCCGGTTGACCATTTAAAACTGAAATCTAATCAGCTCTTCATATGGAGGTAAAGAAGAGGAATACGAAAGTATCATAATTTTTAGAATTGTAGTTTTGGAATTATTGTCGGAGGAAATTTTTGTCACACGGACACACACACAGACACACACACGGACACTTACACGGACACATACACGGACACACACAGACATACACACACAAACATACACACACAAACATACACACACAAACATACACACACACACACATACATACACATACATACAGACATCAACGTAGAACTAGTAAAATCGTATTCTAGGAATCTTAAAACGTGCTTATTCATTAAAAACTCACCATCGAATGTTTTGACCAAATACAATACCTTCCTTACTTTTAGGTGACGGAAGGTAAAAATCACAGTGTTGAACGGTGAAATTTTAAAACTACAATCTGTAGTTTTATTTGGATTCGTTATATAAAGCGTTTATTTCTCATTAAATCGGAAAATATCTATTTTTCATTCTTATTCAGATAGTTTTTTACTGTTACTATATTAAATGTCAATGAATACATATTATGTATTATTTTGCGGATATTATAGATTTCTATAAAATAACTATAAGCTATAAATAATAAAAGCAATGAAACTAGCTACATGCAAAATGTTACAAAGTATATCAAAATTATATAAACATAGATAAATATTTGTAAAATGTAGCGTGAACAATTGGAGACTAGATAAATAATTATGATTGACGTAAATTGATTGTGGGTTAAATGGTTCAGGTTCCCTTCTAACTGCGTAAAATAATGGCTTCTAATGAACGTGTTGAAACACGAATAAATTTTAAATTTTCCATGCTTTCCTAAAATAGAATACAGCATTTTTGTAATTTCTCTGACATTTATCTAACAAAGAGTTAAATGAACTATATCTAATGCCAAAATTCAAAAGTCCTTAACCTAAAGAGAACAATAACTAAATAGAAATTAGATTGCATAAATGACAATTCTATGCATTCGGCGTCTTTGAAATCGTCAGATAACGAGTATTATTGAACATTTAGTAATATCTCTGTGGTAATATCACGATTTTTTTCTTTGCCATTTTAACTCATAATCACAACAATGCTATGGGACTTTTCTCTAATGGATTACTTGTTAATGCATTTGATTTAAGATTTCAACAATTTCAATCATCCAGTTTATAACGTACGTTCTTCTTGCTCTATTTAGTTTGTACCCAGTTAATTGCATTTGTGATATTTGTTGTAGTTGTACAAGTCACTAATTGATCTATTTACATTAGTTGATCTTGTTGTTTATTTGCTCTAATTTTCACTTTGTTATAAGCACTTTCTTTTCTCGTTATTTCATTTATTTTATTACATGTGAAATTGTCTCGTGTTTATTTGTAAATTACTGTAAGTACTTGCAATATTTACTGGTTTACTTTAAAGTAATGAGTCCCACAACTCCTATCTGGAACAAGGTAGAGGAATTCTTCAAGTTTCTTGTCAATCTCTATTTATATTTTAAGGGTCCTGGTTTTCAAATTACAATCTACAACTTGTTGTTTTTATTCAAATACATTTAATATACACACAAAACTTTTTATAAATAAGGTATAATTTCAAAGTGATCTCTTCTCTGCGCATTTTGTAATGCTAATACATATTTTTAGTGATCGTTATGTAACATCAGCTTTAGTGGAAAAAGGGTTATTACAGTTTTATTTATTGTCAAAAAGTCGTTGACAGAATAATAAATATTAAAAAAAAAGAAAACTGGCAGAATTTCATACCCATATTCAGCAGAAATTAAAGATTATCATGGTTTTTCACAACAAAATTTTCGCTTGTCTTAATAACTGACAAATATAGTGGTGGGAAATAAAAATTTTATATACCTTGAGTTAACTTGTACTGTTTCTATTTCTTTATACGGTGTGTGTTGGTTAACCACATGTCAAAAAGGCTTTTGTTAGAGCTAATATAAATTAATTTAAAATTAATTCAGCTGACAACAATCTCGATGACAGTTGTTGATGACATTTCGTCCTATAGTTAGCAAATCGTTCAGTGAACTAGCAACAAGTCTGGTTTGCTTACTTAGATTTTGCTTGATTTGCTTCATTGAACGTACCTATTGTTTGCCTAAAATGTTATTAAAAATTTCTTTGCATGGCCCATATAAAAATTATCTTCCTCAGCAACCTTCTTTAAATTAATCTGGCGAATACTAAGCACAATATTTTCAACTCTTGTCCTCTTTTGTCCAATCTCTCAAATACAAACTACGCGACTAATATGAATTAAACCAGACATACACTTCACAGACCGTGATATCAACGTGAAAAACATTAATTCAATCAAAAACGATTAATGCGTACTCGGTACTTTTTTGATAAAACCTTGTAAGGACATAATAGTAGTTAGTGTTTTTGCTACATTAATGATCAGTGTTCATGGGACTCAAAATTTTGGCAGAAATTACTTATTAATATTTGATATTTCATTTCGATTTCACATTTTTGAGTTAAGTAATACTTAAAATTTAGGAAATGGTTGTTATTATGGGGTTTCGTGGCCGCGTGCCTGAATGTCTGGTCGCGAATTTGGGGACCGGGTTCGATTCCTCCCGGCGCCAAAAATTATTTTACAAAACCCTTGTAGTGTACTCTCCACGCCAGCAATGCGTGTCCGACAGGTGACGCCTGGTAAACGCCCACGCGGCACGAATATGTCATCATAATTACCGATATCTGGCACACCCAGCAATGGCTAATATGCCGTGATGATATATTTATTTATTTTTAGAAAACAATTTGTACTGTTTCCTTGGAGGTAGGGATGCGTTCGTTCCGAGCCGGGCCGGGCTTTGAGGTTTGGCTCGACTCGGTCCGAAAAAACAAATTGCCGGCCCGATTCGAAGATCGACTCGACAAAAAAATTAGCCGGCTCGGCTCGAAAGTTGACTCGAGATTGGGCCGGGCTGGGCCATGATGAGGCGAAATATTAAACTTTTTTCGTGTCAAATTTAAAACCAAAATATCTATTTCCTTAGATCGTTCAACACTAGTTTACATAAGTTGTTAAAAATAAAAAGCTTCTAGTGTAAGCTTGTTATAAAATGTACAGCTGTACGAGTATTTAATACTTTGTTTCCCGAAGGCGTCCGAAATTTACACAACTTTTTTTAACAAATCTTGTACGGTCATTTATATGTAAAGGTTTATTTTTTCTAACTTTATATTTCTACTCAAAAATGCTTCTAAATCCATCCATTTTCATTAAAATATTAAGGAAACTGTGCATTTGATTGAACTATAAGTTTTTTCGGGCCGGCCCGAAAAGTTCGATTTTTCGGGTCAAAATCGAAAGTCGGACTCGGCTCAACTTTTGCAAATGATTGGCCCGATTCGGCCCGTAAAAATATCTTCGGTCCGGCACAATAATTAGCGAAAACAATAATGTTTCTTGAGCGCAAAATTTGTAAACAATTCTTTTTTCCTAGGGTTATTGCTCAAATGCATCTGTAGACACGTGTTTCGCTCTTATTAGAGCTCATCAGTACAGCATAATAGGTGGACATTAACTAGAGGTAGTAATCAAAAAAAAAAAAAAACTGACACAGTGTAACAGTACTAGTAAGCAGCCAAATACACCTATGTTGCCTCTGCCTATGTACTAGTGCTGTTACACGGTGTCAGTTTTTTTTTGATTACTACCTCTAGTTAATGTCCACCTATTAACTAGCTATGCTGTACTGATGAGCACTAATAAGAGCGAAACACGTGTCTACAGATGCATTTGAGCGATAACCCTAGAAAAAAGAATTGTTTACAATAATTAGCATTTACCAGTGCTCATTTTAGAGGCACTTATAGATGGTAATGAGAATGCATTGCAAAATTATTTTTTATGCAATAAATAATTGATTTCTATCGAATCGGCAAAAGAAGTACTGAAACACCTGGAATTCCAATAAAAAGGCCCGCATTGATGTATAAAAAATACCTACTTTTCATTCATGACTGACCATCATTGATGTACAAAAATGACACCTCTCCCTCTTGCATTCTCCATCAAGCATCACGCATTCACCATCCGAGTTCAAAGGTCAGGTCTAAACACACGTCCGCCGTTAATACGAAAATAATCAAATTGATTAATAAGCTTGGTCTTCACTCGCCGACAGCTCCGAGCTTCAACTTCTACTTCTGCTCGTGCTGGCCAGCAGCAGCGACCCAGCACGGAGACCTGCAGGAGCTGGGACTCACGAAGATGGAGACGACAAGAAGAGATAGCGTATATGAAGGTTGCAGTTAAAAGAAAAGAGAGAGAATGAGAAAATGAAGGAGAAGACTAAAGAGTGTTAAGGAATCCCGGAATGTTGACCAGGTCAAGAAGAAGGAAATGGGTGATTGAAGTCGGTGGGATTTAATTGTGATAGAGAAAAAATTGGTGGTATGTGAGGTTAGATTGGAGATAATCGCTTATTTTTCTTGATGGAGCCCAGATAGATTGATGTTATTAGATAATATTTTTCTTATTAACAATTATTTTATTTATAGTATCAAAGGTCAACCGAAACAATCTAAATTTAAAATTGGGTTAATTTTTGTTAAAAATTTGTTGTTTCAGGGCTAATAATTTTACTAAATAAGCATGTGATGAGAGCTGTAATGGGCTACTTGCGTGGTACTGAAAATCCAATTTCTATCACTTAATACGTAATGTTATGTTGAAAACATGTATAAAAATATAAGTTAATTTTAAAAAAATTATTTGTTTTTTAGTAAATTAAGAAAAAAAAATTCTGTGACGTCATTATATTTAAATGAAGAAGGGAACTATGTTTAAAAATGTAACTTATAGATGGCATTGCGTGCGAGAAATATATTAATTACTTCACAAATAAACACATAGGTAGTTACATGTAATTTAAAATATCGATACAAAAAAGACAAACTAAAATACTAACCTCCACACTATTGTTGAAACGTCAAACAGGAGATCTACATTGCCCGTACAAACAAACGCTATGGCTTTACGACCACTCATTGGTGCGGCGTAATTCTACGTCATGCATGGCGGTAATTCAAATAATCAAATTTCATTTTTTATTTTCTGGCTAATTAATAAAAATTTTGTCAAAAGAAAAAATATTGGTAGCAAGTTTTTACCTGCTCTTCAAAAATATGAAATAAAAAAAGGTACGCAAGTAGCCCATTCAAGAAGGCAAAGTTCAAGCCTTCGGCTCGTTTTGCAAACTTCGCCCTCCTTAAAGTTATAGCAATTAAACGACAGTAGAACATTCTTTGCGACATTGGCAGGGTTGGCACAAAAACCCGCGACCCAGTTATATCCATGGGTAAAACCCAGAAAAAACCCATTTCCAAAAATTTACAAAAACCCAGCCTAATATATCACATATAAATATCTAACCTAGAGGTTTGACAATATAAAAAATTAGATGAAATCAACATAAATTTTATAAGTATATAATAGCGATGTATTCGTATCACGAAAATTAGATTCTTCTGTGTCTATGTCAGTATTGGTATCGGATACAACACTATTTGGCATTTTAACCAGGTTCGTGTTATATTTTTTATATAATAAACAGTTGCTTAAATGATTTCGAATTCTTTCAGTTTTAGAACTAATTTTTTATTTACAATGTTTACAGTGAGTGACTTCTCCTTCAACATAATAAACTTCCGCCACCACTCTAGACAATGGCGGAGGTAAAACGCATTCCATTCCCGCAATTTATCATTTACCTGTTGAAATAAAAAGAAGGTTTGAATGCCAAGTCAGGACTTTATGGTGGATGACCCAAATTCAATATTTTACTTTTTGAGCGGCTGTATCTGGACGAGCGTTGGCATGATTAAGTAAGACCCTTCCTCTTAAATTACTATACGTTACGTTCTACCGGGTTCGCCTTCATTTTACAGCAAAAACTGTGGAGGCAAAGTTGTTCGGAATTAAAAGTTGTACACAAAACTGTCTGCATTTTTATTTATGGAGCCATGACTTGTTTTCTATTTTTCTGGTTTTCATAAATTATTTACAAACTTAGTGAAAAATAAATGCGTATTCTTTTATAACAATGGCATTCTTCACGTAAAAATGTCGTTGCGCATTAACAAGTAATATAATGTATGATTCTTGGTGACATAAATGAAATAGTCTCTTTTTGCTACACAGATCATAGAATCTGTTCACTGTACAGTGCAAAGGTATGAAGTTTTTATTATTGCTTGGCAATTTTGAATATATTAAATGACAGTTGATGTTAAATTACATTTTAATTTCGAAGCTGTAAGCACCAAGCATAAAGTCTTATTTATAATTTTATTTATATTTCTTACTTTCGTAGCTGTAAATGAGCTTTAAGTAATCACCATCACCCATCAGTAATTTGTAAATAAAACGTGCTGCCTTGGAAATTCTATGTCAATAAACATAAAAAAAAATCGAACGTGCAAAATAGTATATTATGTTCCAAGTTAAGAAAAGTGAAAGTTTACCAGACGAGTATGGCAAGTTTACGTACGAGCGATAGCGAGTACTTAAATGCCATGCGAGTACAGTAAGTAAAGTCACTTTTTTGACGCGGTGCGTACACTATTTTTTCGTATTTTATATTAGTATTAAAATTTGAATTTTTTGTGGCAAAATACACTGAATTAAAAACATCTAAAAAAAATCTGTTGGGGCCAGCACAAGACCTTCCGTCAATTCGATGTGTTTTGTGCAAATCCCATACCAAAAGGTCCTTGGAACAGATTCTATATAATATCATGTAAAATCGAACACGAACACATACTATTTTTTTACAAATTCCATACCAAAAGTTCATTTGAAAAGGTTCTAAAAATCCAATAAAATTATAACATAAACTACACTAAGTAATGTCCTTCCATCTTCTCTTTGGCCTTTATCTGCATGTCACTTGTGAGTAACAATATGACATACCAATTTTAGATCCTATACTTTCCATATTTGGTTTTGCACTTGCAACTGACATCTGTCAATTATTTTTTTTTGAATAATTATGTCAGCTGTTTCCATGATAAATAGCAAAGCTGACTAATTTTTGAAAATTAATTTCTTTATAATGCTTTAAATTTACATCTATTGAATATGAAGGAAAATGTATAATCAAACCGTATAGAGAAGAGTATTTTCTTTAATATATATATAATAACAAAATGTCAAAAAATACTATTTAACTGCGTTTTTTTAAGAAAAACTGTTAAAAACTTCAAATAAGGGTACTTCCGGTGGATCAATTATAACCAAAATCTAATCAACTCTTCATATCGATGTACAGAAGAGGAATACGAAAGAATTAAAATTTTTAGAATTGTAGTACTGGAGTTATCGTCGGAGAAAAATTTGTCACACACGGACACACATACACACACGCACACACGGACATACACACACAGACATACAGACATACATACATACAGACATCATCTTAAAAATAGTAAATTTGTATTGTAGGGACCCTAAAACGTGCTTCTTCATTAAAAGCTCACCACCGAATTTTTTGACCAAAGACAATACCTTCCTTACCTTAAGGTGGCGGAAGGTAAAAAACATGGTAGTCTGATTCACTGAGTAACAAAGTAACTTGACAGTTGTTTTTTTGTATCTTATAACCTCCAAATAAATTAATATTTGGAGATGGATTTGCAAAACGATGTATCTAGATGGCGAAAAGAACATGGAAAACGATTTAGAAGATAAACAATAAAAAATAAAAATAAACAATTCCGTTTGTAAAAATGTAAATGACAAAACCGTTGCTATGCAGTAATGATTGCTATGTTGTAAAGTAAACCTTTACCGTACGATTTTGATAGTACATTATTGTACAAAATACGAAAAACATAATTTACAGTTTGTTTATAGTCTTTTACAATTACTGGAGCTTATTTTGTTAATAAGGCCATATACCTCGTTTTCAGCCAAATGGGCCTTCAGAACGGTGCGTGCGTTTGTGTGTCAAAATTTAGTGCATGTCCTGGAAAGAGAACAGGCCTCGGATAACATTTCCTGCAATGTCGATAATTATTGAATTTTATGGGTTATAAAGTATATTTTTTTCACGGCATTAATAAAAGTGCTTTATTTTACACTCTAGAGAGAGAAAACTAATTTTCCGCACTATTTCGCGAGAAGGATGTAGAAAAAAAGTGACCAACATTAAAGGAAAGCACTTTTCCCACTCTCGCTGGAGTAAGAAAAAGATGCGCATTCCTCTCTAGCCTGACAAATAATTATTGCAACAACTATGTTGCAAATCACATCAGTACACTTCTCATAACCTTTCATATTCTTAACAGTTCTTTCCTTTGTAAATATAAAAATCTGCGCGGCTCCTTCGGGGGCATTTGCGGGTAAACTAGCGTGGTAATGAATAGTTTGGTAGCCGGCAGTGCCATGCACATACATTGCACATGCACTGCACCTCATCTCTGGCGGTGTCGGTGATGGAATCTCGCAGCGCCATCGCGAGGGTCAAGGGTTAACCACGCGCACTCCACACCGCAACAACTAATATACTAGCCACAGACGGTGTACAAGTGTTCCTGGGTAAAAAAAAAAACTCGATTGCAGATACAAGATAGAGCAAATCGTTCATATGTAGGAAATGAGATGGTGGACGGGAAAAATCGAAATGTTATGGGATTGCGGTTTTAGGTTTACATATTATTATTATTATAGCGGGTGTAACATGATATGCGAGATGTTAGACTTGTGGTATTTATAAGATTGCAGCGATTTAGTGGAAATTTTTGCAACTACAGGTCAAGTAAAAAAAACTTTAGTTTTATATTTAAGTTTATCTTACAGTACTTAACGCTCATTCACAGCTACGAAAATATAAATAAAATTATAAATAAGATTTTATGGTTGGTGTTCACAGCTTCGAAAATAAAACGTAAATTAACATCAACCCGTTATATAATACATTCGTAATTAACAACAAATTAACAACTTCATACTTTTAAAGCACTAAAAAAAAATTATATTTAAATTTAAATCTTTTGCTAGAACGTAAATTGACAGCTCCAATGACAGTTGTTATCTATGTGCTTATTTTTGTGTAAAATATTTTTAACATTTGCAAATAGAGATGCACTCGATTTCGAGCTTTGGCCCGGCCAGGCCCGAAGCCCGCCTCGATTTCGAGTCGATCATCGAGCCGGGCCGAAGATATATTTTATCGGGCCGAATCGGGCTAATCATTTTCAAAAATCGAGGCGAGTCGGAGTTTTTATTTTGGCCCGGCACGTGAATTCGAGCTTTTCGGGTCGGCCCGAAAAATCTTGTAGTTCAATTAAATGCACAGTTTCCTTAATATTTTAATGAAAATGGATGAAGTTAAAAAGGATCAAACTGATTTAATAACAACAAACTTCACATATTAATAAATAAAAATGTATTATTTTACTTCAAAAATTCAAGGTTATTCATTAAAGCGTAATAATGATATTGTCATGTTGTTATAATTACTATTGTTATTGTTATTCGTATACTTAAATAAAAGTCCTTATGTAAATGATATCTTTTTGTATAAGATTTGTGAAACAGTTTAAATTTTCGACCGCCTTTGGGAAACAAAGTGTTAAATACTCGTAAGTCTGTAATTTTTATATCAAACTTACACTAGAAGTGTCTCTTTTTTTAACAACTTATGTTAACTAATGTCAAAAGTTATAAGGATGTAGAGTTTTTTCATAAATTTGGCACGAAAAAAAAATAAACATTTCGCCTCACATAAAAATCAAAATTAGGAATTTATTATTAATATGTGAAGTATGTTGTTATCAAATCATTTAGACCCTTTTCAACTTCATTCATTTTCATTAAAATATTAAGGAAACTGTGCATTTGATTGAACTATAAGAATTTTTGGGCCGGGCCGAAAACCTCGAATTTTCGGGTCGGGCCAAAATCAAAAGTCCGACTCGCCTCAACTTTTGCAAATGATTAGCCCGATTCGGCCCGATAAAAAATATTTTCGGCCCGGCTCGATGATCGACTCGAAATCGAGGCGGGCCTCGGGCCGGGCCGGGCCAAAGCTCGAAATGGAGTGCATCTCTAATTGGCAAAGTAAAATAAATTCAATTCCGTGTCACATTTTAATAATATTTATGTAGTCAACAGGAGCACAGACGTTATAATAATTGTTGTGCTATCAACAAACGTCAAAACTATGTATTTCATATAAGCAAACTTTCAATACATGCGCATGACAACCATAAAATTTTGGGTTAACTTTTCGGTTACATTAAACTCGTTTAACACTTTACTGGAAACTGAAATACGTCTAACCAATAAAAAAAGTGGATAACTAAATTTTTTTGGTTTAACCTTGTACTGAAATACCAGGCCTTAGATAACTTTAATTTATCTTATCTTCATTAACAATTTGATTCGCTACGGTATTGTTGAATCTTTATTATACTGTATTGAAAATACATCTATTGCTGACTAATTGGCTGCCATAGCAATGGTAGAAACTCCCATTGGAATTCTATGTTCTCTTCCTGATTTTAACGGTAAGCCTCATTATTAATTACACTCGAGGCGTAGCCCAGATGAGAGGTTAGGGCACTCATATGCGCTGACCCTTACACAGGTCAGAACAGCGAACGGTACATATCCTATCAGCTCCACTGCCAGATGACCAAATACAACCAAGAAGTGTCAGCGCAGTCTGCTATTACGGGCAAGGTTACTGGGTTGATGCTACAGCCGTTTGGGTGAGTGCAACTAGTAGTTACCCTGGGTAATGAATGGAAACTGAAAAAAGATAATGATGAAGGATGGACAAGTGAGCACACATTAAATGTGTAATAACTGAAATATTTATTATATCTTTCATATGGTATGGGTGTGGTAATCGCTAATTAATTGTGAATTCTACTGTTACCGTAAGTAGATAGATTCATATGTGATGTGAAGGGTTATGGAGTCAAGTTCAATGAACAGAACCGTAACTAGGAATTTTGCCGTATATGACTAGTAATGAAAATGGCGCCTTTCTACAAATTTTGTTGCCAGTTTATTTATTTAAAAATTTAGTAATGCTGGGTTTTATTTATGCAGCCATTTTCATTTACATTTAATTTAATTTAATTTTCATTTAAAAGATAAATATATGTAAACCAATGTAGCCATGCATACACCATTTTCACTTACGTTTTCATTTATCTCTCATTCTCATTTATTTTTAAAGATGGCCAACTTTTATCTAATAAATGAAAATTATAAATGGCGCATGCGTGGACGACATGACAGGGACGAGAATTTGAGTTGATCAGCTGGTTGTCATTATGTATCTCCGATATCGTTTCTTTTTACGGTTTTTTCTTGCAATAGCACGTTTAAAACTAAACTCATAACTTCTTCGCTGTCACTATTGTTGAACATTTTTATTAATAAACTTTCTTCCAATGAAAGTCGGGTTATAACGTTCATCATCTGTCAGCGTATTTTTATATGTGCGCATGCGTTCATTTTCATTTATTTTTGTTATATATTTTTGTATGAATAGGTACATTTAAAAATTATAAATGAGAATTAAATGAAAATTAAATTAAAAAGTAAATGTAAATGAAAATGGCTGCATAAATCCGCCTTTAAACGTTTAACCGATGGTAGAAATAACCACATACGAGCCCAAAATCATATTAATTGGGCCGCACAAATATTTTACTTTAATGATATTTCATTTTATTACAAAAAAAAAAATATATCATCACGGCATATTACCCATTTCCGGGTGTGCCAGTATCTACAACACATGTAGACATCGGTAATGATGACGATATATTTTACCGTGTGGGCGCTTACCAGGCGTCACCTCACGGGCACTCATAGCTGGCGTGGAGAGTGCACCACAGGGGTCACTTTTGGGCCATTTAAATTTGGAAACATTTGGCGTCTGCCGGGATCGAACCCGGTTCCCCCGAGTTCGCGACTAGACACTCAGGCACGCAGCCACGGGACAAAGAAAAAAATATTTTTTCTATTTCGTATCTGTAACAAAGCTATTACAGCACCCAAAGGAGTTCTTTAACAGCTCATTCGAGTGATGTAATAGATTAGTACAATTTATTTTTATAAGGTTGGTGGCTAAGAATTTCAAAAATATCAAATGTCAAATCTCATTAAATAAACGAAAACAAACGATTGTTAAGAATTTTATTTTTATATAATTTTGAATTTAAAACTATGAATAAGAAGAAGAGAAGACATAAAGTAGTTTAGCATGAAATAGAAAATATCGTATGGTGTTACAAAATAAGGTTATAGTTGTCAAATTAATTATCAACCGTCATATTAATACCGCCCACTGATAAAATTCCCTGCATTTTAACATTACTATTTTTCATTTAAAAAAGGCATAGGATGTGCAAAATAGAAAAAAAATAGTATAAAGAACTCATATCATAATTGTCGATTATTTTGTTCGAAGGGTTGGATAACTACTCTGCGCGTCATGATCCAAACTTCGTTTTCACAAAATAAAATAGCAATAATTATGACATTCGTTCTTTAATATACTATTATTCTTACAAATATTATATTAGTAGCTTACAGTATACAGTTTTAGCTTAAAATAACAACAAGAAGAAACTAGTTTCGATAACAATTAGGTTTATAAATAAATTGTTTCAACTACAGTAAATGTTCAATTATCCTTTTTTTCTGCAGTATTTATGGAAATGATCAGTCCTGTACCTCAAGTCAAAGATCATGGGTTCATTTTAGATAATAAATTAATTTATGACTTACATATTGACATTGTAGGTAAAAAGGCATATAAAATTCTTGGATTTATATTGCCTGTCGAATCCCACCACTTTTGTTCATTTATATTACACTTATATCAGATCTAAACCTGAATTATCAAATGTATGTTAATAGAGTGGAGGGTATTCAACTTAAATTTATTTCTGCACTGAATTCTAAATATCCGGATAATTCAATTTATTTCACCACCCAACAAAAACACGGAGAGATGCTGGACTTAATTTTTCTTTATAAAATAATAAATGATAATATTGATAGTTCTGTACTGTTATTAGGAACTTGTCCTGATGTATGGCCATTTTTGTAAATTAATTAATAAATAAATAAATTAATAAATTATTATTATTTTTTCCCTTTCCCTATTGTTAATATTTTTTTTTCGGGTTTTTGCTAACCCACTAAGTGGGATACGCGTGATTTTATGTATGTATGTATGTATGTATGTATGTATGTATGTATGTATGTATGTATGTATGTATGTATGTATGTAATATCTTTCAGAACTCATATTAATAATTGGAATAATACTACCTTTTTAGTTTAAACCCAACGTTTCGGCACCATAAACTGGTGCCTTCTTCAGGGGAAATTGACATAAAAATGTGAAAAACAAAAAACAACAAGTAACCAAGGTAAAAAAAATAAAAATAAAATAAAATGAGCTTGCAATACTGGTAAATGCCAAATTTTAACATTGCGTCCGCTATCCAGTTTTGTATAGATATCAGTGGCTATATGCTAAATAATGGCCATTACCTTGTGTTAGTACATCCTACTGTGTTTATATGTATAATGTTTTATTGACTGTTTATTTTGTTTCAATTTGATTCTGAAGTGTAATGTATGAAACTATAATAAATGTTTGCCTTTTTGCATTTATTGCATTACTCGTCTATCAGATCACGTTAATTGTGATTAAAATAATATTTCAGCGGGTATTAATTAAAAGGCTAATGTATTGCCATTAGCCATTATATGGTGGGTGTTGCCAGCACAATTTATGTGTAGAGAAGTGTCAGTTGTGATCTTTACGGCATGGACACTAACGCAGTAATAACTAGGTGAGTGCTAATTGTTTTATTAGACTGGGTCGAATGCTAGCTAGCATGTATACAGGAAAAGATTAATATGAACTGTTTAATGTTGCTAAGTTACTACGTTGTTTTTCTATACATGTTTAGTGGTTTGTTATGCATATTGTCTATAATTATTGTAATTAATACATGTGTCAATTATTGTTTTTGTATGTCTAGAGTGCCATAAATTAACAGTTTTGTAAATAGCGTAGAAATATGTAAGGTTATGTTATATATTTATATGTGACGGAGATAAGGACAGTGGGAGAGTCGAAGAATATTCAATGAGGGGGTACTGAATGAACAGTATAAAGAAATTTATTACATATGTATTTCTTCAAAACATGAAAATTGGCACAACCTAATTACGAACACGAAAATCGTGTTCGAAGCTGTTCATGAAATCTGTTAAATGACATCACAAATGTTTCGGGTCCACTCGATTATTGAAGTGTTTATTAACGCGCAAAATTAAAAATAGATAATCTTTTTGATAAGTCAGGAATATATAGATATTTGTGTATTAAGAGCGCAAAATGCGACATTGTCGATTGAGAGGTTGTTGCCGAAATCGACAATGTCCATTTGCGCTCAAAACACACACAAGATTTTTTCTCCAGTCGCCACAATGGGGTCCTCCACCATAAAAAATAATAAAATGTACACTTTATACTTATACTTTTATTACAGTACTGCTCAGTAAATAACGATTGGCTAATACAAAAGATACGGTTTAAACTTAAAAAGGCTTTTAAATGATTATATTTATATATAATTTATGTAAACCAGAATATTATGGTCAGTTTCTCTGTAATAAGATTGGTACTACTAATATAAATTTTGATACATTAAATTTTAATTTGAACGGTAGATGCGGGGAGTCTCAACAATTTGAATTCAAATGTGTTGATAGCGATACTATAGCAACAATTTAAAAAAAATACAAATCTAATGCAATAGGGGTGGATGAAATTTCAATTAAAATGTTAATAATTATATTGCCAGTAATTGCAGATTATATAACACACATTGTAAATACGTGTATACTCGATGGTGTTGTACCTGAAATTTGGAAAACGGCAATTATAAAGCCTATTGCTAAACATAAAGAGTGTGCAACGTTCGATGATTTGAGACCAATCAGTATTTTACCAGTCATGTCCAAAGTTTTGGAGAGAGTATGCTGTGATCAAATCATGATTTACATAAAGGAAATTAATATTTTGCCTGATAATCAATCTGGATTTAGAGCAGGGCATAGTACCAATACATGTCTCTTAAACATTGTTGATACTTTATTAAATAATTTCGATGAATCCAAGAATTCCTTATTGATTCAGATTGATTTATCAAAGGCATTTGATATGGTGAATCACAGTATGCTGCTTGCCAAGCTAAAATTTTACAATTTTTCTGAAAATGCAATTCTGTGGTGTAAAAATTATTTGATTAGAAGAAATTTTCAGGTGTGCATGTCGCACAATTCAAATACATTTACATCAAATAATTTTGCTCTGCAGAACGGTGTACCACAAGGTTCAATATTAGGCCCATTGTTTTTTCTTATATATGTAGCAGATATGCCATCAGTTTTAAATTACTCCACAGCACACTCATATGCAGACGATACAACGATTATTGCAACTATTGATCCATCAGATATGGATGAACAAATTACTAACGTTAATTGGGATTTACAGAAGTTATCTCTATGGATAGAAGACAACGGTCTCAAAATCAATATCTCTAAGTCATCATATCTTGCTGTTGGTAATTCCAACTCCATACCTGATATAAGACTGAACGGTACCATTGTCGAACGTAGCACTACTGTCAATATTTTAGGACTTCTTGTTGATGAAAATCTCTCTTTCAGGCAACATCTAAATAAAAAACTTACAGCCTCGAGACTTCGCTTGCGACACCTGTACCAATTTAGGCAAGATCTAAGTTCAGCAGTTAAATTACGCCTTGTTAACACTCTAATTCTACCCTTATTTCATTATTGCGCTTGTACGTATATTCCAAATCTTACAGAAACAGATAAAAATAGAATTACACTTGTCGAGAACTCTTGTCTGCGTTTCGTTTATGGTGCTCGCAAGTATGATCATATTTCCAAATATCGTAGGCTAGCCAATATGACATCTGTAAATAATCGCGTAAAAGCTATGTATCTCTGTTTAATACATAAAATTCTGAAAACTGGTACTCCTCACTATCTATTTGACAAATTGAAACCGAAGCAATATAATTACAAGCTCAGGATTAAAGATTTATATATAGTACCAGCTTATAGAAAATCGAAATTCAAGGGCTCTTTTTCTTATTTGGCACCGTCATTGTACAACAACATACCTTGTAATTTAAAAAACTTATCCCCGAGTATGTTTAAAATTCATATTAAAAATATAATTGCGTAGGTAATATCTGTGTAATATACATATTATTATTATTATTATTATTATTATTATTATTTGATTAATTGGCATATTGTTTTGCATACAAAGATTTGTGGTTTATTTATGATTTAATACATTTGTATTATTTTTGATTTTTATAAATTAATAATTGGCATTATTATGTAAAAATTTGTATGGTTAGGTGATAGACCAGCCTATGGCTGAATCTCGCCATTGATGTCTCATCAATAAAGAAAATTATTATTATTATTATTATTATTATTATTATTATTATTATTATTACCTATTATTATTATATCGTTACATTAGCCATCTATTCCATAAAAAAAACCAAAATTAGAGCGTGGAAGCAAGGATTTGTGATGATTTGATGAGTTTTTGTAGCAAAATGTGTGGTTAGTTGTCACGCCTGTCACACTGAAAAAATTAACAAATATTTCAAGGAATTTGTGATTATATAGACATGTATGTGCATTTACTGACTTCTCGCAATTATTTAAGTAACGAAATAACTAATAACTTTATTGTAATCAAAATAAATAGTTAACTAGAGATCAGATGTCAGTACGACTCGCAACTATCATACCGCCATCTGTGTACAATCATTCCTATTACTAAACATAACTGTTCACACAATTTATTTTATATTTAATTTTATTTTATCGTTATTTTCCATTCTTCTTGAGTTTTATTCAATCTAATCTAAGCATTTTATATTTTCGTTTTTGTAAATGAATGCCCTATTTCATTTTCACAGCAGTTTGGCATTTTGTTAGGTTATGTTAAATACCGACAGAACATATGTCAAATTGACTTGTGAACGTGATAAATGTGTAATTACAGTGCCATTAGTTCCTAACTATACATTTTCATTAAGAATGTAGACAAGTGACATTTCTCAACATTGTATACTTAGAAATTTGGACAGCGAGCGTTTTTTTTACTTTGTCGCGCATGAGCGGCAAAGTGACATTTTGCGTTGACAAAAGAGAGCGCAAATGGCTACTTTCTATAGTGACTGTAGAAAAAATATATTCTGTATTATTAACGAACCTACATATCGAATGTCTATTTGCAATAGAAAGAGAAAGAAATCCACATTTTTTTGGAATTATTAGCTTTTGGCGCGGTTAGTTTGATGAAGCTATTTCGTTTATACTTGCAATACCTCGTAAGCCCAGAACCAATTATAAGCGAAAATTTGAATGTTTAGTGATAGGTAATTTGACGCAAGCCACAAAAATAATTATTATGAAAATGACACCACACGTAGTTCATTAAAGAATTTAAAATAATTGCTGCTAACAATTTTATAATATGCGACATACCATTGAGATTGTTCCAATTTAAAAAAAAATCTGTTGTGTTCTGCACATTACTTTCAGTTAATTCTATGTATTTTGTACAAATCCCATACCGAAAGGTCATTGGAAAAGATTCTATATATCCAGGAAAATTGTAATACGAACATATACTATTTTCTACAAATTCCATACCGATAGTTCATTAGAAGAGATTCTATATATCCAATAAAATTATAATACGAACATATACTATGTAAATTGCACGTGATACTGACATCTGTCAATTAAAATTATTTGAATTTATTATTAGTTTCCTGTGTTATAGCAAAGCAGGCTGATTTACGAAAGTTAATCTCTTTATAATTACATTACATTACAATAAATGGCAAAAAATGATATTCAACTGCGTTTTTTCAAGAAAACCATTTAAGAACTGCAAATAAGGATACTTCCGGTTAATCAATTATAACCTAAATTTAATCAGCTCTTCGCAAGGATGTAAAGAAGAGGAATACGAAAGAATTATAATTTTTAAAATCGTATTGTTGGAGTTATCGATGGACAAATTTTTGTCACACATACACATACAGACATCATTGTAAAACTAGTAAAATTGTATTCTAGGGACCCTAAAACGTGCTTATTCATTAACAACTCACCATCGATTTGTTTTATGTTTCCTGGAAAAATTTAGTTCTTTAGTGATACGTCTTCTTGAAAATAGACCATCGGTATGTGAATAAATGAGTTATTTAGTCGTGTCTAATTATTTATAATAATATAATTAGATGTGTACCTTGATAGCACGGACTTTATCTTAGAGAATATTTGCTTTTATAGGTAAAATGTTGTAGGTATGTGTAGATTATTTCTTGCTACACATGCGAAAGTTGTAAACGAAGAAAAATGTACAAATATATCAAAATTCGGAAACGATAATATTTCTTGAGCGCAAAATTGTAAACAATTCTTTCTTCCTAGGGATATCGCTCAATTGCAGCTGTAGACACGTGTTTCACTCTTATTAGAGCTCATCAGTACAGCATAGCTAGTTAATTGGTGGACATTAACTAGAGGTAGTAATAAAAAAAACCGACAAAGTGTAACAGCACTAGTAAGCAGCCAAAACACCTTTGTTGCCTCGGTCAGTACTTCCACACCCATTGTGGATAAATACAACGTCACAGCGGCGGTGATTTACAACCCACCAGACCCGTTACTTGGACCCCAAAGTAAATATATGAAAACGATAATATTTCTTGAGCGCAAAATTGGTGGGTGGTTATAAATCACCGCCGCTGTGACGTTGTATTTATCCACAATGGGTGTGGAAGTACTGACCGAGGCAACAAAGATGTTTTGGCTGCTTACTAGTGCTGTTACACTTTGTCGGTTTTTTTCATTACTTCCTCTAGTTAATGTCCACCTATTAACTAGCTATGCTGTACTGATGAGCTCTAATAAGAGCGAAACACGTGTCTACAGCTGTAATTGAGCGATATCCCTAGGAAGAAAGAATTGTATATCAAAATTCATTGAAATACGTGCTCAAGTTTGCACGCTATATCCGTTATCTCCTGATAACCGTACTCGTAATAAATGAGTTAAATTTTATTATAAAATAATTTTCCAAATCTACTTACCAACTGTCGTAGTGGCATATTTTAGAAGCAGTTAAGACGATAAAATATTGTATATTTCTTACCCATAAACATCTAGAAAATTATCATAAAAATATAATCATATAATTTTATATCTACTATACGGCTATTTAGAAAATTACTTACGGCGTTAATAAAATACTGGAATCAACAAAAATGTAAATATCAATTTCTGGTCCACAGGTAGTCTCTAAGATTTCCTACCTCCTAGTATACAAGTTATTTAAAATTCCAAAATATTTTTTCTTTCTCTTCTAAGATATTAATTTATGATGTATCGCTACTGGAGTCTATTGCTTAGGAATATTTTAGCTTCTGTGGTGTATCTATTGTAACTAAATAATTTTTTTCTTTACAGGTGAGCAGTAAACTATCTACATTATCACCCACACAGAAGGTCTGACTTGTAAGTTTTTTATATAGATTCTTTGTTTTTGCGGTTTAAAAATATTAATGAATAGTAATTAAAATATGAATTTATTACTACGGAAGGTTTATTAATTATTATATTGGAAAATAATTACGTAATTCTATGAATATTGTTGTAAATTATAAAAGGTTTCCTTTTTTGTTGATGTTCATTATGAAATTTGAATTAAGCAATGATAATAATAGAAAATTTATATGCATGCAATTGATTAATATTCATAATTGTATAAATAATTTTATGAGTAAGTATTAAATGAGATATGAAATATGTTTATATGAAATATTGTTTATTTAGCAATGCAAATAATAATAATAAAACTAACAATAAAGCAGAGGTTTGAGTATAGTTAACATGACAGGTTATGGATAAAATGCAAATATCAATGTAATTTTTATCTTTTTCAATATTCCTCATAAAATTTATAATTTATAAGTTGAATTAAAAAAATAATTATAGTAGAATATTTGCAATATTCAATATCTCTTGTAGGTATGAAAATCAAATGGTATCGCACAAATGAAAATTTTGATTGCACCTCAGCACTAAATAGATTTTTTTTACTCTGCAGTGCAAACACTGAACTCAAAATGCACTACTATAACCACAATTTAAAATACTCTAGTTATGACACTAGTCATTGATTTAATTGTTTTTGAAGATGTAATTGGTACCTGATTCCTTGAATGTCCGCTAGATGCGCTAGGAGCCAACGACCCTAATTTTGCCTACTTTCTCCAATAAAAATCTAAATGTTAAGAATAGTATAATTATTAATCGAGCGAAAAGAATATAATAAGCGAGGGCAAAGATACTCCTCGTAATGTTAGATTTAATTAATTATTGAAGTTAAAGGTAAAATGTCAAATAAAATCTGTACGTGTCAGTGTGCGCGTTTGTTTATTATTCAGTGGTACCAATGATTTGATTAATATAAACAGTTAAATTTCTTCGATTTTTGATGTTTCGGATAATAGAAAATTATGAATTAAGGCATCATTAGATGTAGAATTTTTCCTCTAAAAAAATATTTAACTGCTTTCTTGAAAACTAATTAGGGGGGACAATAATCTTATACTTCCCTCCCACCTTATTATCTGTTAAAAAAGTAGGCGATAGTTTGTCACATGTTAAACTCTATGTACTCTGACGTCACATTCTGTTTCAGATCACGCGACTTTTTAAAAATAAAATATTACACAAATTTCATTATATAATTGTAAAATATCTAATGGATATTTCGTGATATTTTGAAATTTGAATCTCTTCAAAGAATATCTTTTAAAATTTATTACTTAGAAGTCATATAAAAATTCTTGCAACAGCTCTATTGACGGAAGGTAATGTGCTGGCCACATCAGATTTTTTCCTGTATGTAACATATTCTTTTTTTCAATATCACTTGTGAAAATGACATTTTCCTCACTTAATTTAGTTGTGGTAGCACTTCCCTCACAAGTGAGGAAATTAATTATTTTCCTCACTAAGTGACGAAAGTTTTTTAATAGATGTTTCCACATTTATTCTTTGAAATAACAGATATACAAACTTCAATACATATGAAAAATGTAATTTTCACATGTAATGTTGAAAAAAATAGTATGTAACATACGTGGAAAAGGGCCATTGCAAAAATCGTACGATTAGAACACGAGCGATAGCGAGTGTTCCAAATTTCGTGTTCATTTTACAATGATGCCCTTTCCTCACTTGTATTACAATATACTATTTAATATCAGTTTATTTAAATTGAATAGCCTGATTAAAAAATGAAAACAAATATGCCGAATAAGAAAATGTTACAGATAGATAAAAAATAAAATAAAATGTTTCATTTAGAATAAATTAAAATTGCAAACATTCTACTGGTAACAGTAAAAACTATTGCCTAATAAATCTACACATACTACTGCCAATATTTGATTAATTTCAAGGCACATTTTTTACTTCTTACTATTAACATCTTTTATATGCAGTCATATGTTAGTCACAGCCTAAAATGTTTGAAAGAATGTTTGATTAAATAATCGATAAATAACAGTATTTTAATATGGCGGAAAATTAAAACAGCAACAAATTGGTTTCGGATATTTATTTGATTACATTAAAAATCTTAATTTTTTACATCATAGATAATAAATTAGTAATTTATTACTTTTAAACACAAAAACTGCATATACAAAAACACTGAATGTCAAACAGTCAATATTTGTTATTTAACATTCTTCTCTCCGGAAATATATCTTCAAACTTCCGCCAAAAAATTCCTCCGCAAACAAGAAAAACGACAAAGAAATATTCTGGTTTCCAATAAACAAAACAAAAGTTCGTATTGCAAGAATGAAAACAGAAGTAGTGGAGATCCATTGATGTGCGATGGCTGGATGGTGACTATTTACTTTTCCCATTACAAAGTGTTGTCTGTATAAGGAGTAGAGAAAGATGATCTATGGAGAATGCCACAGCTTAAGAGCAGACAGAGAAGAATAGAATGTGTGGGTATGAATTACACACACTGTGAATCGACACGACACCTCGATTGTTGACATTTGGTTTGACAGTTATACACAGGGGTGACCAAAATGGGATATTTTAGTTTTACTCAAAAATTTAAATTAATATAATATCGCGCTTTGTATCTGGTGTTAGTCATAACGATCTTAATTTCCTAGATTGACAAAATGAGGTCCTCCACCATATAACAAATTAGAACAAGGATTATTCATATTAAAACTAAACCTTACAACTGTATGATAGAAACATAGACTATCGAAGTTTAAAAATACTTAAGTATGACATTTTTTTTGCGTTTAGAAAACGAGCTCTGACGAATTTTCTAATTGACAAGTGTGAGAAAATATCTGATAAAATCAGTCCTTATACTATTTTTTATATTTTGCGACTTTTATACAGGATGTTTATTTTAAATGGACCAACATTATTATCTCGAGAACTATAAGAGCTACAAAGTCGGTTAAATGAGAAAACAATTTTTATTTCACAAAACAAATTTAATGAAAAGAAAAATTATTTTTTTCGACCAGTAGTTCTCAAATTTCGGCACCTAACTTTTTTATTTTAAATGAGAACATATGCATATTTTTTATTTGCTCATTCGTTAGAGTCGTTAGAGATATTAATTCTGAATTCAGTGATATAATATTTTTATACTTTACATAGCGATTTTTTTTTTTTTGAGAAAAATGCGTATAAAGTTTTATATTAATTTTTTTACGATTTATTATATTCCAATATTCTATATATTTATCTCTAAAGTTATAGAAAATATAATAAAAAATTTAAATGTATCAGATGTAAAATTTGTTCTTCAAAATTAGTAATATCAAAAATTTTCAAAAAATAATATTTAGAAGATTTTTTTTAAAAAACTACTACTTTCGGTTGTTCGATTGTTACCAAAACCTTTACAGCTTTTCCCAGGAATATCAGATTGAGGAATTCATAGTTAAACAGGTCTTATAACAGTTAAATTTCTTCGATTTTTCCTTTTTCGGATAATAGAAAATTATAAATTAGGGCTTCATTAGATGTAGAATTTTTCCTCTACAAAAAATATTTATCGTTATTAAAATAATATATCGGTCGGACGTTAAACGTTGAACGCACCACGGGTGTTAAACGGCCAATAACCCCTTCGGTCAACGTACCCACCTCGGATTACGGATACTTACATATGCGCACACACACAAACACACACACACACACACACACACACACACACACAGAGAGAGAGAGAGAGAGAGACATTGTAAAAATGTTAAAATCGGATTCTAGTGACCTTGAAACGTGCTTATTCATTAAAATCTGGATATGTGATTTTTAGCATGATTCCAATACCTCTCTTAGCGAGAGGTAAAAAATTAGGTGCTGTATTTTGAGAACTACTAGCCGAAAAAAATTATTTTTATTTTCAATAAATTTTATAGTTCTCGAGATAGCAATAGTAGGTTACTTATTTAAAATGAACACCGGTAGGTAAACTAAAATATTTTTTAAAAAACTGCAGTATATTGAAAATACTGATTTAGGGAAATTTGTAAGTAAACGAAATGTTGAATGAGATGGGTTGTCAGTGGCAATCAAAACTTGAAGTGAAATATATGTATTTTCTTATTAAATATTTTTTAAATTGAGTACAATTCATGTATATTTTTTATTATTGACCATAAAAGACATTCTAATGAAAAGCGAAAATATTGAAGATTTTTTTAAAATTATAAATTTATACACGAGACCCATATTTAAGAGAATAAAATTTTGTGTTATACGAGTACAAATCTCGAAAATTTACATTCAGAAAAATTTTAGTGTACGCTGCTGAATAGATAATATTTAACATTTTTATTATAAATATTATTTATAATAACTGATAATGAAGAAGTTATTTAAAAATAAAAAAATATCGTGTATTTGGGCCATTCAATTACACATTTTATTGTTTTTAATAAAAAAATTATAAACAATTTGTTGCACTATTAAATAAACATTTAAAGGTAGGCTTTTAATATTATACATCTGATAAAACCATTATCATTGTTCTAAACTTGTAGAATACTCTGAAAATCTACAATAAATTCAGAGATTTCGACGGTAAATCAAACCACATTCTCCTTACGTCACAAAAATTTGTGTAAAATGTTCAAACAGTTCTTCAAAATAATATCCCAGATTAACTCTCTATCGTTTTGCAACTCTTAAAATCATTTCCACCCTTTAAATTCCTCCAAACATTCTAAAAACCCACTCTAAACTCGGAGACTTCAACGCTTCGTTAGACAACATTCTCCGTACCTATATTTTTTCTGACGTCTTGTTTTGTATATCCCTGAACAATATGTGCTTTGGTATGTCGCAACGTGGACACCAGTGGCCACATGGGGCCTTATGTACAGCCGTACTCACGTGTTTGGATGTGTGGTGCGTAACACAGTAAGTACATGACAACCGGACCAACGGAATAGTAATTTATTATCTAGGTATTGGTATGCTGCACATTCAGTACATATGATTTTTGTATTTGTGAAAAATAGAAGCTGTGTATAATATGGTATGAATGAAATTAAATGTGGGGCAGTAAAAAGATAGGTACAAACAAATTTTAAAAAAATTAACAGTTAAATGTTTTATATCTTGCCCAACGTGAAACTTTTGGGGCCGAATTGAAATAAAATGTTTAAAAATAAACTGAATGTTGATATTGCACTTAAACCCATTAAAATAGTAGGCGTGTTGTATAGCAAGTTGAAAGGAGTGAACAAGAATTACATATCAAACATGGTTTATAAAGTTCATTGTTCCGCAGTGATAATTGCAAAGCTACTTATGTGGGTACAACTAATAAGTCAAACTGAGGATCTATGAATATTAAAGATCAATACAAAATAACGCGGTGAACAATTGTGCCCTGGATGAATATTTCAATACAATAAAACATAGGTACTTAGACTTAAAAAAGTCTTATGTGGCCAGGATAACCGACGTTTTGATCATACAATGATCATCTTCATGGTTAAATCAAGTCAGAAAACACAAAATACTTGTAAATGTAAAACTTTAACAAATATAGATAATTTATGTGAAATACACAACGTTAATACAAAAAAAAAAGTTATAATATGAAACGGAACAGAAGTGAATGATCAATTTTTATAAAACTATGACATTAATGTATATAATTGTTAGCAAATTTCACATTCATCATTTTGTATCAAAAATATATCTAATATAAAATATTTTGTAATGTTGTATCTCACATTATCCTTTACCTGCCGTTAATGCTATGTATTTTATACAAATCCCATACCAAAAGATCCTTGGAAAAGATTTTATATATCCAGTAAAATTGTAACACGAACATATACTATTTTCTACTAATTCCATACCGAAAGTTCCTCGGAAAGTTCCTTGGAAATTATAACACGGACACACACTATGAAAATTGCACTTGACACTGACATCTATCAGTTATTATTATTTGATTATATTTGATGTTTCCAGGATTATAGCAAAGCTGGCTGATTTATGAAAATTAATTGAATATGAAGGAAATTATGTAATCAAACCACATAGATAATTTTTCTTCTTTCATATTGAAAATCACATAAAATGTAAAAAAAATAATATTTAAATTTAACTGTGTATTTTTCAAGGAAAACTGTTCCCTACAAATTTTAACTGTTAAATAACTGTCAAATGTCATTTGTGTTTATATTTTTTTGATGAATACAAGTAGTGTTATAAGTGATCGATATTAAACTGAAAAATGGCAAAATGGGATAGAGAAGTAATTGAAATCTTAATGTAAGTATAACTTAAATTTTGACACTTGAATATTTTAATTCACGCAAAACTTCATCGTGTAATCCAGGCTTTAGCTAAGATTTTTAGCGTTATTTTCTTTTTAGTGTTTTATAACAGATTAAAAAATGTTACATTAATAAAATTATAATATAATAAAATTTGCACAAGTTTTAGGTTATATCAGATTTTGACAGATAAAATGACAAATATTTATCTTTTTAATTACTATTAATACAAAATTGTATAAATTTAATAATTAGTTGGGACCAAAATATACATATTAAATTTCAATCGAGAAATCTCAGCGAGAATCTCGGCCGAGACGAGACTCTATTAAACGAGACGAGAAAAATTTCGAGACGAGACATAATTTTATGAATTTGAAACGAGACGAGACGAGACAATGAATTTCTCGTCTCGTCTCGTCTCGACCGAATCACTAATTCTTTTCATTTTATTTAAATTCCTCAGCTAGTACTACATAATCATTGGTTTAACAATGTAGCCCATAGAAAACCTGCCACAAAATATTTCCGACTATTTACCGAATTTATTCTCTTTTCGATTTTGAGTGCGAATAGATGTGCTTTTTTCGAATTATTGTACAATGTTGTAAACTGAATGACTAAACGAATGTATTTGTGGGTACAGTTTAATTTTTTAAGTATGTCTGATCAAGGTCTTCGTCGAATTGTATTAAGATTCTAGTTCCGTCCGTTCTGTTAAATTCAGTAGTATCGTTTAACGTTTATTTAGTACTTAAAATACTACTGATTTTGGTATTATAAAAATAAATGTTACAATAAAAGCATACAAAATTCAAAAATAATTCACTGGTAAGTTTATTAGCAAATGTATAAACCAAATAATGTGAAAAATAAAATACTGATATTACAGTGTTAGTGTCTTTGACAATAAATGATGTACGGCTATAAATCAAGTTAATATATTGCAAATAATAAATGAACTTTCGTTACATCGAAAGTATTATCAACAACAAGCATCGTTTGAAAATGCATGTAGTAATTTAGTCGAAACAATATGAATTTTTGAAAGACAAGCGTGTTATATCAGTCTTTATTAGGGATGCATTCGGGCCGGGTTGGACTGGGCTTTGAGGTTGGATCGACTCGGCCCAAAAATAAAAATTGCCGGCCCGATTCGAAGATCGACTCGATAAAAAATTAGCTGGCCCGGCTCGAAAATTGACCCGAAATCGGGCCGGGCCGGGCCTAAACTCGAAATTGAGTGCATCCGGCATTCCAAATTTTGATTTTTATGTGAGGCGAAATGTTTAACTTTTTTCGTGTCAAACTTAAAGAAAAACCTCTACATCCTTATAACGTTCCATATTAGTTAACATAAGTAAATAAAAAAAGACGCTTCCAGTGTAAGTTTGTTATTGTTATAAAAATTACAGACCTATGCGTATTTGACACTTTGTTTACCAAAGGCGTTCGAAAATTGAAATAACTTTTTCACAAATCTTATACAAAAAATATCATTTACATAATGATTTTTTTATCTAGCTTTGTGCTCAAAAATAAGACAAGAAATCATTATGGTAGGAACAAAAAGCACTTTTATTTAAGTTTACGAATAGTAACAATAGTAATAATAACAATAACAACATCACAACAGCATTATTATGTTTTAGTGAATAACCTTGAATTCTTGAAGTAAAATAACATTTTTATTTGTTAAGATGTGAAGTATGATCGTATTAAATCATTTTGATCCTTCTTAACTCCATACATTTTCATTAATATATTAAGAAAACTGCGCATTTGATTGAACAATAGGATTTTTCGGGCGGTCCGAAAAGCTCGAATTTTCGGGCCGGGCCAAAATCAAAAATTCCGACTCACCTCAACTTTTGCAAATGATTAACCCGAGTCGGCCCGATAAAAAAATATTTTCGGCCCGGTTCGATGATCGACTCGAAATCGAGGCGGGCTTCGGGCAGGCCAAAGCTCGAAATCGAGTGCATCTCTAGTCCTTATCATGCGCGTTTCTTGTCAATGCAAATATGAGAGTGATACATGTAAGTCAACTTGTTAATTCGTTCGTTACCGGTCATCTTTAATAAAATTAAACTGTTCATGATTTTATATTTAAGAATCAGTAAGATTTGACTTGTAAGTGTGATGTGATTATTTTGGAATGAAGAAGATATAACGGTAAATGTATACCGAAACGTCAGATTTGTTTAAATAAATGCTTCATAACTAAGATTTTAAGTATTTGTTAACAGTTAATTCAGTAAAAATGTTTTTTGAATAGATGTAATGATTATGTACTTAAATTTATTAATACTGATATATGTATATTTTGTCATGAAATACTGCGACAAAACATAGAAAAACATCTTTCTGAAAATATTCACTTTATTTTAAAATGTGAAATGAATTCAAATCAACTCTAATTAAAGATATAATTAGTAAGAATAAATTAAATCCTCATTAAAACGCATGTACCGTCTTTACTTCTAAATATGTATACGCATTAATTTAAATATTGCTGTACAAATTATGTGAGTAAAATATATGTACCAGTTTAACATTGATAGAGATAAGTTTTAATATTCTGTTAAGCGTATGATTAATATATGTCATAATAATTAACCAATCTCTCCACTTGAATTTAAATACCAACTAATTTTATACAGAACTTACAGCAGCAATAAGATTGATAATAAATTAATTATACTTGTCTGTCTGATTGTAAAAATAATATGTACTATTTCGAAATTTCTTCTAGGTAATAAGTATGATCGATCTCTTCTGAACCAATTAACCTAAAAAATAACATGAACAACTTCATTACTAAGATTGAAATACGCAAATTTATTCCGAAAAACGTTCGTGATAAAAACAGACAGTACAGTTATTGCAATTTGCAAAGATCAGCCGAGGGTATTTGTGAGTATAATTTCATTAATCAGAATTGATTGCTATTTTTAAAAGCATGCTTCAAACATGAATGGCATATTCGATCTGATTGCTCGTCTACTTAGAATGTTCAATTCATTATGTTCTGTTTTTAAACTTTGAGTAAATTAAAAGTTAAATTTATACCAGAATATTTTACAACTAATATACAATGTGGTTTTTTAATTTGAACAATATGATACCCTAAAATTAGTTTTTGAAATAACTACTTATTTTTGTTTTGAAAATACCGCGGAAACAAATAAAGATGGTGGTTTTATATTAAAACTTTGGTGAGACAGCATTTGATGCAAAATAGTTATTTATGTAACAAGTGTGTAAAGTAGTACTTTTTTGGTCGAGTGCGAGCAGGATGCGGAAATTAGCACGAGATAAAAATATTACCTACACACGAGTTGCATACAATATTTTTCCTACAATCGTAATGTAATAGTACTATTTCTCATAATACTGACTGGGTGTACAGACAGAACCTGGGGAACTATATCCGATCCAGACCGGCGTCAAATATTTCGAATTTTAAGTGGCACAAAACTGACCTCTATGGTGCACTCTCCACTTCAGAAATGAGTGCCCGTGAGGTGACATTGAACTACAGATTTCTTTCAATTTTTATGAAGAGAAAAAGAGAAAATAATTATAAAAATAAGTAGTGGACCCCATTGAAATGCAAGTAGTTTAGATTATAGAGAAAATCATATTTTATATATTAGTAGCTACACACTTTTATTTCAAAGTTCATAGATAGAAACATAATTAATGCTTAGTTCATACTATGAACTATGATTAAATTAGCATGAATTCTCTTTTATAAAAGTTTATGGCTTTAACATTATTGTTCGTGGGATATAATGCTTTTAAAATGATTTGATTTATAAATGAATTGAAGAATAAAATTAAAGCTATAATGCTAATCATATTGAATCTAAATTACAATTTCTGCATTATGTTAAACACTTCTTCGCACGGTACAATATTTCCTCGTGCCTGTATCATAGCAATAAGAATAATCTTTATGTGATCAAATTGTGAAATAGTCTTCATGTGTCACGATGCTATCTATTAATTAAAAATATGCTTCCTGCTTGTAATACGGGATAAATATCACATGGAGGATTTGTATTAACGCTTTCTCGCCGTATATGATACATATCTATCATTTAAACTTTGTGTATTAAACCGAACGCTGAATTTTACACCGGCAGAAAATGATATTGTACTTTCTCCCATTACTGTTCGAAAGAATAATAATTTACTATCAAATTTAACAATCTCACATACGAAATGTGAATCGGGACAGTAATTTCTCACGCGTAACAAAAAAAGAGCAATGATAGCTCGGCGATTAACGCGTTCGATTATTAGCTCAAAGATCATAGGTTGCACTCAGGCGTCCATGTTTTCTTGTATTGCCTACTAATGGAATATTTATTTTTTCAAACCACATTTTCTTAAAAATACCTTAACGATTGCTGTATTTCCGTAAATAATATCTGAATTTCTTCAGTAGGTTTGCGGAATATTCATCGCAGTAAATTTATCGTACGAAAATTCCCCGGAGAGAAATTAATCTCAAAAAATTAACGTAATGTAACCTAGCCTACTATAAACTAACTAACCTAACTTATCATACCCGAATGTAGCCTACACTTACGCCATGCTTAACCTGTCCTAATCTAACTGATTAAAAATATTGCGTTAAATTTTCTTGCATTAAAATTTCCCCGCATTAAATTTTTTTTCAATGCATTTTCTTACGAATAATTTCTCACGATAAATTTTCTACGAAAATTTTGCCGATATATTTTTCTCTATTTCGGAGTGGGAATGACATACTATATTATGCTACAATAAGCTTCTTTGTTATATGGTTTTTGGTAACATTTTGTTATTTGATATTTATATGACTATTAAATACAGAAAATATCTAAGCAACGGATATAAAAGACACAAATCAACCCATTTATTCTACTACAAATTTACCATGGCGTAAATTGTCAACTGTTTTTATAAAGAAAGCACTCATTTCGTTGACCAATTCGCTGCTACGCGGCTTATGTCCGAATTTCTAACTCGTGTTTTAATAGATTGCCTCTTATAATTTATATTATAATATGCAATTGTGAAGCGATTTAAAAATTTTGTCAGCTTTTGTAAAAGTTGATTATTGGATAAAACAAAATAATATTCATTTTTTTGCTTTATATGTCCAATAAAAATTCATAGTGAACATAAATTTGTTAATTTTGTAATAAATTTAATTCATTACTCATTACTCTAGATAATTAAAAAAAAATATGTGTTTGATTTTTAACTTAAACCTGCAAATTTCTTGCTAAAATCTATTCGAACACTCAGTACTTGTAATAGCAAAATCATAGTTATTTTTTATACAAGATGATAAAATTATATTTTACCGGCGAGAGAAAAGTTTAATTCACGAGCGATTTCGCGAGTGATTTACATTTCGCGAGTCGATAATTTAATTTTATCGTCGTGTATAAAATTCTATTTTTTTCTATAGCAGATGTTAAAGAAAAGAATAAAAAATACCAAATATATGTTATTATTAATTGAACACAATTTTAAAATCACAGTCTGTATGTGGGTTGTTATGGATTTTGTACGTAAATAAATAAGAATTAAAGTATTTTATCTACCCTTGTTGTTAAAATGTTACTTTATCTACCCTTGCAGTGCCACTTTATCTACTATTTTGAGTAGATAAAAGCACAGTTTAACATCTGCTATAGATAAAAAATATTTTTGTCATTTTGACGCAGTTTTGATTTATAATCATCTGTTGACAAATTCTTCACATGTAAGTTTCTTGCTGTGGTATTCTTTCTTTTTTAGGACCAGTTTTACAATCTCCGGTTAAAATTTTAATTGTCAGTTAAATAAACAAAATGAAACGAAATGAACTGTTAGATGACAAATTTATCATTGCTATCAATAATCCGATTTAGTATTGTTTATTTAATTGTCAGTTAAAATTTTAACCAGACATTGTAAAACTGGCCCTTAGTAATATAGATTTTGTAGAAACTATAAACGGTATCATACTGTTGAGTGATCTTGGTGTTGGAAAACTATTTGATATTACATGTAGATTTTTGTATAATTGAAGCATATATAAATTTTTGTTTGAAAGTTATAAATAAATACTTGTAATAGATACATGAGTTGTTGTGGCTTTATAAAGCTAAACTAGAAATCAATGGTTGAAATCCAGTACTGGTAATAATATCGTAAATACTTTTCACAATTTGACGTAGTTCTGAATTAAAATCATCTTCAACTTTTTTCATTAAACGGGAGATAATGATGCGGCCGCATATCGTATTGCTACATTGTACGGTATATTGTTTTAATGTAAGTAAAATTGTCTCAAACGCATTTATTTGTCACATTTCCATAAAGAAGAAAAGGAACACATTATAAAAAGCAGAATAAATTTAAGTATCTGCTGACATTGTAGATATGTATTGAATTGCTAATTTGTGAACCGTTTCCGTATTATTTCAATAGGAGAAAAACATAATTGTAAACGAGTTTTTTGCAGGAAGAATGATATTGCATGAAGGTGTTTTTTGTATGCTTTTTATAGAGCATTTACTACTGGTATTAAGTAAGCATTTTGATAAATCGTTGTTTGATGTCATGTCACAAAGACTAACAGTACTAATCTAATCCATTTTTCATCAGATATGAAAATTTACAACTGTAAAAGAAAAGATAAAATGTATAATGCAAAGTGATATGTGGCCAGCATTTTACTAATCCTTAGATTACATATTTCTATAATATGAAACTTATTAAAATCATTCTTATAATATTTATAATCTTTGATAAAGTGCCTAAAATATCACGTTATGTAGCAATAACAATATAACTTTTTTTAAAGGTACTCGACAACTCTAGTGTTATGTATAATACATATAAATAATGAAAAAAATGTTGATAAGTTCAAATATTAATAAACGTTTCCCAAACTGTGGGACGCGAAATATTTCAGTGGGAGCGGATGAGCGGATAATAGTTATTTTTTATACAAGAAGATAAAATTGTATTTCGCGAGTGAATTATTTTTCGCGAGTCGATAATTTAATTTTATCGTCGTGTGTAAAATTCTATTTTTTTCTATAGCAGATTTTAGAGAAAAAATTAGAAAAACCGATTATAAATTAAATTATTTAAGAACAATTTAAAAATCTCAGTAGCGTGGTAGTTATATAATTTGTTTGAAAACAATTTCATTTTATTCATGTTTATACAATTGAAGTTATATATAATATGAATAATATCGCCAAAATGTATAATGTTTTTTTATTTAAATAAAAATTAAAGTTCTTTATCTACCCTTGCTGTTAAAGTATTATTTTATCTACCCTTGCGGTTAAAATGTCACTTAGTCAACTATTTCGAGTTAAACAAAGCACACTTTAAAATCTGCTATAGCAAAAAGAAATTATTTATTTCGGGTTCAAAAACTAGCTAACGGGAGGTTTAGGGGGAGAGGGGTGAGGGCATAAAATTTTTGATGTTTGAAGGGGGAACAAAAATAGTTATTTAAGTGCTTCCTATCGGTTGAGGATGATTTTGGAGATCGAGACGAAGTCGAATTCACCAAAACATTCGAACCGGGGGTAGAAAGCACCTTAATGACCGCAAAGCTTATTACGTTTCTTGTACGATAGACGCAAGAATAAAATTAAAATATGCTTAAAAATTATTTAGATTTTTTTGGTTGTCATTTTTAAAGTAACCTTTGATCATTGGCTTTTATTTACTTACCGCCTCGTCTACTGATCGGTAAGTAATTATTACAATCATTTACCGATCCGTAATTTGTAATTTGTAATATAACCCAATTATTATTATTTTTTTTTATTATTTTTTTTTTGCCTGAGTGTCTGGTCGCGAACCTGGGGGAACCGGGTTCGATCCCGACTGACGCCAAATATTTCCAATTTTAAATGGCACAAAAGTGACCCCTGTGGTGCACTCTCCACGCCAGCTATGAGTGCCCGTGAGGTGACGCCTGGTAAGCGCCCACACGGTAAAATATATCGTCATCATTACCGATGTCTACATGTGTTGTAGATACTGGCACACCCAGAAATGGGTAATATGCCGTGATGATATATTTATTTATTTATTTTATTTTGAAATGTTTTAATTATTCTGTTATATATTAAAAGGAAATATAGTAGAGGTTCTGCAGAAAATAATGAAGATACAAGTATTATTTTCTGGCTAAAATTTTGTTACTTTGGTGGTATGTTTAAGGACATATAAACTTTCATTTGTCGTACTTAGTGCTCTATGCATGCATGAAGTGGTTTTCTTCTTCAGCGTGTATTTTGTTAATTTAATTTCATTTAAGCTAAGTTTTGTTATTTTGCAGGCCGATTCCCCAAAAAAGTTTAAGCTAATAATTATTTTTGGATTAGTGAATTCTTTTCTATTCCAAGATTTAAAATTTAATCTTTATAATATTATCAAAAAAGACAGTAAGGATAGATTAGACTATATTTTGAGATATAAATTGTCAAAATTAGCATAGAATTCGCTAATCCAAAAATAAGGATTAGTTTAAACGTTTTCGAAAATCGAGCAGTTGATGTTCTTGTTGTTGTTGAAGTATGTTGTCACTTAACTCTTTTGCACCCGACGGTATTTTTAAGTTCATTTTATATTTTATAATATATTTGATACTACAACACGTTTCTTGTCGAATTCTGTCCATAGGAACCTTTGCAAAAATATTCTTGGACGCTAAAGGATTAAGCTTAGATTTTCGAAATGGGGCCGTTCTTAAATTACGTAACGCAAAATTAGGTAATTGTTGATGACCCCTCCCCTCCCTTGTAACTCACCCGTAACGCAAATATGAACCCCCCACTAAATATTACGTAACGCAGTCGTTGACTCCCCCCCCCCAATTTTTATTATAATTTTGAATGAGGCGTTTTTAATTAATAAATACACAATTATAATTATTGTTTTCTATAATGTTTTACTCTCATTGTAAATCATCTTTATTATTTTTTTATGTCGTTCCAGATTACTGGTACGAATTTGAACTGTGCCCGACATCTGATGACTGTTATTGAAAGCAAACTACTGCCTGCATATACGAATTAGCAGCCCGGAATTTGAATGTTTGAAAACTATTAAAGCAAGTTTAACAATATTTTTCTAATTATATTTTATTGTTACGTAACGCACACATTAACCCTCCCCCACCCTCTCGTAACGCTACTGTGGACCCCTTTCCTCACCACTTGAAGCGTTACGTAATTTAAGGACAACCCCAATCTACTTTTGTACCGACATACTAGTTTTCCAAATATCATTTATTTATTTATCCTCTTTGAGATGTTCACTCTATTACAGTTTTTTATAGTTATTTATTTTGTCCAATTTACTGTCTTATTTTTCTTAATATTTCATTTCTATTGCTCGCATTGAAGAAAACGTATAATTTAAATTTAGGTTATTGAATTCAAATTGTATTAGTTTTCACTTCCAAATTGAAACTATCAACACCCATAAAAACTTGCTAAACTCTTTTCTGCAACCCAATTTATGCTGTTCAGTTTGCGTTGATTTATGTGTATAAGTTGGGCGCATGATGTATTGTCTATTGCAGACACTAACATTAGACATTGGACATTAACAACAACTTAGCGGCGTTACAAAACTCTAGCGTTGCGGAATTTAGGTCGAACTGCGTGCAAGCTTTGCTGTAAGTATAGCTAATTCCATGTGGAACGCACAATGTAACAAATTGTAAAGATTATTGCATTCCCCAGATTTAGGTTAACTCCTAGAATACTAGAAGATGAAATTTAATTAGTGTTGTTTAAAAGATAAGTCTAGTGGTTAATCTGAGATCCGTCTGAATTACTTCCCAGGTAATTACAAAACTGTTTTATGGTGCATTCTAAACTACTGTTCGTATTCCTATGTGAGGTATATATTGACTTGTAGCGTAACTAATTTATGACTACAATATTTCATGTTCATATATACTTAAGTGTAGTTATTATTCAGAACATATTAGTAAAAGACATGATATAAACATTATCTTTAAAAGAATATAGTCGAACCACTGTTAAATTAGTAGTTACGTATATATATTTATTTCAGATCTGTAAAAAGTATATAGCTATGTAAAACACAATAATATTTTGCTTGTTGAGTAAGTGTTTAAAATCATTAGCTGCCCGAAGGTATAAATATGTGTCCTATAATAATTGTGTTATATTTTACCACAATGAATTGTGTTTTTGTCATATTTTATAATCCCAAGTTAAAATTCTTTCCATTTGCTTTTGTTTCCATTAAAATAAATCTAAATCTCTACCGAGGTTTTTATTAATCAAATTTAACAGTTCTTTATTGTGCAGGTATAAAAGAGCAATGAAATATTTTATTCACCATGGGGAACTTTGGCGTGTTTACTCGAGTGATACCTATACAAAATTATTTTCTTCAACACTATTTTGGAAACAACATATTCCACAACTAAAAATTATGTTTGAATCAATATAATTCCAACAACCCGTATAGAACAATTCCACATTTACCTTTAATACCTTTTATTTGAAATCGTAACTAAAGTGCACAAAAGTCGTCATTAAAAGTTCAGAAATCCGCACTAAAGTAATCTATTTAATCCGACGGTATCATGCAAATGCATATTGCCAACCTGATGATAATTGTTGTACATATAAAATAATTTGGGTACACATGTTCGATATGTACATAATAGTAAATTTTTACGTAAGATCCCGAAAATTATCTGTAAGAAGAACGAACTAAACAATTCCGATAAAGATGATTGAAATAAAACATAATTTAATAGTGTTTTTTTTAACGATAATTTCAATGTTCGGAGGTTAGCAACATTGAGTGTTAGACTGACAGTTATAGCAACATAACCTATAAAAATAAATATTCCTTTCATTTTCACAAATTTTCGATTTCAAATAAAATTTAATATGCAACTCGGCACTCACTTACGGCCTTGGCAACTAAATTCCATATTCGTAATAAAAAGTAGAACTTCAGTACCTTGATACATAAATAACTATTTTTTAAACTAAAAGAAAATATGGCATTTTTGTTATGAATATAAATTTACTATTATTCACTTGAGATTAAAGAAATTTTTGTCAGTTAGCATGATAAAAACAATAAAAAAAATAGGCGCTTTTTTATATAAATAATAGAATAAAATAGATGAATAAAATAATGAAATATCCTATTCGGCTTAAGTTATCAATTAGGTAATTTTAATTTTTGGAAAAAACATTCCTTTTGGCCATTATTCGTCCAGATTAGTTCTTTTAAAAAATACATTGTCAGAATTGAACTCGAAATCTCAGTCATATATCGGATGTCTACTTTTTTAATGAACCATAGGATATACAATGGCAAAATGTTCATTGGCTGTAATTTCTGCCCTGTTAATTTTAGATCAAAAGTGCAAATACATAAAAATGTTCAAAATTATAAACTTCAACAAATAAGTTCAGAATTATTATTTACATGCCATATGAAATTTTTACTATTGTATTTCCTATGGTCCATAAAAAAGTAGACACAGTTATTGTAATAGGCGTAATTGATGCTACAATTCCTTCCAAATGAAAATTGAGAGAAATTTGTTTAAAAGCGACCGGAAAAAAGATTGGTTGGAAGCTATTGAGTAGTGGAGAGAAAAATAACGTGAAGGGAACTACATATGTATGTACTTTGAATATAAATATTTACAATATAATTATAAAGAAATATGAATAATATGTCCAGCTTGACCTACAACCTTCGTGAAGTATACATTTAAAACGACAGCAAAATTTTAATTTATAAAATTGATTCAGAAACATGTAAAATTTCTCTGATAAGCATTGTACCCCACGTAAGAGAAAATTGAAGTGTATTTAATTCTAATTCATATGTATAAACCGCATATACGTATCTACATTAGTACAAACATCTCTATTTTCGTAAAATATTGCAATGCGTTTCTATTATGCAAATCTCCATTTCTACTTTAGCAAATCTACGTAAACAAATTCTTAGTTTTCTGATATGATCCTCATTAAGTGTACTCCTCACGCTATTGAAATGAACTTGTAACCTGCATGGAGCACTTTTGTGAAATTGAATTAGCATAAAAGTAATATAGCGTCGAAGTGGGCACTGGATACTCACGCAGTAGACACACTCGTTAATAAATTGGCGTTGAACGTACATATAGAGTTTAGCGTGCGCGCAGATCATAAAGTACGCGCTCATTTTTCACCTTATCAGCGGAGGCCATTTCTCCAGCACGCACGACATGCGTGGAGATTGCGTGGGTGAAAAAAGTGATTGTGAAATTTTGCTTTGCAAGGTTTTATACAAAGAAAAAAACTAAAATTAAAAGGAAAAATTGCCATGTGCCATATCTACCGTTTTTGTAAGGAATCAACCTTACTGTACTTGTGTTTTCCGTTTTCCTTTTATATTTAATACTAAGTATAAATAAATTGATTTCATTGATTTCATGTCGACATAAATAGTACATAGAACGAAAGAAAAAAAAAAAACAATAATTTTTAGTAATTTTAATATTTACAGTTACGTGCCTACCTAGGCATCACTGAGTGCCTCAAGCAAAAACCTTAACATAGGCGTTTAACATGGGAAAACAGTTTTTTGTAAATAATAAGTGTCCGGCATAAAATTAAGGCATTATTTTGAACATAATAGTACATTTCATCCTGTACGTTATTTAATATTAATTACTTTATTATTATTGAATAAATTATAAAAATTTTCAAATAAATAATTGTTTTAGTTTTTATTGTACAATATGAAAATATTTGCAAATGTTGGCGTGGTGGTTAGCATCGCTGCCTTTGAAATTTTAGTTTGGGGTTCTATTCTCCATTAAGGTAATTGTTTTATTTTTTTCAAAAAGAATTGTTAAACTTCTAAAAAATTGTTTTATATTTCCTATTAGTTAAAAATAATAATAACATTGTAATAAGTAAAAAAGAAACAATAATTGATTACAATAATTAAAAAATTTATATATTAACAGTGCATTGTATTTTCATATTAACACGTTAACTGCGGAGCAAAAATTAAGGAGTATTGCGTTACTAACGATACACATATCGCCGGCGATATGTAACTTGTTTTTACTGTGGTGCGATACATATCTCCGGGGATATGTACTAGATGTTGACTTTAGTTCCATCTTGTGTAAAGATAAGTAAATTTTTGCATGTTTTCCAGTATCTATCTTTTAGGTTGGTATCTTAACTTATTTAGACTCTAATCGTACATACCTACAGTGACTAGCTAGCATTGCAAATATTTAATTATAATTGAATACATGGGAGATTAAGTTACTTATAAGAATTGGAATTGTATTATTTAACACAAATATAACAAAAATAATATTATTACATATTCTGCTAATATCAATAACTAAACAACAAAGTAAATTTACAATATTTTCCTCTTCATTTTCAGCGAATTGTTTTTTTACTAATTCAAGATTTTTTCGATCACTCGAACATTCTTATAAAAAAAAAAAAAACTATAATAATACACTCTGACAATGAAAAGAAACAAAATATATGTTATTATAAAAAGTTCATGCATGTTTTTACAAACCCCCGGCGACATGTACCGCACAGAAATAATAAAGAATTAATTGTGTGCCCTGCATATCGCCCGAGATATGTACTATATTATTATAATCTAATGATCTTCTAGAAAAAGACATTTAAAATCCTACAAGAATCGTTAAAATCTGTCCACAAATAAAAATTGTACACTCTCCGAACCTGAAGAATGAAAAGGCGAAATTTGCTTACGCATGATGTCACCATCTGGTTACATATCGCGGGCGATATGTATCGCAGTTAACGTGTTAATGAAAATAAGTGATATATAATAATTATTTTGTAGGTGCTTTGTTTTTAGTGTAGGTATTTATAAAAAAATATATCGTTTATTAATACCAATATACAATGCATTGTTATTATATCAATATTTTGATTATTGTAATCAATTATTTTCTCTTTGTTTACTACCAACGTTACTATTATTTTTAAATGACTAGTAGAAAATATAAAACAGTTTTTAAAAGATCAACAATTTTTGTGTTAAAAATAAAATAAGTACCCTAATAGAAAATCGAACCTCAATCTAAAATTTCAGAGGCATCTGTTCTAACCAGTGCGTCACGTTGACATTTGAAAATCTTTTCATATTACAAAATAATAAATCGAAACAATTATTTATTTGAATTTTTTTATAATTTGTTGCAATTTATGCAATAATATTAAAGTAATTAATATTAAATAACTCTTGTCTTGTGTTACTCTTGCAAGCAAAAATCTTGTCTTGCTTGCAAGACTCTTGCATATTTCTTGTCTTGCTTATTTGCGCGTGCGCGTAGTGTTACATTATTTAGAGTTGTTTGGGGTTCCCCTATTAGCTGCCAAACCGTTGGTTGTTATATTGTGCAGTCATTGTCAAAAGCTAGTTGTTTTTAAAATTATAGTAGTAAATATATTATCATGTTCAGTGAAACTGAATCTGGTATTTAACACTTTTATATTAATGAGACCGACATATTACATTTTTGCTAAAATTAATAAACATTAAGTGGTACTTTAGTTGAAGCTCTGGACTGATTTCCTTGAAAAAATAAATTATATAATAAAAACTTCTCAAATTTGGTATTAAAACTCGTATATGATTGAAAACAACATATTAGATTTTGAGTATGGACTTTTCTATTTATTGGAACAACGAATTAGATTTTGTTTACAAACGATAAAGAGATATTTTACTCTAAACTTATTGCAATTTTAAACATCGAATTAGCGGTCGGTCATGTGCTGGCCATATCAGATTTTTTATCTCTAAATCTATAGGAAGATATAATAAGAAAATTTAAATTTGTCAGATTGAGTACTTAATGCTAAATTTTCAAAATATAATATTTAGAAGATTTTTTTTAAGAAACTACTACTTCCGGTTGTCAAATTGTTACTAAAACCTTTTTAGCCTTTCCGATTAATGTCAGCTTAGCGAGAGGTAAAACCAATAATAAAATGTTGATATGCTGAATTATAATATAATATTGCAAGAGTGCAAGAATGTAAGAAAATATTTAAAAATCTTGCTATTCTTGCACTTTTCTTGCAGGCCAGATTCTTGTCTTGTCTTGCAATAAACTATACAACTCTTGTCTTGTTCTTGTCTTGCATTTTCTGCAAGAACAAGACAAGAACAAGAAAAATGCAAGACTCTTGTGAAACAATATACAAGATGTAATTTGCTATTACCATGTTCAATATAATGGCTTAATTTTCTGCCTGACGCTTTTTATTTACAAAAAAACTATTTTCCCATATTAAACACTTATGTCAAGGTTTGCTTGGGACAGCCGGTATATATGAATCCTATATTCTGTCTAGGATATCCAAGTCCAACATAGGGATCTCGAGATCTATAAGATACACGAAATCTGTTAAATTGACAATAAGTAGTTCCCTTTATTAGAGGGCCAGTTTAGCAGAATACACTGTTTATTCGGAAAATAAGCGTAGGTCAATCGATAAGGGAAGTGTAAGTTTTGACATTTTTTTAATTTTACAAATAACTTCCAGTTATGAAATAATACTAAATTGTGGTTTGAACTTCTTTAGGACACTTTTTTATACTCTTCAAACTTATAATAATGTTTATATAATAAAAAATTATACTATTGAAATTGAAAAGAATATAGTTTTTGCTTTCGGCGATGTGTAATTTTTATCCATGTAGGTACATTTGTTTCAAAAGATAAAAATACAATTAAGTTATGGAGAAAAAACAGTGAGTATGACAAGCAACATACAAAATTATCAGTATATTCTATTTGTTTGCAAGTTTATTTTCATTTTGATTCTTATTTTTAATTAACTTAGCAATATACATTATTCAATTTTCGTTATTGAAATGTGTGTCAAAAATTCAGATACATTACTGAAGGCTTTTTCTGGGAAGTAAATTTAATATTTTCTATTTTATTATTAATTGGTTATAGTTTTATTTATTATTAATTAAATATTTAAAATTATAGGTACATAATATATTACATATGCGCATCAGAAATACCGCCAATCACGTAAATGAATTTGAAAAATCTCAAACATTTAGAAGAGTAGGAGGAAACTTATTTATAGAATGAATTCACAAATATAAAAATATATTAATAATAGATGCAATTAGAATTTTTGTTTATGTACCAGAAATGTTAAATACAACAGGATTTTTTTTGTTTCCTCTATATTTACAAATAAAATCTTCGCTAGATTAATTGATATTTTTAGTTCTTTGCATAAGAATATTTTTTTTTATAAATTATATTTCCATGCTACAGAATATTTAGCTATCATTCGTAATATTTTATATTTAAAATTTCTGAAATAGAAATATGTTAAAAGAGAAACATATGTAATTGTTATAATATTGATTGAGAAAACAGATGTAGTTCTTGTACCATGGTCCATTTAGGGAAACGTCATTCAACTGTTAACAATTCCGATAGACGTATTGGTTGTTCAGTAGTATTTAATTAAAATACTAGTCATACTCATATCCATGTATGAAAAAGTGCACATGTTTAATTTATATACTACAATCTACAATTTCTAAATAGAGTAGAATACCTAACAGTAAAGTTCACTTCACTGTTATCTTACTAGGTAATACTTACTTTGTATATGGGGGTCGATAAATCAATAGTAATTAATAAGACTTCATCTCATTGAAGAATGTGAGGTTATGTCAAAGAAACAAAAGAAGTATGCCAGTGCAGCCAACTGAAATGGCAACAATAATTAATTCTGTTTTTAATCAGTTGATCTGTATTAATCCTTCTCCTTATTAGGCAGCGTGACAATATTGAATTGACATTCATTACAGTGATACCAACTTGCAAGATTGCCAGTCCCTAGATCGCAGAGTAGAGATTTGAGGCTCCGAAAAAGGCAGTGTGAACAATCACGACTACAGGGATTTTTAGTAAGAAAAGGTTGGAATAGAAACCAGCGTTCAAAATAAGTCCATCACGATTTTTAGATCGGAAATATCAAAAGGTTCACCGACAATGACAGTTAAGATAAATTTATAGGTTTTCCAGTACTTTGCGATATGAAATATATAATTTTCAATACTGCAAAAGTGAGCGATTTATGAATGTCGTAAAAATTCTTTCTGTGATATACTTTAGACATAAACGTAGGTATAAGCTTTCAAGCAAATTGATATCGATTTACAGCTGAGTGTTATTATACTTAAATATCACCAGGAAATATCACTCATATTTTTTTTTTATTATTATTTTCGACTGTCAATAAAATTTACATAAGCGTAGGTTACAAATATATTTTATAATTATTTATTATATGTTTAATATCAAAATTATCTTTTATTCAATGTTGAATATTGTTTTTGTTTTAATTGTACTTTAATAATTAATACAATTATTTCTCTCTGGAAATGTGTAAGAGTTACAAGGTTGGTTAACTTAGTTTTTAGTTATACATAGTTGTATTGCCATTTAAACAAACAAAATTATGATTGATCGTTTGTTAAAAAAAAAAATCTATAGAGGGAGGAGAGAGTCTCATACGTAGGTTTATTCCTCAATTACATACTTACATATAATATGTCATCATAATTACCGATATCTGCGATAAAGCAGATTGTGGCACACTCAGAATGGGTAATATGCCGTGATGATATATTTATTTTATTTATATAATTATTGTGGATATTGTACCGGGTTATTTTTGACGCGATAAATTATGAACATTGAGAGATTTCTATCTTGGGTCGTCAAAAATATGGAAATATTTCAACCCTCATGAATGAAATCTTGGTTATCTTAAGTGATGAGAAGTTGCTCCATTAGATAAATACAAAATGGAATATTTTATTTTTAGTTACTTCGTAGTATGAAATAATATGAAATTTGGTTTGCACTATTGTGGTTTCATTTGTTTCATTACCACAATTGTTTTTAATCTGTAAATTTAGTTGCATATTTGCTGCTTAAAATAAATGAACTTTTATTAAGTTAAACCTACATCGTCGTAAAACTTAAAAAAATATTTAATGAGCCAATTTTCCACTATGATGTGTACCTATATAAAAATTAAGACTTTGATATCATAACTCGAATTCCAACAGTGATAGAAAAATTAAGCATCGCCATTGGAAAAAAAACATGAAAAAATTCCAAATAAGAAGTGCAAAACAAAACTCTATTTTAATTCTTCTTAGAATTGTTTTAACCTATAAATTTAATTATTGTTGCTTGTTTGCTGTTTAAAAAAGTAAACTTTGTTAAATTATACATCTCTTATAGTATAACTTTTCACTATGGTGAAGGCGTCCATATAAGAATTATATCTTTATCATTATTCGTAATTCGGTAGTAATAAAATGTTTGAGCATCTTCATTACAAAAGGCATGAAAAAGTGTCCTTAAGAAATTTAAATCGAAATTTCATATTATTTCAAACTTAGGGTAATTTTCATAATAAACTCTAACTTCACTTTAACCCTAAATTAAAATTAAAGTTGTATTCGTTTTCATAATATAACTTTAGAACTTTAACGAGCACTTTAGCATTACTTTAAAGTCTTAAAGTAATTTTAAATTTAAAGGCTTAAAGGAAGCTTGCTTATGAAAACGGCCTTTAGAAAGTTATGTGGAAAAATAAAAATACATAAAATTTTAGTATATGTATTTATTTAGGTATATAGTGACATGCATATAGTCATTTGTTGAAGGTATAGTAATAGAAGTAGTCTTTGCTTTTTATCGGTCTATGAATTTTTCTTATTCTTTCTTCATCTTCACGAATTCTTTGTTTCCTATCAGTATTGTTTCTTCATTCCCTACTCATATTGTGCTAATACTCTTTCGGTTTACCGTGATCTTTTCTCTTCTTTATCTGTGATTGTCTATCTGTTTTACTAGTCACGCTTTAAGCATTCGAATCAGAAGTTTCCATCAAGAAAGATATTTCTATCCAACGTTAAATAGTATTTCTGTTCTTATTATAAATATACAAATATTTTTAAATGATCTATACTCCGTCTGGTATAAGAATGCAGTGTAGTATGGTATAGGGACAACATTTCCTGGCCTGTGACTGGTGCAAACGCTAGTCAATTTCAAATTGCTCAAACTCATAATGACCTGTCAACCTGTCAATATCTGTCAAAATAGCTATTTTGTAAATAGCGTAGAAATATGTAAGGTTATGTTATATATTTATATGTGACGGAGATAAGAACAGTGGGAGAGTCGAAGAATATTCAATGAGAAGGTAATGAATGAACAGTATAAAGAAATTTATTACATATGTATTTCTTCAAAACATGAAAATTGGCGCAACCTAATTACGACCACAAAAATCGTTTTCGAAGCTGTCCATGAAATCTGTTAAATGACATCACAAATGTTTTGGGTCCACTCGATTATTGAAGTGTTTAGGAACGGGCAAAATTAAAAATAGATAATCTTTTTGATAAGTCAGGAATATATAGCTATTTGTGTATTAAGAGCGAAAAATGCGACATTGTCGATTGAGAGGTTGTTGCCGCGCGACGAAGGAGCGCGGCATTCTCTCGAAATCGACAATGTCCATTTGCGCTCGAAACGCACACAAGATTTTTTCTACAGTCGCCACAATGGGGTCCTCCACCATAACAAAAAATAATAAAATGTACACTTTATACTTACTGCTCAATAAATAATGATTGGCTAATACAAAAGATACGGTTTAAACTTAAAAAGGCTTTTAAATGATTATATCGTTACATTAGCCATCTATTCCATAAAAAACAAAATTAGAGCGTGGAAGCAAGGATTTGTGATGGTTTGATGAGTTTTTGTAGCAAAATGTGTGGTTAGTTATCACGCCTGTCACACTGAAAAAATTAACAAATATTTCAAGGAATTTGTGATTATATAGACATGTATGTGCATTGACTGACTTCTCGCAATTATTTAAGTAACGAAATAACTAATAACTTTATTGTAATCAAAATAAATAGTTAACTAGAGATCAGATGTCAGTACGACTCGCAACTATCCTACCGCCATCTGTGTACAATCATTCCTATTACTAAACATAACTGTTCACACAATTTATTTTATCGTTATTTTCCATTCTTCTTGAGTTTTTATTCAATCTAATCTAAGCATTTTATACTTTCGTTTTTGTAAATGTATGTCCTATTTCATTTTCACAGCAGTGTAGCATTTTGTTAGGTTATGTTAAATACCGACAGAACATATGTCAAATTGACTTGTGAACGTGATAAATGTGTAACTACAGTGCCATTAGTTCCTAACTAAACATTTTCATTAAGAATGTAGACAAGTGACATTTCTCAACATTGTATACTTAGAAATTTGGACAGCGAGCGTTTTTCTACTTTGTCGCGCATGAGCGGCAAAGTGACATTTTGCGTTGACAAAAGAGAGCGCAAATGGCTACTTTCTATAGTGTCTGTAGAAAAATATATTATGCATGCAATTTCGTATGTCTAATCAAAATGGTCCTCAAATGTGTGATATTGAAAATGTTCTATCTCCAAATGATGTGTCTGGATCTTTAGATTATTGTGATATTATTATTTTATCGAAATAAAACTTAAAGTCGTATTTAACCTTAAAATGTTACTGCGTAAATCACTATCCTCAAGCACCGCCCACCAGTGCAATCTTAAACTAGACAAAGTATAGTTTATCATTGAAAAATATTGTTTGTACTTCGGTCTAATCTTTATTATAATTTTTTTTGCATGCTTTGATTATTTCACAGATAATCACAACAAAAAATTTATAAACATTTGGAAATGTTGTTTTATTAGTAAGATTTATACCTTGACCATTCTATATTAAAACAGTTAAAAATAAATTCGTAATCTCTCCAAAAATGCAGCTCTTCCTTAAACATAAAAACTTTTATATCTTAGGTTAGGGGTTACAGTTTACGAGCCAAAAACTTTATGTACTTTTTACAACTTCTTTGTCACGAACCAAAACAAAAAACTTGGAATGATTCAACTAAAACTGACCTTTATTTCATAATCTTGTAAGATCGAACTGGGCAGAGGAAGCAAGGGGAAATGAAGGACATTAATTAAACACTTATTTTTCAATTTATAAACTGCTTTTTTGTGCTCTGACATTTACAAGATGTTAGTTATGAGTAGAACATTCCTGAGACTTGTATTTTTCGATATAATAACAGACTTTGAAATAAATATAGCCATTATTTAGCAATATTACTTCGCTTCCGTGAAATTTGTTTATTAAATGATTTTTGATTTTTATTATCTTAATTACTTTATATTTTTGCATATGTAAACAAGAAGGTGTTTATGCAAATATTTTCCTAGTTATCTGAAGTGTCGAAGTGAAAAGATTGGGAATGAAATGATTGTGTTCGTTTAGTATTGAGTGCATCACATCACATGTGCAGTTTATGTGTATATTGGCATTGGTGACATGTGTTTTCAATTTCAAGGCTGAGAGGAACATTTATAGTGTATTGCGACTTTTCATTCATACAAACAGTAAAATACATCAGTAGGATATTTTATAGCCGATTGTTTTCAGAATTGAGATATTAGAAACAGATGGGAGGAAAATGTCTATTGATTGGAATGAATTATGTAATTTTATTAAAACAAAAAATTCTGTAACCAGCTGAAAATAATTATTCTATTGTAAAAACGAACGTCCGTAGCTGTAGTCCTTTTCTTAAGGCTGATTTTTATTCTTTTCCGAATTCTGTTATTCTTCCTTCCTATGTTTTTCTCGGTATCCCTTTTTACCTTCCGTGACCTTTAGGTAAGAGAGGTATTGTCTTTGGTCTAAAAGTTCAATGGCGCCTTGTAATGAATAAGCACGTTTTACGATTTTACTATTTTCTACGACGATGTTTGTGTGTGTCTGTATGTTTGTGTACGGTGTGTGCGTGTGTGTGTAACACAGACTAAATTTGTGACGTCATTGTTTCATACTCACACAAAGACATTTCTCTCTCACATACCCATATACACATTACGTTCCACAACATGAAACAGTAATCTAATCTAAAATTGTGACAGTTGACAGCAAAATATGCAAGAGAGAAGATTATTAGTACTTTCTATATCTCTAAAAGTACTAATACAATATAAGGTATGCAAATAAAATATTTATTTAAATAAATATTAAACCAAACAATCATTGTTCCAAATTAAACCGGTAGAGTTCGACTGTCGTTTCCGTGAACCTGTGTCTTCAGCCGTTGAAATATTTGAAATTAAATGCCTTTTAAAAAATCATGTCTCTGATTCTAAAGACTTGTAAGGTGTAAAAAATACACCTACATATTTAATTTGACCTATTCTTTCAAGAAAAAAATAAATCAGAAAATGTGAAATGACCCCGTTGGGCAACCAGAAGTACCCTCATTTGTTTTTAATATTTCATATTCAATGTATATAGAGTTAGTGAATCAAAAATTTCATAAATCAGCCAGCTATGCTATAACTATAGAAACGGCTATTATATTAAGATAATTCTAATTGACGGATATCAGTGTCAAGTGCAATTTACATGGTATGCTCGTGAAGTAATTTTACTGGAAATATATAATTTTTTGCTAGAAATTTTCTGTATGGAAATTATTTCATTCTACTCTGAAAGTCAGTAGTTTTAAGTTACTGAAATTTTAATCAATCAAGTATGTTAACATTATAACAGAAAATTGGATTTTTAATAGCAAAATGCATTTCTATAGGATAACATTTTTAACCAGTTGCTAAAAATTAACCACACTGTTACAAAATAGATTCGATTAATGCCCGGTGGCAGAAACGTTCATCAATTCCTTGTTCATGTAGCGGAACTTCAAAATAAACAAATTCGAATAAGTTTCCTTTATGACATTTAAATCATTTCTGTCAAAAAAATCGCTATGCATTTGTTCGTTTTGATGAACCGTTGATTGACCAAGGAATTGATGAACGTTTCTGCAACCGGGAATAAATGTTTGATTTCTTGAAATGTATATTTTATTGAATCACTGAAGGTTATAATTAGCAATTTATTATCAACATCTGGAATAAAAACACGTATGATAGCATGTAATTTTATTTCAAGTCTTTCTTTTGTTGTTTTGTTCGTTTCTGTAGAATTTTCCTAGTTCTCGTAATAAATTCGAGTGAAATTGTAGATGGCTTGCGTGCGGCAACTCATAGATAGTGAAATATGGCGTCTGTGGCGCATAAATTAACAGGAACATCAATAAAACGCGACTCGGCTCATTCGAGCACGCTTCCTTGTCCCATATTTAATATTAATTTAATTTTCTGGCGACCACCTACGCCGGTATCACGAAAGCGATGAAATTCGTTCTTTTATTAATGTAATCACAAAATGCTAATTTGCTCATTTCTACTAATGCACGCAGATACCAATGACGCTAATTGATGAGTGAGTGGATTCCATAATATTAACAAGTACCGTTTCGTTTCTATACATTGCTGAAAATACTTATATAGGCATTATAAATTAACCATATATAAATAATTGGATAGCTACATTTATACGATACCTAATTATTGCGCATCTAAAGTATAAATGTAAAATTAAATACAAGTCCTACATGAATCATTTTCGTACCATGTAAGTACAGAAAAAATTCTGTAACCGGCTGAAAATAATTATTCTATTGTAAAAACGGGGCCCCGTGGCCGCGTGCCCTCGCGCGTGCCAGAGTGTCTGGTCGCGAACCTGGGGAACCGGGTTCGATCCCGACCGACGCCAAATATTTCGAATTTTAAATGGCACAAAAGTGACCCCTGTGGTGCACTCTCCACGCCAGCAATGAGTGCCCGTGAGGTGACGCCTGGTAAGCGCCCGCACGGTACAAATATGTCATCATCATTACCGATATCTGCGATAAAGCAGGTTGTGGCACACTCAGAAATTGGTAATATGCCGTGATGATATATTTATTTATTTATTTATTTATTTATTTATTTATTTATTTATAAAAATGAAAGTCCGTAGCCGTAGTTCTTTTCTCAAGTCTAATTTTTAATCTATTTCTAAATTCTGCTATTCTTCCTTCATATGTTTTTCTCGGTATTTCTTTTTACCTTCTTACCTTCCGTCACCTTTTAGGTAAGGAAGGTATTGTCTTTGATCAAAAAATTCGGTGGTGATTATCAATATGAAACAATATTTTATTGTCTATACAGTTTGATTATACATTTTCCTTCATATTCAATAGATATAGTTATAGAGAGATTAAGAGAGGTTAACTTTAAAAAATCAGTCAGCTTTGCTAAAATTATGGAAACAGCAGATATGTTCAAAAATTCTATTTCACAGATGTCAGTGTCAAGTGCAAAACCAAACTGGAAAGTATAGGATCAAAAAGTGATATAAGTGACACAGTGACCTGCAGTTGCAGCCTTCGGTATGGAATTTGTAAAAAAATGTGTGTTCGTGTTACAATTTTACAAGATATATAGAATCTTTTTCAAAGAACTTTTGGGATGAGATTTGTACAAAATACATCAAATTGACGGAAGGTTTTATGCCGGCCACTTTTAAGTACCTTGCTCTTATTTTTTATAAATATGAGTTCATGTCAAAGAACTCAAAAATTCTATAAACCTTTTATAAAAATGTATTTGCTGAATATAGAAGTATAAATTAATATACCGTGAGTATTTTTTAAAGTGAAACATTGGGTTTGTCATATCCATGGTTACTTGACATTTGATTGACAGCAATGTATTTGCCCGTTCCATTTAAAATGAAACATAGGGAACGAATTTGTCATTTGATAAGACGTCAATAGAGGTTAATTTTGTTTAAATAATTATACCTGCATTCTAAATTAAAATTAGTTGTAGAAAAAATATAGTGTGCACCTTGTGCCCGAGTGGTTTTCTGACTCGGCTAAATTTCTTACAATATTTAAATATAATACTTCTGCCAAATTCATTCCCCATGTGTCATTTTAAATGAGACAGACAAATACATTGCTGTCAATCAAATGTCAAATCATAACTTATAGGAAAATTCAACGGTTATCTGTTATATTGACGAGATGTCATTAGAGGTTAATTTTGTTTAAATAATTATACCTGTTTTCTAAAAATTAAATTTAGATGTAGAAAAAATACTGTGTGCACCTTGTGCCCGAAATATGTTTAGTGCTCTCGAGTGGTTTTCTGACTCCGCTAACTTTCTTACAATATTTTAAAATAATACTCCTGTCAGATTCGTTCCCTATGTTTCATTTTAAATGGAACGTGCAAATACATTGCCGTCAATCAAATATGAAGTCGTAACCAAGGATATGACAAACTCAATGTTATGGTTTCACGTTAAAAATACTCACGGTATGTACATATATTATAATAAATAATTAATTTCATGCTTGGTAAATTCATACTTAAAATAAATAAAGATATAACTTCAATTATGTACTCGTACCTTCTACCTGTAATATAATAATTTATATTCCTCCTGTGCGTCCTGTGCATTTCTCAGTCATGTTGGACACCGTGCGAATGATATGCCATTTGGCTGTTAATTGAATAAGGCATAAACCACTCGCGACAGACTCTCTATCTAACTTCACTTTCTTGCGGAATTCGAGGCGGTGTCCTGGTCGCTCTAATGCTAACCTTTCAGTTCATAGTTCGAGAGTTACCTGTAGCTTGCGGTCTGTGCTGTAATCTTTCGCATCCGCCAATTCTAATTAAAATTTAGTATTAGATGCCAGGCGATTGTAACACCGACGCAATTTATTGTTTTCTGCAACAGGTGTTGATAGAGATATAATTATTGATTTGTGCTTATTTTTTATCTGATTTTTGGTAATTAATTTGTGGTAATAAATATCATCATGACTTTAAACTGTATTTTGGATGTAATCTTTTTGCATTACAGCAATTCAAGAGCAGTTTTCATATGTTGGCAGCGAATATTTTTTAAACGTTGCGATATTTGTCAGTGTTAATGGGACTTTTGTCTACTAGAATCGTGAATAAAATTAATCATAGAGTAATACACAAAAACAACAGAACAACCCAATAAAATTAATACAACCTATTATGAAATTTTTTTGTTTACAACATCGCCCTTCTGAGCGCACAATTTGGATTTTCGTAAGAAATTCGAACAAATTATGCGTCAGTAGTAGCTAACATGGAAATATTGCCATTACCGTGAAATTGTGGCCAAGAACTCTTCATCGATCTCAGCAATAGGGTAGTTGCGCATTTTCCAATTTGTTTATTTTTTTCTGAAAGAATTGTTCAAGTCATTCACTTTAATACATAATATATAATTATTTGAGTATACGTGAAGAAATGTACATTTTGAAAATAAAAAATAATTTGTGAAGAAAGGTTTATTATTATATTTGATTTAATACATAATGTTTTACGTCTGGCAACTGTATATTTTTCAAAATATAATTTTTTGTTTTAATTCTCATTTCAAATTTTTCTGTGTGACGTGTACTATTAATACCAATCACAGTCTTTCTTGCCCTAGCGGTACACTCGGTAGTACACTGTGTACACAGTACTACTATTTTTATCTGAAAAGATTTATATTTTTGAGAGAAGCACATCTCAAAAGAAATTATTCATTTTCACACAAATTCATTAGTTTCATTACCAAGTATTAAATTTGCTGATATAGAAAAGAAAAATAAAATATGATTTTAACACGAATCAGTAGTTCTTCTCGTAAAAGATAGGTTAAATGTTACTAAAAATGATATGTACATTTCCTGTAGTGTGTAGCCACCTGGTGGCAAAATTATGAAGTTGTTTATATAAGAATTAAATATCTTGAAAATATCTGGTATTCAAGTATAAATAATTATAAAATATACTTACTGTTGAATAATACTTTTGTATCTGTTATTTTACTTTAAGAATTATACTGTATTGACACGCTCGTGCGTACAAATTTCACGTCGCGTGCCTAAAACACTATCATTTTGCAACTTATTACATAAATAGCTATTTTGGCTGTTTTCTCAAAAATAGTAGTCCATAATAAAATTTTACAAGACTACAAAATTGACGCTCGTATTTTTTTTTTAGTAAAAAAGGGTTCTTGCATTTTTAATTAGGATGAACTCTTAAAGAGTTATGTTCAAAAATAGTTAACCAGAATAATATTTTATGAAAGAAAACAATATCACTCAAATATAAACAATATTGATGAATTTGTAGAAAAGCGTTGACAAAAATTATTTAAAAATCATCGATAATTTACTTCTTTCGATGCCACGACGAATGTAAACTGTTATAAATAACAAAACCTATTAGACAAATTATTAAATACTTAATATTGTTTATATTTTGAGTGATTTAATTTTCTTTCATAAATTGTTATTCTGTATAACTATTTTTGAATAAAACTTTTTGAAAGATCATCCTAGGTAAAAATGCAAGAACCCTTTTGGTACAAAAATACGAGCTTTAATTGTCTTTACTTGCATTGATATAAGTAGGTACCTACCTCTCTTATCTGTGTTAGTGAAAGGTGAAAAGAATATGTGCGAAAACCCACATAGTAGGAAGCCCAGGCAGATTATTTTTTATTATTCTTTGTTAATTTATTTCAAAACGTCCGACTTTCTGACGATTTTATTTTTCTTCCGTGTGACATAGCAATTAATTTTGCTGCTCTTTAATTATCTTTTTACACTCAACTAGGGTTTAATTTGTCATAATCATGTACATCATTTGTCCAACTGTTACATGAGTCTAGAATGAAATTAAAATGTTATCGTGGAAATCGGGAAGTCATGAGAGTCAACGAATGTACGAATTTTGTGTCACGTTCGTCATAATAATGTTGTGGTAATAAACCGCAAAGTTTTATATTCGTGAAATTTTTGTGATAGTACAAAAGTACAAACAATCCCAAGACTGTAAAGATGTTTTTATGATGTTCACACGAATAAAAATTTTACTATCGCGACATTTTCGGTATGTCACAAATTAATGACCGACATACTTGTCCTGGGAAGGTGACCATATTGTTAGCACATTATTTCCTTATGAATAAAATAACAAACCAAATGAACATGAATGTTCAGTAAAAATAATGAATGTGGTAGTAAAATAATACCTGTGCATTATAACTATTGAATGGCACGATAAATAAAAATTACTCCTTACTTTAAAATTAACTGAATATAAAAACTATGTATAAACCCAGACTCATAGTAGTTCGATCGGCTTTGAAATTTCTACAAAATTTGTTTGAGTTGAAAATATAGACTTATAACTTTAAAAAAGTATCTGTTGTGCCCAGCACAATAGCTCTCGCCGTTTCCATATTAGGCTATACATATAATTACTGTATATATTTATTTCTGGTACACACAAAAATTCTAATTACATCTCTTCTTTATATATTTTTATATTTTTTAATTCATTCTATGAACAAGTGTCTTCTTAGTCTTTTTAATGTCCAGTTGCATGAACAAGACTTAAATTTTAAGTGACCCTTAAACTAAAAAATGCAAATGGATAACTAGACATTTGACATTTTATTTTGATGTAATATTGTCAATTTAAGGAACGCTTCAAATTTAAGTTATACGTTGGTGCAACCGGCCATAAATGTTCAAGATCCTTCCAATTCATTGATGAGATAGGCGCTATTTATGAATGTATAAGAAATATATGTATCTATAATTATAAATATTTAATTAATAATAAAATAAGAAATATTAAATGTACTTCTCAGAAAAAAGTCTTTAGTAATGTCTTTGGATTTTTGATACCGACCTTTATCTGTCAATTATAAACATTTTAATTTTTCAACTGGTTTTCATGGAGTTGTTTGGGCTGTGAGATTCATTACAACATATTATTTTATATATTTATATTTCTCTATTTTTAAATCTATAGAAGATATGATAAAAAATTTAAATATATCGGATAGAGATTTTTATATTCTTTAATATTTGTAATAACATAAATTTCCAAAAATTAGTATTTAGAAGTTTTTTTTAAGAAACTGGTACTTCCGGTTGTCCAATTGTTATCAAAATCTAATCAGCTCTTCCCATTAATATCAGATTGAGGAAGTCGTAGTTAATACGTCTTATAGTCTTACAGAATTTGAGAAACTGTGGTTCCAACATCCACACACACAAGAACACCACACACACACACACACACACACACACACACACACACACACACATACACACACACATATACACACACATACACACACACATATACACACACACACATACACGCACGCGCTCTCGCGCGCACAGACACTATCATAAAAATGTTATAATCGGATTCTATGTGCTTATTCACTGAAATCTGGATATGCAATTTTTAGCTTGAATGCAATACCTCTCTTGGCGAGAGGTAAAAAAACTGTGAGCCAAATGACAAGTGGTAATAGGTTGATAGTTTAACCGGTATTTAATGTGTTATCTCATCTTCTGATCCAAATTTATTTTCTACCGAGATCCTTTAATTTTGGGTCAATAAAAAATAACTTCCTAAAATCCAGAGCGTACAGTAAAAACTACCGTGTAAGATATAACAGAAGGATGTGCAGGTCTTGTGGATATAGTGTCTAATTCATAAATAGAATTGAAGCTGTTATTACTAATAAAGGCGATGTAACCCAATATTAAATGGCAGAATACGTAAATGATATATTCAGTTTTTGTATGTTTAAAATATATACTGTGAGTATTTTTTAACGTGAAACTTTGGGTTCCATGGTTACGACTTGATATTTGATTGACAGCAATGTATTTGCCCGTTCCATTTAAAATGAAACATAGGGAACGAATCTGACAGAAGTATTATATTTAAATATTGTAAGAAATTTAGCGGAGTCAGAAAACCACTCGAGAGCACTAAATATATTTCGGACACAAGGTGCACACAGTATTTTTTCTATATCTACATTTAATTTTTAGAAAACAGGTATAATTATTTAAACAAAATTGACGTCTGATGACATCTTGTCAATATGACAGATAACCGTTGAATTTTCCTATAGGTAAGTTATGATTTGACATTTGATTGACAGCAATGTATTTGTCTGTCTCATTTAAAATGACATATGGGGAATGAATTTGACAGAAGTATTCTATTTAAATATTGTAAGAAATTTAGCCTAGTCAGAAAACCACTCGAGCACAAGGTGCACACTATATTTTTTCAACGACTAATTTTAATTTAGAATGCAGGTATAATTTTTTAAATAAAATTAACTTCTATTGACGTCTTATCAAATGTCAAATTCATTCCCTATGTTTCATTTTAAATGGAACGGGCAAATACATTTCTGTCAATCAAATGTCAAGTCGTAATCATGGATATGACAAACCCAATGTTTCACGTTAAAAAATACTCACGGTATATATTTCAAACAAGTCGAAAACTGTTTGTAGAAATTTCTTATCATTTACGTAAGTTTTATAATTTGTTTGTTGAAAATTTAAACTACTAGAACTATTATTAACCTATGCTCATATATTTAAATTTAACAATTATTTGTTTTTTTAAATGTACTTGTCAACCATTGGGTTACTTATGTTCAAATAAGTAATTTTCTGTTTTCATTTTTACTGCTTTCCTCATTGCTCATCATAAACAATGTTACCAGCCGTACAGCACATAAGCAACTGTTAATTGTATGTTGGTATTCCTGGCTTAATAGCCATAACGTCGCATTTGTTAGGTTAGGAAACGGTGTAGTTGTAAATAACCATTTTCATGTTATTACTCCATTGTTACGGGCCTTATTTAGTGGCAGGAAAGTTGAGTTTCGCTGTCTCTGAATATTAAATTGAATGTAAAGTGCTGCGTACCCGAGAGTAAAAAGTATTTATTGTTTGCTGTTTGTTTTCCGCTATTATGGCGGCTGAACGACGCTGTATGTTATTTTGATTTGTGGCATATGGTTGTAAACCTACATACCTACATACTAGGGGGCAATTTCATGCTATTATACTAAATAATTGCACAATATGGCTCGTAGTATGGTCACGGTTTTAACTAAAACACTGTTTTAAGAAATGTCAAATTTAAATTTCAATATTTAATTTCATCCTTATATGTAAAGAACGATTTTTTAAAAAATATTTGTTTGAATACAAACTATGTTCTGCTTAAAAATCATATTTTGTTATATTTGATATTATTTATTATTGTTATTAAATAATGAAATTTGACATTTCTTAAAACAGCGTTTTAGTTAAAACCGTGATCATACTACGAGCCTCTATGTTTACAAACATCGCACTAATGTTTTCTTTATCGTTTTTTTCAAAATTGAGTGGAGAGTAATATTTTAATGAATAGAATTCAGTAGGTTGTATTAAAAGCCTTGTAGTTATTAAGTATGTGGTAACATTGTAGTATCTGTGAAATCTATAAAATATAAAATAAAATTTCGAAATTTATATTACAGAAAAGAAATAAAAATGTCAATTGATCAAATGAAGAAATATTGGTAGGTAATAGTAAAATTACTAAAAAAGAAAGTATGCACTATAAATTTGTGTTAAAGATAAAAGGCTAAGGAGGGAGACATGGCTTAACCACAGATTCCTAAGTCTAAAATAAGACGATTTAATTAAACTTACCTTTACCGGAAAGTGTACCATTTAGCCAGTATACTGCTTCAAAGTTCCTCGAAAAAAAAAAATGCTTATAATAACAGAACGCTTTATTCGATTTGAATAAAATTTGGTATGACAGTTCATATGGTTATGTCATCTTTTAAGATGATACTTGTTATTATTAGTAAACCCTTGTGCATGGAACTTTGGTGTCCTATCATTGATTAGACCGTAACATTTTAATGGCCACGCCGATAACGTATTTTTTTTTTTTTTTTTTTCAGAAAGACACATTTAATAGTAAACATTTCTCTCTCTGTGTAATTTGTGATATCTGTTACGGTTCACACAGAAAAAATAAAACCCGAGTGACTGCACCGTGAAATTTTTAAAATAAATTTTATATAGCAGCCCCAGGAATCTGTGATTAAGCCATTTAGAAACACCCTGTTTAATTTATTTATTAATATGATTATTTGAAACAAATTATTTGGTGATGTTACTAAAATTATTTAATACGATTTTTTAAAATTATATGACTAATGGATTTGGCAACAGTGTAGAAATATCTAGTCCATATTTATTTGACTGTAAGTACGAGTAATTAAATTTTTAAGATGCATAAAACTTAGTAAATAGTAATGCAAATTAAATATAAATAATGTAACCAAACTACAGAATAGTATATTAAAACACATGTTAGACGAGTTAAATTTGAACACGTGCGGATAGCAGCGATTTGCGCGAACGAATGAGTTCTTGGATGGCCTTATTATTTCCCTGTTCTGTTTTTTATTTACATTATATCTTTATAAAAATAGTTGACAATTTCTATTAAGGGAAATTTTTGACTGAGTCGGTAGGTTGATAACAGTGATTTGTGTTTTTATTCTGTCCGTTGTCATTGCCAAGATATTTTGTGTACTTATTAAGGCACTCATACCAATCCCAAATAATAATGAAGCTTTCTGTAGTACCAGTAGGTGTGCTACAGTATGTGTTTAGAGAAAAGTAATTTATTGAATTATCCCGAAAACGGTATTTTATCTAATACGCATATTTTTTGTTTAAATTTATAAAAAACTGTCAAATAAAAAAGATCCTAAGAATCATAAGTTTCTATTGTTTTTACTCCCGCCATTCTGTAATATCAAATCAAGGATTAATGAGAAACATCTAAAAAAATTACAAAATACTCTTCATATAAGATCAAACATACCAAGCAACATAATTTAATCTTTTTTTGTAAGTATTTTCAAATTAAGAAACTAGTATGTACGCCTCTAGGATTATTTTCAAAGGACATATGTTTTCAAAACTTTTTGCTTAAAATTTTATGAAAAATATGTAGTTTAAGTATTGACATACGTTTATGGTATCCGTCGTATTGAAAAATTTTGGAATATGACTGCTTTAGTTCAAACTCGCTAATAGATTCCAATGAATTCCATCCATTGTTAAAATAGCCCAGTAATGATGGCTATCTACATTTAGTTTTGTAATTGTCTAATTTTTCTCTTTTGTAACTAAACTTTATCTGTCTATTTTTCTCAATGAACAAAACAACTTAGGTACAATATCGCTATCATGTATCAATCTTCGTTGTATTCTCAGTGAACTTGTATCGCGCTAGAAGAAAGCTAGTCTCTAGGAATGTTTATAACGCGGAAGATAACTTCAAATCGTTCCATAAACGCTTTGATAGCGCATTATGTGATCATTACCTACATCGTAATACCTACATCGGGTTCAAAGTTCCTGCATTTGTTTTCTTCATGGATCACTGGATCTCCTTGCTGTCACCAATATGGATATTTTTTGTTTGTTTTTAATTTGCAATTTTTAAGGTAAAGGTTATGTGCTGTAATTGGTTGTCTTAATTTGTCATCAAATTTCGCTTTCATAATAAATATTTATATGGGAACCATGAATGTCAAAACACATTTCCGGTGTTATGAAATTTGATAATGACATTTTCTTGTAAGTTTTTTATTTCTAAAAGCATAAAAAGTGGAATTTATTTAATGTGAAACATTGATACATAGTTATTTATGCAACAAGTAACAAAGATTGACACATCAGCCGTAGGCCTTACGAACTTGAATAATAAACATATTTTGAGCTTATGTTACGTACAATATATATGTGCAGATATGTCACTTCGGTGAACTTAGATCGTCTAAAAGAATAATGAAATATGTGCGTTTACTATCACAGAACCGTAGATATATTTTTATGATCATAATTAAACAGATTTTAAAACATAAGGTTTTTCAATCTTTTCATTTGACATTACATTTTCTCAAATTTGAAGTTTATTGGTTAAAAATGAGTGTTCTAGTGAAATAATAATAAATAATAGACTTATGACATTTTCGAATTTGCAAGGAAAGAGACGCATTATACAAAAAAAAAATCTGTTGAGGCCAGCACAATATTTCTCGCCATTTTGATATTAGATTACAGAGTAAGTATATTTCTGGTACACACAAAAAAAATCTAATTACATATGTTCTTTATTTTTCAATTCATTCTCTGAACAGTTTCCTCCTACTCTTCTAAATGTTCGAAATTCTTCCAATTTATTGATGAGATTTGCGGTATTTCTGAAGGGTATATGATGAAATATATGTATAGTAAGCTCGTGTTTAATTGACACTGATATTGTACATACTTTGTACCAATTTTAGATGTTAACGGACTCATATATATATACCGTGTGTCTATCTTAAAGGTGTACATAGGAGGTTAACATGGTAAATCAGTTTTTTGCAATTCCTTGCTCGGCTAATTATTTTAAGTAAAAACGCTTCAAATAAAAGTTTTAGGGCATAAAGTCATGGAAATTGAACAAAAAATAAATAAATGACTGGCGTTTTATCTGTCAAATAAATTATTTGCCGTTTTCTGATAATTTCATTTTTTGTCTCTGGTTTTGTTGTCTGATATTATTTAAAAGTGAATATTTATACTAATGAAGAGCGTGTTTTTCTAATAAAATGTTTTTATGGAGGTAACAGTTACCGCAAAGTGCGTGATTTACTTTCCGTTAAGTTTATGGATCGGCCGATTCCCAGTGCAACTACAATTGCTAAATTGGTTACAAAATTTGAAAAGACTGCTAATGTGTCTTCAAAAAATGCACGTGAGCCGCGTAATCAGAATGAAGGATGAGCAGAAGAACGTGCCTTGCTGGAAAAAAGAGTGTTAGGAGTGATAAAGGTAGACCCCTTCTGTAGTACTAGATGTATTGGAAATGAGTTGGGAGTTCATCACAGCGTCATACATAATATTTAAAAAAAAAATTCGTTTTATTCTTATAAAATGCAGTGTCACCAAGAACTTTTCCCATACGATGAAGAAAGTAGAAGAGTGTTTTGTGAAGATATGCAGAACCGGGCTAATAATGATCAAAATTTTTTATCATCCATTTGTTTTACCGACGAATGCACTTTAAATTTAAATAATGAACCCAATATACAAAATACACGTTGTTGGGCTAAAGAAAACCCTAGAATTAATATTTCAACAAGGACACAATATCCTCAGAAAGTTAATATTTGGGCCGGAATTTTAGGTCACCACATAATTGGTCCTATTGAAATACGTGGCAATCTAAATGCAGATAATTATTTTGAGATGCTACAAAACGATATTGGTCCTGCAATAGACGATGTTGTGCGTCCAGATCGAGAGGTCTGGTTCCAACACGATGGATGTGCTGCACACTATGGTAGAAACGTTAGGGAGTATTTGGACCTGGCATTTCCTGGTCGCTGGATTGGACGAGGGGGTATTATTAACTGGTCCGCTAGATCTCCAGACCTTGCTCCTTGTGACTTTTTTTTATGGGGTCACTTAAAAACTCAAATTTGTAAACAAAGACACGAAATCCTAAATGACCTAAGAGATGCCATATTTAATTAATGTCATCGTGTAACACAGCAGCAACTATTTAATGTACGAAGATCTTTTTACAATAGGTTAGGTTATTGTCTTGTCCAAAACATTGACAATAGAATACCTACCATTATCTTTAAATTATAATTGTTTTGTTATTCGTTTACTATTTATAAAACGTTTCTTGTTTGAGCATATTTTGTTACGAAATAGTGAATTTTCAATAAATTCATATTATTTAAAGAAAACTGTATTTTTTATCTTTATTTATTAATCTAATATTTCTATTATTGTCATACTTAACGATATTTGTCCAAATCAAATTGTTAGAAATGTGAAATAATTTAACTTACGTTGTGACAGATAAAACGCCACTCATTTATTTATTTTTTGTTCAATTTCCATGGCTGTTAAGATTTTCAACGTAATTTTCGACATTTTCATATTTAATTTCTGTCGTTACAAAGCATGTAAAAGTAATTCTATTTATTGAATTAGATGCACAATTTTATGCCCTAAAACTTTTATTTGAAGCGTTTTTACTTAAAATAATTAGGCGAGCAAGGAATTGAAAAAAACGGATTTACCATGTTAATCTCCTATGTACACCTTTAAGATAGACACACGGTATATATATATATATATATATATATATATATATATATATATATATATATATAATTTCAAATATTTATTTAATGATAGAATAAGAAATATTATATGCACTTCCCAGAAAAAGTCTTCATTAATGTATCTGGATTTTCAACACTAATATTTTAATTTTTCAATTGGTTTCCATGGGCTGTTGAAACATTATACAATGGATTATTTTATATATTTATAATTCTCTATCTCTAAATCGATATATTTAATATATAATATATCGGATAGAGAATTTTATATTCTTTAATAATTGTAATAACATAAATTTCCAAAAATACTATTTAGAAGATTTTTTTATAAGAAACTACTACTTGCGGTTGTCCAATTATTACCAAAACCTTTTCAGCACTTCCCATTAATGTCAGATTAAGGAATAAGTAGTCAAATTGGTCTTCAGTCTTATAGAATTTGAGAAACCGTCCCTTCAACATCCAGCCACACACACACACACATACATACACACATATATACACACACATACACACACAAACACACACATATACACGCATCACGCACAAACACATGCAGACACTATTGTAAAAATGTTAAAATCGGATTCTTAAAACGTGCTAATTCACCAAAATCTGAATATGTGATTTTTAGCATGAATCCAATACCTGTCTTAGTGAGAGGTAAAAATATTAAAATAATAATGTGCTGTATAGGGTAAAAGCTCGGAAGATGCACGATAGCTAGTTTAATGTTAATTTTAAAATGTCTCTTCTAATAATTTTTCAGTAAAACAGTTACAAAGTTTTTTTGCACAGAAAAAAATAACTTCCTACATATTATCCGGGACAGGAAAAATCGTGTAAATTAATATTACTTAATCAAATCAGTGGTGCCATGGAATAGTAAATAAACAAAAACAAAGTTGGTAACAAATTAGGTAAGAAATAGGGTTCATTGGAAACGAATTTTTGTCACCTAGGAAATTCTATTTCATCATAAATTTCATTACAAATCTTTTTAACACGATCACAAAATTTTGTTATAAAATTTATAATCATGACACGCAATAGACCTTTTTTGCATTCATATATATTTAACTATAATAAATCGGCGATTTTAAATACTCAATTACTTTCAGTTTTGTTAATATAGGTCATAGAAACAAATACATATGTGTCATTCAGTAAATTTCATGATGAATCATAATTTCACTCTTAATAACTTAATAATTTTTATCCTACTGGTTTCGTGAGCTAGTGATAGCGACATTTTTTGCTAATTTCTATTTCACAATAATATCATGTGTAGTATGAGCAATTTGAAATTAGATTAGAAAATAAGTATTTCCCAATATTGATTGCTATAAAATACCATAGTGATATGCAAAAATCTAGAGTAATAACAAAACTAAAAGTCACTATTGTTTCATAACAAAGATTCATCTTAATGTCAGACCACAGACTATAACAAAATTAAATTGTTGTCAATATGAGAACAACGAACAACAACACGTTTTATAATACAAAGATTTTTCTTTCACAAGAGAGATTTATCTTTTGTAATTGTTGTAAGATGGATTTCGCACTGTGTAAAACAAAACTTACGCCTCTGCAAAATCGGACAATGCAATTTATATTCCACTAATCTATTATTCATTTTTGGCGTACGCTTTCGCAATGTTCTATTAATATTAATTTCCTTTAATCTTCTATTCAATTATCACGAAATCAAATGGTATTCACTGTTATTTTCTCACGTTATAAAGCCAAATATCTATGCAAATAAATAATGGATTAGTTTTGAAACATATAAATTAATGATTTATATATTTGATAATCTTGTAATTTTAAGGTTTACTAGTAAGCTGGTTGAAAGTTATTTATGGAACTATCCTTTTAAATTAATTAGTAAATGAAATGTTTGGCCGAAATTCTAAGCAGATGGCTTTGAAACACGCAAGGGTACTGTTAGTGAAGACAAAAAAATCGATGGTCGGCTTTGAAGCAGATAATTGTAGCTACTTTCTTTTATGTTAGAATTAAAATTTCTTAGTTTTTGTTGTTGCAGTAATTTATTAATGTTAACTAGTTGACTAGATTAGTTATCTGTACAATATAATTTTGTTTTAAATTATATACTTATATAAGACCTATTGTATGGATACAAAGATTTGAAATTTATTTTTGATAGAAAAGTTTGATAATAACTTTATAATAATGAGGATCGTTTAAAATTTACAAATTATGTTCCGAGTATTTTCTAGTACGTTCGTGTATATACAGGGGTTTTACAACTTCCGGTACAAACTTTAAGGGCATATAGTGCTGACCAAAATTAGTAAAAAAGCTGTTCGGGAAAGAAGTCATTTTGTATTAGAATCGAAGAAAAACTGACAAAGATCGTAATCTATAAAATTGTATACATTTTTTGTTTACTTCTAATACTTGAGAAGTTATTTAATAATTAAATATTGGTTAAGGTCGCCACAAGCCACAACATTTTGCGTGGGGTCGTTTTCATAATTTGACTCACTTTAAGATTTCAATTAAAATTACTATAAACCTTCAACTTTATTTTTAATCAATGCTACAGTAATCCCTAAGGAGTTACATTATGAAAATATAAAGTTTATTATTAAAACCACCCTTAGTATAATTATTGGATTTTTTTGAAAAACGAAAGCATATCTTAAATGACCTTTAGAAGTTCAAGAAAAAGTGTCATTTAATTGAAGTCAAACCTCTCATACTTTTCGACATAGTAGAGGTAAACCCCAGAAAAGTCCTTTTTCATTGCTTTATATCCCAGAAGCTATTCAATATTTTTTTTTACTCATTTTGCAGTAATGCTAATAAAGTTTGTACTCGAATCTGTGAAATACCCAGTATAGCCTGATTGAAAAAATAAGGCCAAATTTTAAATTAAGTTCAAAGATATGGCGGCGAACTTAAATGCTGTTTTATGGTGTGAAAAGATCCTGAATTGTATATCCGGTTATCTGAAAGTAATTTAAATTAGCGTCATGCCAAATACTTGCATATTTTCATGAAAAATTACTTGGTTATTAGTATTTAAAAATTAGTATTAAAAAAAAAAAACTACAATTATGTAAATTCCGCCGAAATCGGAAGTACAATTTAGGGCCTTTTCCACCAAAAATCAATGGTAAGAGCTAATTAGCTTAATATTTACAGTATATTTAAACCTAATAAATCTAAAAGAAATTATAAACAAACTGTGCTGTTTCAAAAATAGTGTTCATAAAAGTCAGCTGCGAGATTTAAGTTTAGTTTATTAAAAAAATCTAATGTAGCCAGCACATTACCTTCCGTCGTCTATGTATTTTGTACAAATTCCTTACCGAAACAACTATTTTCTACAAATTCCATACCGAAAATTCCTTGGAGAAGATTCTACATATCAAATAAAATTGTAACGCGAACATATACTATGTAAATTGCACTTGACACTGATATCTGTCAATTAGAATATTTGAATATACCTATCACGTTTCCATGGTTATAGCATAGCTGGCTGATTTATAAAAGTTAATCTCCTTAAAATTATTTGCCTCTATATGTGTTGAATTTGAAGGAAAATGTGTAACCAAACCGTATAGATAATAAAATGTTCTCTCATAACATAAAATGTCAAAAAAAATCAATGAAAACTATTAAGAATTTCAAATAAAGGTACTTCTGGTTGTTCAATTATAACCAAAATCTAATCAGCTCTTCATATGTATGTAAAGAAGAGAAATATGAAAAAAATATAATTGTTAGAAATGTAGAGTTGGAGTTATCGTCTGAGAAATTTTTGTCACACACACACACACACACACACACACACACACACACACACACACACACACACACACACACACACACACACACACACACACAGATACACACACACACACATAGATACACATACACACATAGATACACACACACATAGATACACACACACATAGATACACACACACACATAGGTACACACACACATAGATACACACACACACACACATAGGTACACATCGATACAAACACACATACACGAACACACACACACACGAACACACACACACACACACACACCTACAGACATCATCGCAAAATTAGTAAAATCATATTCTAGGTACACTGAAACGTGCTTATTCATTAAAAACTCACCTCCAATTTTTTTGACCAAGACAATACCTTCCTTCCTAAAGGTGACGGAAGGTAAAAATAGAAATATTTATCATTGTACAAAAATGTTGTTTATATGCAATAAAAATTCATTTAATTGACGATAATGTGCTGGCCACATTGGATTTTTATAAATGTTGAATAAAATTCGGGATTATTGTAAACCGGATTTCTTGTCGTATTTGATTTATATACGCAGGATTGTATATCACGAATCCATTTGCTGAGAGTTGTTATAAAACGATTCCGCTCCACAATAAAATGATCCCTGATCATTTACAAATCTTTCGCAATGAGCTCCGAGGTGTAAATTCACACGTCCGATAAGTTTTATTGGCATCGCGACATTTATTTTCTTTATAGAGCAATAATTTTCGAGGGTTCGCGGGTTCGCTGTTTAGCAATTCAAGCAATTTGTCGATATGTGTTTGTGGATTTTTAAGCTATAAAAGTGACTTACAACGAATGTGCATTGTGCTAACGCTTAGCTTGACCATAACCTGAGCACCCAGGCTTATTTATTCTGTTTTTTACTCGCGAAAACCGAAGCCTGAATGTAAATTGCCTGTTCTAAGATTTTTTTGAATACTTAAATAGGGACTTATGATTATTTCGACATACATATATGAATGTAATTTCAAGGAGGTGAAATAGAGCTCGACTACAATGGAAGACTTATGCCATACCACACGCTTCCAATTTTAACCTTTTGTGGATGAGATAAAAGTTATGAAATTGTGGTTATGTTCCTTTTGAATAACATAATCATATAGAATATTTTATTGGACTTCTTGCAGATATCGGATTAATTAAAAACTGTAGTTTTGCCATCATATAATAATAATAATTGCGTTTAGGATAAGCAAAATTAACATAAATAAATAAAATAAATATATCATCATGGCATATTACTCATTTCTGAGTGTGCCAATCTGCTTTATCGCAGATATCAGTAATGATGATGACATATTTGTACCGTGCGGGCGCTTACCAGGCGTCACCTCGCGGGCAATCATTGCTGGCGTGGAGAGTGCACCAAAAGGGTTAATTTTGTGCCACTTGAAATTCGAAATATTTGTCGTAGATCGGGATCGAACCCGGTTCCCCAGGTTTGCGACCAGACACTCAGGCACGCGGCCCCGGGACCCCAAAAATTAACATAAACATTCTTTAAATTGAAGCCAAATGTGTAGATATCCTATCATAAAATTGTGTCTTGGAAAATTTAACTAAACGGAATTAAAACACTAATGACTAGTAGTATTTCTTCTTAACCAATAATGAATAACCAGTTATTAAATGTTGACTAAACTATAATTAAAATTAGTCACAATGTTTAAAACATTAAGTAAATAATGTCAGTGTCAGTGTTCTAACTTGCTTTTAGAAATTTTTGCACTAGAGTATATAAAAAGTTTTTTTTTTTCAGGAAAAATATTGGCAACGTTTTTAAATTATTAAACTTTCAATCTCAAAAATATATCTACCGAGCATTTGTTTTTACAAAACCCATTTATTTATACGATAATTAAAAATCTGTCGTGGCCAGCACAATACCTCTCGTCATTTCCATTTTATGTTATACGAGATTACACTTCGCTATCGAACTGTCGTTTTATAACAAAAACATTACAGAACTTTACCCAAATATTGTTTTTATTGTATTTAACATGTTTTCTGCACATATACAATTCTAATTATATGTATTTTTCATTGTATGAGTAAGTTCCTAAATGTCAGAGATTCTTCCAATTCATTAACAAGATTGGCGGTATTTCTGATGGATATATGCATTTTACCTACAATTTTAAATATTTAATTAATAAAACAATAAGAAAGATTAAATGTACTTCCCAGAAAAAGCTTTCAGAATGTCACTAAAACTGTTGATTTTTGACAGTGACATCTATCATTTACAAACTAGGTATGTTATAAACATTTGAATTTGTCAACTGGTTTCCTTAGCGCCGTGGCCTCTGCGATTAGACTATTCTATATATTACAGTTCCTTTATCTCTAAATCTATACAAGATATAATAATTTTTTAAAAAAATTTAGATGTAGAATTTTATGTTCTTCAATAATGGTAATAACAGAAATTTTCAAAAAATAATATCTAGAAGATTTTTTTAAAGAAACTAATACTTCCGGTTGTCCAGTTGTTACCAAAATCTAATCAGCTCTTCCCAGGAATGTCAGATTGAGGAAACTGCAGTTAAATATTTTTAAAGTCTTATAATATTTGAGAAACCGTGGTTCCAACAACCACACACACATCCACACACATACGGACATCATCGTAAAAATATTATAATCGGATTCTAGGGACCTTAAAATGTGCTTATCCACTAAAATTTGGATATGCGAATTTTAGCATGATTCCAATACCTACCTCTCTTAGCGAGAGGTAAAAAGGGAATTTTTTTTAAAGTATTATTTATTTCATTTAAATAATAAAGTTTTGTCGGGTTTCTGGGTGCTAATCCCACTAAGGCATAGATGTTTGTGTATGTGAACCTACACTGTATTTAAGATTCAATCCTATTGTGAAAATGTTAAAATTGGATTTTAGGGACCTTAAAATGTGGTCATTTACTAAAATCTCGATATGCGATTTTTAGCACGATCCCTATACCTTCCTCACGAAGGGTAGCCGGAGGCAAAAATCAGAGCGTCACTTGTAACTAAATTTTCCGATAATTATTCAATTACTCAAAAATTAATCTATTACAAAAGGTCTTTTTTAAAGGTCATTATTGTTCAATCGCCACATTTGAGTATTTTTACCTCTCGCTAAGAGAGGTATTGGATTCATGCTAAAATTCGCATATCCAGATTTTATTGGATAAGCACGATTTAAGGTCCCTAGAATCCGATTATAACATTTTAAAATTATGTCTGTGTGTGTGTGTGTGTGTGTGGATGTATGTATGTGTGTATGTGTGTATGTGTGTATGCCTGGATGTTGTAGACACGATTCCTCAAAAACTATAAGACTTAAAAAATATTTAACTGCAGTTTCCTTAATCTGACATTCCTGGGATGAGCTGAAAAGGTTTTGGTAACAATTGAACAACCGAAAGTAGTAGTTTCTTAGAAAAATTCTTCTAAATATAATTTTTTGGGATTTTTTTTTTAAATATTGAAGAACATAAAGTTCTCCATCTAATACACTTAAAATTTTTATTATATCTTGTATAGATTTAGAGATAAAGACACTATAATTTATAGAATATACTAATCGCAGGGACCAAGGCACTAAGGAAACCAGTTGACAAATTCCAATTTTTATAACATGACACATGTCATTGTCAAATATCAACAGTTTTAGTGACATTCTGATAGCTTTTTCTGGGAAGTATATTTAACTTTTCTTATTGTTTTATTAATTAAATATTTGAAATTATAGGTAAAATTGTGGTAAAATGCATATATCCATCAGAAATACCGCCAATCTGGTTAATTAATTGGAAGAATCTGCGACATTTAGAAACTTCCTCATACAATGAAAAATAGATATAATTAGAATTATATGTGTGCAGAAGACATGTTAAATACAATAAAAAACATTATTTGAGTAAAGTTCTGTAATTTTTTGTTATAAAACGACGGTTCGATAGCGAAGTGCAATACAGTACTTATATAACCTAATATGGAAATAACGAGAGGTCTTGTGCTGGCCACAACAGATTTTTCTTGATGGTTGGGTGTGATAACGAATAAATTGCAAAAAGTTTTTTCAATAATATTGATGGGGGGATATCTTTCTCCAGTAGAACTTGTATTGATATACTTGTTACAGTACATCCACTTGCCATATTTTAGTACCTAATTAATATCTTCTCAAATTTTTTTTGGTGTTGCGCTAAACTTTTACCCATCCGTCATCTCTCGTCGTGAATCAAGTCCGTAAGAAATGTCAGAATGAATCAATATCTGGGTTGGGTTATAATTGTCTCGGAATGAGTATCACTTTTATTTACGGAATCAAGTGAAGTGAAGTGGAGGTAGAGAAAGGACTGGCATGGCAATGGCATCAGATCAGAGCAGCGTCGGAGAGAGTTGCGCGAGACATCCGCAACGCATTCGGCGATGGAATTAATGCGTCCCAGACGATTTGGGTCAATGTGCGAGCGCTAGCCAATCATTATAGGAAGCACAATTTCATCACTTAACGATATCAAAGAAATACACGAACAAATTATCAACATTGTTGTGAAAATAATAATTGATGGGCACGTATAAAAACAATAAATGATTGCAGTGAAAGATCATTAACAATAAAGAGTATAATTTTTTATTATTTTACAATTGTCACCATTACTACTACTATAATTATTAATTAATACTCCTCAGCCATTAACACAACTAAAAAACAACTAAAATATCTGTTTTATAAGACCTCTCGCCATTTCTGTATTAGGCTATATAAGTACATATTGTATTTGACTTTCTGGTACAAACACAAAAATTCTAATTACATATATTATTAATATATTTTTATATTTTTTAATTCCTTCTATAAATAAGTTTCCTCCTACTCTTCTAAATGTTCGAGATTCTTCATATTCATTGACGAGATTGGCGGTATTTCTGATGCGTATATGTAATATATGTATTTATAATTTTAAATATTTAATTAATAATAACAATAAATATTAAATGTACTTCCCAGAAAATGCTTTCAGTAATGTATCTATACAGGGAATTTATTTTAACATGCAACATATGGCGAATCACTTCCATGGTTACTTACTATTGTCAAAAAAATGACAGCAATGTAATATTTGTCTATTTTAAAATGCAACGTACAAAATTTGTAGTTTTGTATTGTCAAAACTAATTTCCTGTAAATTAGCCTACATACGATTAACAAATAATCAAAACATGAATGTTGTACATCTTAAAAAAATTTAGCTTACAAAAATTCATAACTTTCATGTAATAAATGTTAAAAAATACCCCCAATCATATTTTAGTCGGTCGTAATAAGAATTGACACCATTTTTGATGTGTTTTGGAGGTATCTCCTATGCTGCAATACGAGTAGTACTTATAATGTTGCATTTTAAAATGAACAAATTTTACATTGCTGTTATTATTTGCCAATAGTGAGTAACCATGGAAGTGATGAACTATAATGTTGCATTTTAAAATAAATTCTCTGTATTTTTAACACTGACATTGTGCACACTTAAATTCTAATTATATCTATTTTTTGATTGTATGAGGACGTTCTTAATGTCAGAGATTTCTTATGGATATATGCATTTCATCTATAATTTTAAATATTTATTTAATATGAAAGATTAAATATACTTCCCAGAAAAAGCTTTTAGAATGTTACTAAAATTGTTGATTTTTGACACTGACATTTATCTGTCAATTACAAACTATGTTTCAAACATTTTAATTTTTCAACTGGTTTTCATGGAGTTATTTACGCTGTTACAACTGATTATTTTATATATTTATAATTCTCTATCTCTAAATCTATAGAAGATGTAATAAAAATATTTAATGTGTCATATAGAGAATTTTATATTCTTTAATATTTGTAATAACATAAATTTTCAAAAAATCATTTTTAGAAGATTTTTTTTTAAGGAATTACTACTTCCGATTGTCCAATTATTACCCAAACCTTTTCAGCTCTTCCCATTAATGTCAGTTTAATTAGTCATTAGTCTTATAGGAATTTGAGAAACCAACATCCAGACACACATACACACACAGACATCCAACACACACACACACACACACACACACACACACACACACACACACACAAAAATCCAACACATACACACACACTCATACACATCCACATCATTGTAAAAATGATAAAATTGGATTCTAGTGACCTTAAAACATGCTTATTCACTATAATCTGGATATGCGATTTTTAGCATGAATCCAATACCTAAATGCGTTATGGCATTTACCTTTCAAAATTAGTTCTGAGCAAATTTTTCGAGCACTATCGGATTTCGGCTTTCGGGTATAGAGTGTAATATATATTTTATTTCTATAAAAAAAAATTTACGTTATCTTTAAGAATTTTTAGCCATAAATTAGTGAATAACAAATTAATTTCCGCATTCATAACTGTAGTAAAAAGTCAAATGTCATTACATGAGATAAATCTCACATTTTATTGGAATCGCTCAACCAAGCTACGACTGTCACACGAAAAGAGAACAAATGTGAAACACTTTTCATTCTGTCTCGCATTGAACTTCCACATTCTACTTTTTGTATTTCATTTCAAGCCCTTGACAATTACATCCACAAAGAAATAAATTAACTGTTGACCTATGAATCCAACCGCAAAGCTATGCAATGCAAAGCAAAGCATTACGTGTTTGATTGAAACTGTCCTCTGGTAAAGCGAAGATATTGTTTCATAATCCACATTCACTGCTCCGTGCTCTACTACTACTACTACTACAGATACAGCTAGCTCTGCGTGATACTGGTGAGCTAAATGTCAATTAACCCGACAATCATCATTATCTTACCGCTAAAAATCAGGGCCGCATTGCAATCTTTGCCTTTGCGGTATGCCCAGCAGCAAACTCTCAAAAGGAGATTGTTTTATGACTTTTCATTTTATTCATTAAACATTACATAATATAATTTGCAGGCTCTTAAAAATACCTAAATAAGGAGGAGTACAAGCCATTTATTTCTCTAAAATAGACGGTACCTTAGGCAGCCTAAATCCTAAATATAGCTTTGAATGGCTGCAAAAATCAGCATTTTAAACAATAATTATCACAACCTAAAAACATTAACTAAAAGTGACAATAAAAGTATTATAGACTTATCTCCCGAGCAATGTTACGCAGCGACCAATGCAGTGGCAGATCGTTGTCATGCCTGTTTGATTGCTACAGGTGAACATTTTGAACAAATGGTATAAAAATAGTTATTATTTTATTGTACATACATAATAAATATGTTTGAATTCAACGATAATCTTCATTTTTGTTCTGACCTCAGTACAAGCAAACTAAATTTTGTATTGAAATTAGGTAGGTAATAGCCAAATCATTTACATATATTTAATTTAATTATTATTTCACAACTTAATAATATAATATTTAAATCTCGTTATAAAGTTGATTTTTTACCTTCCGTCACCTTTAAGTAAGGAAGGTATTGTCTTTGGTCAAAAAATTCGATGGTGAGTTTTTAATGAATAAGCACGTTTTAGGGTCCCTACAATACAAATTTACTATTTTTAAGATGATGTATGTATGTATGTATGTATGTGTGTGTGTGTGTGTGTGTGTGTGTGTGTGTGTGTGTGTGTGTGTGTGTGTGTGTGTGTGTGTGTGTGTGTGTGTCCGTGTGTGACAAATTTTTCTCAGACGATAACTCCAATACTACAATTCTAAAAATTATAATTCTTTCGTATTCCTCTTCTGTACATCCATATGAAGAGTTGATTAGATTTTGGTTATAATCGATCCACCGGAAGTACCCTTTTTTGAAGTTTTTAACAGTTTTTTTTAAAAAAACGCAGTTAAATATTATTTTTTGACATTTTGTTATTATATATATTAAAGAAAATACTCTTCTCTATACGGTTTAATTATACATTTTCCTTCATATTCAATAGATGTAAATTTAAAGCATTATAAAGAAATTATTTTTTAAAAATTAGTCAGCTTTGCAATTTATCATGGAAACAGCTGACATAATTATTCAAAAAAAATTATTGACAGATGTCAGTGGCAAGTGCAAAACCAAATATGGAAAGTATAGGATCTAAAATTGGTATGTCATATTGTTACTCGCAAGTGACATGCAGAGGAGGCCAAAGAGAAGATGGAAGGACATTACTTAGTGTAGTTTATGTTATAATTTTATTGGATTTAAAGAACTTTTCAAATGAACTTTTAGTATGGAATTTGTAAAAAATAGTATGTATTCGTGTTCGATTTTACATGATATTATATAGAATCTGTTCCAAGGACCTTTTGGTATGGGATTTGTACAAAATACATGGAATTGACGGAAGGTCTTGTGCTGGACACAACGGATTTTTTTAAAGTAGCGCTGCTCCAATAAGAAAAACAAGAATATCTCTGAAACAAAGCATTTACGGACATTTGCTCAAATGAACTTGTCACCTTATTTTTACGTGTTTAATCCATGGTTTAAGTTATGCCGTTTAAGTCTGGGACACTCTGTATATTACATTATTACTGAAAATAATCTTAAACATTACGACTCATTTTGACTTAATGGTTAATGCTTTAGTAAACAAATAGTCGTGGGTTTATATCTTACACCCATAATCTATAAAATATTTAACCAAAGTAATGGTAGGTTTTTAACTCTGGCTTCCTTCATTAAAATTAAAATCAAAGGGCAACAAAATTTATTTAATTAGTATCAGTAATTAATACAAGTATGATGAAATGTCTTGAAATAATTATATACTCTAAACTAATTAATAACTATATTACTGAAGCACTGAAGTGTAACACTGGAGATTTATATTCTTGTTATTTACACTCACTAACATTTCATTTATTTTCTTTATTTATGTATTTAAAACTATTCATTTGCACCAGTGGGGTCCTCCATAATTATTTTTATGTTTTTATGAATGTAAATTGAAAGCGATCTGTAGTTCTAGAAAGTCTTAATTGTTATTTATTAAGTAGTAATAATTTTTGACTACTTTCTTTGTTAAAATGTGATTACGTAATGGCTCTAAACCGCAACTTAATCACACCGTAATAAGTTGTGGCTTGGATCGTACGGCGTAAAGCTAGCAACCACTAAGAGTTGATTTATTATGCACGTGGTGAAGTTAGCTGCTGTAGCCGACAGCTGTCATCTTGTAAAAACAACCAACTTAAAAAAAGTATTGTCTGATTTTCTGCTCTCTCATTTTGCCGTCGTAGAAAAAGATTAGTATGTGACTCGTTTTATGAACTCTAAACACTGGTTTATAAAACTTGTTACATAATATAATATTTTACACGTTTATGACGTATATATTAAGCTCATAGGTTTACATGTAAATCTTAATTACTCTCTGGGAAAAAGGACTGTTATGACCTTTGACATGGTTGTCCTGTTGAGTAATCCAATTTTTATTCATTCTTAATATGGTTTCGCGTAAAAATTTACTACTACAGATATAACAATGAACACAACAATGATGAAACATGTATAGGTAGGTACACCTAGATTTTATTTTCACTTAATTTTAAGGTAAGGAGTAATTTTGAATTTTATTATTTATTTTTTATTTTATTTATGTACGACAAGAATGTTACGAGTACAATGCAGAAAGTAGCACAACAAAAAATAATAATAAAAAACAAACAATGAATAATTGAGAAAAAACTGTGAATATGTGAAAACAAACCAATGTGTTAAAACACTGACATACATAAACTAATATTAATAAACTAATTATTAACATAGCAAAACTTCAAAATTTCCCTTTTAAATGTTGACATTAGTCTGTTAATGGGAGAATTTCTATGGGTGTTAGTAGCAACTTTATATAAGTGAAATAGTGAGCTAGATCGAGTCGTTTTCTGAGAGATATGAAAATTAAAATATTGTATCCACTGCGGACTTAAATCAGTACATCTTTCAATGTAGTAAATACGAACAATATAGACCAACATTAATAAATGATCTACTAAACGAACATATTTCGCTCCCCACTTATGCCGAAGACTTACTAGCTCTTAATAATTGTAATATATCTAATACTCGCAAAATTTATTAATAAGACAGATATGGAAGTATATAACCACAAACAAGAAAAATAGAAAATCTAAAGAAACAGCTCCGGACCAATGTGCAATAGTACGAGGTCGAAACCAAATAAAAAAAATCTGTTCTGGCCAGCACAAAACCTTCCGACAATTCGATGTATTTTGTATATATCCCATAACTAAAGTTCCTTGAAAAAGATTCTGTATATCCTGTAATATTGTAACCCGAACACACTATTTTTTACAAATTTTATACCGAAAGTTCCTTTCCCTATTTTATTAGGGGTCGCTGTTTCTTACTCTTCTCTTTAACTCATTCCTGTCCAGCACATCTTCTTTACGCAATTCTTCCTCTCTTAAATCTTCTGTTACACAGTCCTTTCATTCTCTTTGGCCTTTCTCGTACTTCCGGCATTGAAAATTCAAATTTTGTTCTATTTAACTGCGTTTTTTGAAGAAAAACTGTTAAAAACTTCAAATAGGGGTACTTCCGGTGGATCAATTATAACCAAAATCTAATCAGCTCTTCATATGGATGTAAAGAAGAGGAATACGAAAGAATTATAATTTTTAGAATTGTAGTATTGGAGTTACCGTCGGAGAAAAATTTGTCACACACGGACACACACACGGACACACACACGGACACACACACACGGAAACACACAGACACACACACACATACAGACATCTTAAAAATAGCAAATTCGTATTCTAGGGACCATAAAACGTGCTTATTCATTAAAAACTTACCAACGAATTTTTTGACCTTCCTTACCTATACCTAAAGGTGACGGAAGGTAGAAAAACAAATCTTTTAGTCGTTTGCACTAATATTTTAATTGGTAATTAAGCAAAAATTAAATTAGATTCAACACTTATACCTATAATATATTTTATAGGTACTCATTTTAATTTAATTTGTGATTAATTCTCAATTAAATATTAGTGCAATCGGCCATTTAACTCCATAATATTCAATTATTCAATTAAATGTAGCGGTATACGAGTGTTTGGTATAAAGGTTGGAGTTGCATGAAATGAATTCACAAATTCCGAAATTCTATTAATTAACATATTACTCAAAATCAAAAGTACTTTGATATATTTTTTTTTTTGAAAATCTTTAGATATTTATTTATTTACACCACTCTACAGGATTTAAAATCCCACTTACAGAGGAGGTATAAAAACAAATATAGAAAATTACAAATTAACAGTTTGTATCCCAATATATATACAGGGTGGCGCGCTTAAGACAATCCACCCTCAATAACTTTGAAACGAATTGTGATACTCGGTTTACGCTAACTGTTTTAACATCTAGGGGGGCACATTTTATTAATATTTTTGTTTATTTGAATTCACTAATATCACCCCCACCACTACCAACTTTTAAATCTTTAATGGCAATATACCTCTTGTGACATATCAAATGAAAGCTCTTGAAAAATGCTATCATGCATGTTAATAAATTGATATTTGAATAAACCGTTTTAAAGTTAGTTAAGATATTAACAAGATAACATATAAGTGTTGCTTACACTGTTTACAATTCAATTAATTGAAAAATATATGTTATTGAATGTAGCCATTTTGGTATTTTTTGAATTGTCCGTGAGTTATGGATTGCGTGGTGTAGTTATCATGTTTGCACGAGCTCCTGTTGTGAAATACAGTATAGTACGCGGTCCTAATTGGCTCTTAATTTATGTTATAATTATTCGTGTTGTATAGAATTTCTCAATCGCATGATTGCGGTGCACTCATGTGGAGAAACTTAGTTGGAGCGATATTCTATGTTCTGCACTTTGTTTTTCACTGAACTTGACTGACTTTAAACTTAAACGCCACCAGTACCGTAACACACATTTCCAGCAAAAAGAGAATAGATAGTTTATTTATACACATTTCAGCTTTAAATCTTTAACTTCCTTGAGCATATTAAATTTTAACAAGTACATACTACAACAAATTTATTTTTGATATATTTATTCTTGTCCTGTTCTATTTCCACAGTTATCCATAATGGGGTACTCTACTCTATTTTTTTTTTTATCATTTTAAATGAAAATACGTTTAATTTTCAAACAATTCGCAGTATTAAAAAGTCTTAATTGTCTTGAATTTTAATGTTTCTCTCGCTCCGCACCAGACTCTACAGTAGGCTGCGAGAGAAAGATAACAATAGTGTGACGTCACTGTGACACTGACAACAAGTTTCAAATATATCGTAAAGTAATTATTTAAAAAAAAAATGTTTTTTTTTTCATCTTAATCGTTATTTATTGAGTAGAACTTTCAGTGCAGATTGGATATTTTATTATTTTTGATGGTGGAGGACCCCATTATTAAATAAAATAATCACTGCAAGAAATAAGTCTCTGTGGATTGGATATAACTCAAATTCGAATCCGGTTTCATTAATTTCCAGAATTTTTATGAAGCTAGTTACAGGTGTCAGTTCCTGATCTATATAAGGGTCGGTTTTCAATATCTGGTTAAAATTTTAAGTAAGTGTTAAATAAACAAAGTTGAAACGAAATGAATTGTGAAATGCCAGGTTTATCATTGCTGTCAGTTAAAATTTTAACCAGAGATTGAAAAACCGATTCTATAAGTTGAACATTCACATAATCGTGTGATGAGTTCCGAAGTTTCTTCGACCTCTTAGTAGAGTCGACAAATATTGTTTTCAGTTAGATCATTTTACATAGATGATATTTCAGAGAACAATGACCAATCAGGATATCTGCAGGTAATAGTTCTAAGGTCATATACGCTTAAACAGCCACTTGACGTTTGTTGACGAGGATGAAATGTAACTTTCCATCCGAAAGGACCAGAATGTTTCTCTAGTTTTTGATTTACTTCTTCATATGGCTCTTTAAGAATACAAGGGTAATTTGACTCCGTTTTTCAGCGAGCTCATCTGCTTTTCCATTGCCTAAAACACAGTGTGTCATGATTATTTTTTGCTAATTGTAGAAGGATGTTCCTACAGTCGGTGACGAGAAAAAACGGTCTAAATATTGTTAAATTCTAGCAGGATTTCTGTAAAGCGGCACTACGATTAGATATATTTTACTATGACATGTTATACGCAATACATGAACCACTCCAACCAAGACTATTAGATTGCACCGAAGCGGCTTTATTTAGTGCCACCAACTGTACAATTTCAAACTAACTTTGACTCACAATTGAGAGCATCTAATGCCATTAAATCAGTACTTTGCTTGAAATATAGTGGAACTGATGCTTATGGATTCCTGTATTTGGTAATCTGAATCAAATACACCAACTCCAGTTTCTTCGGATTCTAATTTTGAACCATCCATAAACCAGGAATGAGAATCTTTGGAAGGTTGGTTTTCATATTGTTCAATGAAACCCTCTCGGCTTTACCAAATAAGTACTAATTAGCGAGGAATTGTTATTTTGCGGTTTTTCAAAATAGACTAATTTTCTTTTATCTTTTAGTTTTTTTTTCTTTTATTTTTTCTTCTCGGAATTTAAATAACTGTAGCATAGATTAAGAACAATTTTTAGGTTATAAAATGGGTGGTAGCATGAATAGTGATTAGGAAATGACAAGGGAGGATATGATTACCAGTGTTTTAACTCTGTCAATCGTTTATGGTTTATTTTAGAGAAAAATACAGCGCTAAAACACTGCTAATCATCTCTTCCTTCGTCACTTCCTAATCACCATTCATACGACCACTCAATTTGTTTTACTAAGGGCCCCCTAATAACTTTATTTGGCGAATAATAACTATGGATACAATAGACACAGAATTGACGTCATACGCAAGAGAGAGAGAGAAGATTACGATCCAAACAAACCTCTCCTCGTTGTCTTACTTCCCGCTCCCTGATCCTATCTGCCAATATGTTTGTATATGTCATTCAGTGCTAAGCTAATTATTTATTGTGATTTGTTGGTTGTGTTTAATAAAAATGAGTTTAAAATCAGAAGAAGTGCTTGGGGCAACTTTTTTGTTTGATAATATTGAAGATCATTCGATTATTCAACTAAAACGATCGCTGGAATATAGTGGTCTACGGCTGATGACAGGTCTTTGTTTGGAAGTGGTAACCATAGCAACCTTTAATTTCATGCTTTGCTGCTAGATGCGCTCGGGCAAATTGTATTTGTGTGTCTATCGTATCAACAATTATTACCATAGAAATTATTCGCTAAATAAAGTTATTAGGAGGTGGATATCTCGGGCCTGAAAGTGCTATATTTACGACTAATCTAAATAAAAGATATAATAATAATCGTGTAATTACTTGTTTGAAATGTTGCAAAATGAAATGTGTTTGTAGCAATAAAATTTTAGCGCTATTCGAGATGATTCCAGCGATAAAATTTCTATGGAAATTAATAGTTCTTGGCTTTTTATTTTTATTTAAAATGAATAATAAAGATTAAGCAAATTACTTATAGAAGGCCACGTGAGAAAAAGCAAATGTTAAATGTGATACACTTTATTTTATTCTGCATAATATTACATCCGTCATGGTTGGCTATGCAATTATTATAATAACAACGGAATACGCTTATTAACATATTTACCCATAATTCGCAACATTTAATCTCCGAAGAATAAATTAGAAATAATTTTTCTATAAATCAAAGTTACTTCATATTTTTCTTTATTCTTAATTGTTCTAGATCCAGTGACATTTGAGTGGAGTCTGCAAATTAAGTCATAAAAAGACAGTAAACTTAAACCCACATTTCATATCTGGTGATTATAAACTAATAATAATAATAATAATAATAATAATAATATCTTTATTAACTCAACAGGATCTTGATGATCCCAATTACAGAGTAATATTAATTTATACAAAAATATTCGTGATTGACCGTAAATACATATATGTATATAAAAATATAATAATAACAATCAAAACATTAACATTTAGAATAGAATAGAAATGCACTACATTAAAAAGTAGTGTATAATAATTAATATAGTAATAATTACATAAGGCAACTATATGCAAGAAAAAGCAGTTTATATTAATTAATACTAATAATATATACCATAGTTGTAACTAATAATATAATAATAATTACCTAATGCAATTAGTTATTGCATTTTTGAAACTTACAAATTTCATTCCGAAAATGTCAATTTTTTCATCAAAATGAAGCAGAGAATTATAATTAGCACACATCGAAACAATTGGTGATTCTAGAGAAACATTAGTTCTCGGACAGTTGTAAGTAAAGGTTACAGTATGACGAGTATTTATGGTAGGAACATGTATATCTATTTGTGATAACAAATTTAAGTCATCAATATTGTAGTTTACTAAATTGTACAGAAATAGTGTTTGAAAGTGAATTTTACGTGCTCTAAAATCAATAGTGTTAAAAAAGTTTAAAAGTGCATTATATTTCATATACGTGAATTCACCATGCATTTTATAATAACAGTATCTCAGAAATTTACAGTGTATTCCATCAATTTTGTCAATAAAGATTTTCACATTTGAGAACCATATAATTATTCCATATTCTATTTTAGATCTTACAAAAGCATCAAACAGTTTATTGAGAGTGGATATGTTTCTCAAATGTTTGGAGTTTCTGAATATAAAACCTGTATTCGATCATAATTTATACTTGTTAGTGTCTATGACATTTATATAATATTTTATAGGTTTTTTTATATACTTCACAATTCAAATGTATAGAATCTTTAGGTAAATATATTTTGATAAGGAGCGAAATGTTCAGAAATATTAAAATTTTATAGCCTTTTTATTAGCGGAAATATAATTTAAATAGAAATTTAGCTTTAAAAAAATTAAGTATTTTTGATTTCTTCTTAACTGTTGCAACTTATTTTCAAATGACAGATAAATAACTGTTTATAATGATAGCGCAAATTTTGTTTCTCACGACCTATCTGGTTTTGCTTTTTCTCAATAATTCTAGGGCGACCCTTGTAATATGTTTATTTTCAAAACTGCTGAACAGGGCATCGATTTCTCAATGACTTTTTCTTTTTCTCCTGATTAAATGATTATGGACTGATGTTCAACTTTTATCCCTTTCCGCACCCTGCCCCTTGTCCAGCGGTGTTGCCGCTTGTAACTTGACATGACCAGGAATGAACGCAAATGTCAAATAATACAAATAAAATTAATTAAAATTTTTAATACATCGTAAATGAAGAAAATATTATAACATATAAGTAAGGTAAGACATAATACGTAATATAAAATATAAAAATTCTCTCTGTGGAAAATTTATATTTATATTTTGACGAAAGTTTCCACACATCAGGCTACGGTCGCGTTTGCGTTAAATACGATAACCGGTAAAATCTAAGTAAAAGGTAAGAATAATTGCTTATTAGGTGAACTGTAGATCTGCCAACACAACATGCTTTTGCAGTCAAATCCAAAGTGTTCTTGTTTTTTAATAAATTATAATTTTTTTCTGGATGTAACGCCATTTTTTTGAAAAAATTGTGTACATTCGCAATAATTGTTTTAGCCTGCCCTTTTAAATCATATTTTCCTAATCGTTTTTTATAAGAACCAGGACTATTTAATTCATGAGTTTCACTCATTTTCTTTTCAAAAGTCTAAATATAATGCAATTTATAGGATTGGGAATAAAAAGTGCACGTAAGTACTAAAATGTCAGAATATAAAGTGACATTGACAATTACAGTTATTTGTACAGGTAGACACTTAAAAAATTTGGCATCAGTGTAGAAATCTCCAGTCCATAATTATTTGACGGCAAGTATAGTATGATTAATAAATAGTGTAATAGTAAAAAATAGCTCTAAAATAGTTAATGTGCGGATCAACATTGATGAACATTTTTTACTCGTTTTGGTATGTACTTTGTTTTTAAATTTTAGGAACGATTTTTTTACCAGCTTATATTTTACGTTAATTGTCTTTCTCATGAATGACGTTCCTAATTTTTCCACATTTTATCCCGTAAATTTTATCAAAGCAAATATTTATTTTTATTTCATGTGACTACTTATGAAGTTTTAAAATATTCTTCTTATTGGTTGAATACAATGATCGACTGGTTACAGAAAGGAAGAATGGAAAATAATCGGACACGCAGTCAAGCAAAAATTATTTTTCATTCTTTCACTCTTCTTATTCCTATCTAAAGCCAGTTTGCCACGGACAGAATTGTGGACAAAATTCTGAACAGAATTTTTATGAACAAAGTTATGGACAGAATTACAATACAAATATTCTGTATACCACTGTGCACGTAATTTTCTACATAAATCAAGCTGAACGTAAATGTTCTTTATAACATTATATGAGCATTGCTACTTGCTTCAGATAATTTAATAATATTTTTATTAAATTGAAAACTGTAAATAATAATCATTGACCACAATAATTATCAAAAATGCTACTACTAATGGCTAAATGTCATAATACATTACGCATATGTATGTGCGCACTTTCAGTCCAGCAAAATAGAAATTTATGGACGGACAAAAATCCTTGAAAAATTTCTGCATGCGACTGTCTATAAAATACTGTTTAAAATTATGTCCATAATTATGTGCAGAATTATAGTTCATGACATACAGGCTTTATCAAGAACCGTTAATTCAAAAAGATAGCTCTGCACTGGAATATATCAGCAGTGTGCAATGTGAATAGCTCGAAATGCTGCTCAAAATTAAAATTAGAACCACACTAGTACTGCATAAAGAATCATGACTAGGCAAGAAAATAATAATACGTACAGAATTTCATCTGATACTCTTATAATCATGAAGAATTTGATATTTAAGCTGCGTCCAATGTCGCATTTTGGCATTTAGTATTTAGGACTTCTTCACATAAATACAACTCCGAATGGCACACTAGTGATATCCATGGTTTGTATGGCAACACTTTAGACTTTAGACCAACAAATAGTTTAAAGAACAAGTTTTATAAGACATGTTTTTTTTCGCATGCGTCAAAATTCGTCAATGGCGAGTTTTCTAATTGACAAGTGCGAAAAAAAGTTTTATAAAATGAGTTCTTTATACTATTTTTTATATATTGCGCTTTCTACATACCAAAATAAAAAACTGCTAATATTAAACCGAATTAATTTAGGGAAATTTGTAAGTGAAATGTTGTAGTTGGTAACTCTGAATTAATCACATTCAATTATTATTTAAAGGTTAATGTCATTTCATATTTACGAACAAATTTAAGTGATTTGAAAATTGAAAAATTGAAAAAATTTGTAAAAAAAATTAAATGAATTTAGTGTAATCCTAGAAGATGAAATCAATTGCACTCCGCCTGAGCTACGTAATATAGCTCAGACCACTGTAAATAATCTACTTCCTAAAAAACAAAAAAATTGCGTATCGAAATGAAGGCCATTACGTATCGTAATGACATCATTATGATCGCAAAATCTAAAAAATGAATTATACAATTCGATTCAATTTGATGCTTGAGAGTAAATGTTAATATATTTCATAATATAGAAGTTAAAAAGCTATTCTTTGACAGTAAATTTGACGTTTTGTACAAATTATAGCAACGAATATGATTTGTTTAATTAGTGCGCGTCGACTTCAAGGCATAGTGTGCTCCTGCAAAACCCTAAAATCTTATTCCTAAAACCCTAAATAATCACTAGATTTAGGGCATATAAATTTAGGATTTAGATATTAGGGTGATAAATTCCAACGACTAGATTTTAACCAATCATGATGCAAAACACTTGAAAATTCAACTAATGGGAACAGTATTATACTGATAAAACCTCGTTACCCCGATAAAACCCCGTTACCCCGATAATTTTCCGCTACCAAGTAAATAAACAGTTGTTATTGTTTATAACTGTCAGTGTGACAATTAATGTGTCAAGTTTCATTTTGCGTTGTCTTTGGAATTTATCTCACCAAATACCACACGACCTCTCAGATTTTCTCAGATAAACTTTTATTTTTAAGCACTCATTTTTTTGCTTTTAAGCAAAATCACTCAAGCAAACTGACATTAGGTAAAACCCCTCCTCCTTCGGAGTCGGGATTTACCATGGAGTTTGCTTTCGTGTTTCTTGCTAAGCAAAAAAAAATCGTGCAAAATAAAAATTTATCGATAAAATCAGGAGGTCTTGTGATATTACTTCTGATAAAAGTGCAATATTGGACACATCCTTAGAATTATTTGTCCATCACCTCCCCGTATAAATTCCTCTTCTGTGCGCATTCCATAGAAACCAAATCCATTCCTCCGTTTCCTGTGCGTTGCGTCATATCTGAAATGTCAGGTTCGTGACACGGTGAGGTTCAGGCATCTCGCTGCTGGCTGGACGGGTCCGCTACGCTAGACACTGAAGACTACCAGGCCAGGTGTAGAGTACAGTATAGAGAGGGGATCTAGGCGATCTACATTCACCTGATGCGATGATCGATCGGCTCTAGATCCAGATCACCCAGCAGGTGGACAGAGAAAGTGGAGATAGAATAGCAGAGTATTGTTTTTTATAGTCGCAAAAACTAAGATAGGAAATTTAGGAAGAATGACCAATGCATGCGGGATCAATTTACAATTACAAATATATTTGCTGGGTTTTGTTCCATTTAGATTTATGGTGCTATTCTGTAACGTTCTATAAGCTCTATAGGCTCTATAAACAACCGACGTTATAGTATGTAAGAAAACACATGTCTTAATAATTAATAATAACTGGGGTCTTGTAGCGCCTGACTATGTGGTCGCGTTTGGGGAACCGGATTCGATCCCGACCGAAGCCAAAAATATTTCAAATCTTAAACGCCCGCACGGTACGAATATGTCATCCTCAATACCGATATCTTCCTATAAAGTAGACTGGCCCACCCAGCAAAATGCCGTGATGGTATATTTATTTTATTTATTTATATCACAACAGCAACAAGAATTACAATTACAATAATCAAAATGTATATGACAATAAACATTAATTCAATAATATTATTAAATATATACCTACATATTATTGGAGTTATACAAACATGATTCTTTAACGTCTTGTAAAAAATATGGTTATAGAATATTTGACAGTTTGACATGAATAACAACCAAAAGAAATCTATAGCCAGACTTGATACAGAGAGAGTTACAGAATAGGTAATTTTACTATTCTATAAGGTGTGATCTTATAGAGTTCTATAGCTTACAGAGCGTATAGAGTTACAGTGTTATAGAGCAAAGTTACAGAATAGCACCATTAGTAATTCTGTTTATAAACAAAACAATATAAATGTGAGTAATTTTTGCGACTTTGGTATGTTTAAGGTAGGTTTATGATGAACTTAATTTACAATTATTTATAATTTAGATTTATAATAACTATATTTTATATTTTCAAATGATAATTTCAAATTCGACCAATCATAAGAGATAACTATTAAACATGGCAGTAAGGTATAACTTTACTTTATTCGTCAGCTGTCTTTTCTACTTGTGGTGCAAGTTTGTGAGTTTTGAAGATGGATTCACAGGAACAAATTGATATTTTGTTAATAAGAAGTATTAGCGAGCATCATAATTTGTACAACAAAACAAATGAATTGTACAAAAAAATTCTTTCATTTCCAGAAACAAATCCGTTAACAAATCTTAATGTGTTCATAGGCCTAACCAGAACTACAGTCTAACAGACCATCTACGTTTATTTACGTTTTTTCTTTATTATGCAAATGAACAATAGTAAAAGCACATTCCCGATATTATTACAAAATCGTCTTGTTCATTAGCGTCTAACAAATTCATGACTATAAAAATAAAATTGTAACCTAAAATCTCAACTGGTGTGAAAGTCACATGATAGATACTGATTGGTCGGATCCAGAATTTCAAAATCGAACATAAACCAGACAGAAAATTGTAAATTTTAAGTCAAAATTTCTAAATGTAAATTTATAAATTAAATTCATCATAAACCAGCTCTTACATAAAATCTCTGTCATACAGCTTTTATTTTATTTATTATATATTATGTTTATTTATTTTTTTATATATTTCTTTTAAAATTCCCGCAATAATTTCTAACTGATAGCGAGCTGTGAACCATTGCCACGATCCTGTAAGATTCTTCCTATAAATCTTGCGCACTTCTCTGGTTAGTAAGTGTGGAATAAATTTATTTCTCACAAAAAAATACAGTTTGTTCTTTTTTTTATATATTTATCACTTCAGAATACTTTTAATTCTACCTACATAGTAGAATTAGTTTTAGAACGAATTTTTTTATTTAATTCCGTTTGTTGAATTAAAACCGGAGTTAATTGAACTGAAAATAGGACTAAAAGTGGAACTAGCGCTAATTCGGATTAGCTGCTAATTTTTTTCGTGTATTAGGAAAGGAATTAAAAATGGAACTAAACGTAGAATTAGCGGCTAATTCTTTTAATGAATCTACCTGTAAGATTTTCTATTCTATTTCCTAGAAATATTTTAGCTACTGCAGTTTTACGTACGAATTGTGACTAAATATTTATTTTTCTTTTCAGGTAAGCACTAAAGAATCTATTACATCAACCACACAGAAAATCTAACGTGTAAGTCTTCAGAAATTTTTACTTATTTGCTTTTATAGATAGTTATTTATGATAGATGTACTTGTGAGGTACATTAGCAGATCCCCTAGTGTAAGATCATTTCAGCCATCGTGAGAGAGACCGCCATAGCTCAGTTGGTAGTCGTTATCACGGCGAAGTAGTGGTTCTGGGTTTAAATCTCTGTGGCTCACATGATCTTTTCACAATTTATAGACTGAACATATAGATTGTTGGCTCTCCAGTGATATATACGTATATGACATGTAACATTTATATTTATTTTGTACAGTTACTAATTCGTTAACTACTCAAATTTTATTAAATAGTAGTAGACATATTTATTCATCCTGATTATTTCAATAGGTAATAAAGTGTCACCTTAGAAGAAGGCCAATGAAATAGTTACTTACATTGTACGTGCGGTAGGTGTTATTTTGCAACGCGAGGTTTTATATTGAAGTACGATGCGCAGCGGAGTGCTGCAATAAAACCGAGCGTTGTAAAAGTACCTAACGCACACATTATGTATTAAATTTTTTGGCCGAGACATCTATCAAAATATGCATTTTCTATAAATTTTGCTTGTTAACCTTAAACCATTGTTGTCATCAAGCTAGCTGCTTTAAGATTCACATCACTGAAAGAAATTTTTACTTTATTTTCCAAATAGTATGTTTTCATTTCTAAAATCTGCAAAAATGAAAAGCTTTGCTATAGTTTTAAAAAAATTGCAGGTAAAATTAAAAACTTTCGGGAACATGTACTTTTGAAAAAAGATTTTAATTCAAAAAATTGGATAATTTCAATTTAAATTTTTTTGCAATCATTTCTAATGTAAGTGATATTCACTTATAAATTTATTCTTTTAAACTGAAAGTTTACTTTCAATTTGATTGTACACATACTTAAAATAAATAATATTTTCATTAGTTTGAAAGTCATATACAATTATTTTAAAATATTTTACGTCGCTGTTTTTATTTTAATTATTTTACTTTTGATTCAAAAAATCAATATTTTGAATTAAAAATTACGGCATTTGAAATGAGTAAAAAATATTACATTTAAAAGCATTATTTTTGGTGTCAAAACATTTTACTTTTCTGCCAACATTTTTAATTTCAAATCAATATAAAATAATTAATGATATAATACATTTACTTTAACAGTAATTACTTTCGTTTGAAAGATCAAAAACAGAAGTAATTTCAAAACAAATAAAAATTTTGTTGGATCAAAGTTGAATGCAAAATATTTTGATTTTACCTGCATTTTTTTCATAATTAAAGCAAAATTTTTTTCAGTGCACTATTAAATACATTGTTCAATTAATTAACGACCTTAATTCATGTACAGAGTTAAATATTCATGCTATTTGAGAGGTTGGGACATAGGCCAAGAATTTGCACTTTGATTATTTGATTTATTTAAGAATGTCTATGCTGGAAGAAAATTAAGGTTAGGTAGATTATTTTCTACATATATCTAGTTCTAGTTCCTATACAATCTATATGAATGATTCTAATGTTACGTACCCTTTTCGGCATTCTTTATTAAAATGAATATCATACATTTGAAACAAAATAAATAAACAATTCGCATCAATCATTCAACAAATTTTGTCATTTGAAAATTTTGACACATTGTCATTGCCGACTGAAAATTATTTGCTAATGCTAACAGATGGCGTTGGCAGATTTAATTAAAAGAAATTCAGTTTTATTTATTTATTATTGATGAATTGCGGAAACTAGCGTTTTTTGTAGGTATTCTTTATTATTACAAAGTAGCTTTATATATTAATGGCCTCTTAAAACTTAAAAATGTGGGTGTTTATTACTTTATTCGGTGCGGTAAAGTCAGCGCATGTGTAAAATCGCGAATACCTTAGACGTCAACGATGAGTGATTGTTATGTTTACATATCAGGAGGAGAAAAAAATATAGATTAATGCTAGTTCGAATAGGAATCCGTTACCATATTCGTAATGAAATAGTTATTTTCTATCTAATTAAAATGTATTAGAAACTTATTAACACCATAGAAGCTCTTTAGTGATTACTACGTTTAAAGTGCTGAATAAAAACTGTGAGCAAACATCATCAAATGCGGTAATAACCATAATTTAGCGGTAAACGTCAAGCTGGCTAGGCCAACCGTGGAAACACGTGCTGGCAATTTACTCGAATCAAACACGAAAAATTTAATGGCCAACTCTCTGTACGCGTACAGCAGGACTTACAAGAAACGCTCCGAGAGCTAATCCTGCAATTATTTACATTTCACGTGCTTTCAATTAATTTACAGCCTTGGTACTTTGTTATAAATATCATCGTTGCACCGGCTTTACCGTTATTGAATTAAAATGCTTGCGGAATTTTTCGCCGTATTAAGTGTTTTTAATAAGAGAAAAACTGTAGTTGAGGTTTACACTCGTAATAATTTGCTCACTATCGCAATAATTTTAAACAAGATAATATGCGATTTTATTAACTTTTTACCAAGTATGAAAGTATCTTATTACTGTAAGATATTTTATAATCAGATTAAAGAATGATATGATCAATTCTATATTAAACAGTTCTTAATTAGATTCATTTCATATTACCTATGTTTAGTTTCCGCTCAAACATTTGCTCGTTTCTTGTACATACAGCGTGTTCCAAAATGGTGAACACGAAAATAAGGCTGTTATACACACAGAATGATTTACAACGGGTAAAACAAAATTGAATTATATATTCGGGAAGTCATTTTGAGTAAAAAAAAAAATCCAGCAAATGAATTTTATATGTTAGAAACATACCTTCATTCAAATTTATTTTACTAGAAAACGATAAAAAATTAATTTCATAACAGGGATCTTTCTTGTACAAATGCAATTAATTGTTCGTTGTTCATGTTCCGCAATGTTCCGCACCGAGAGAAATGTGTTGTTATAATAAATATATTTATAATAATTGCTATTATATTTTATATTTAAAAAAGGGACAAATACACAAGATATTTGAATGAAATATGTGAAGATATTAAAAGTTTTAGAATATTATGTAATAAGAACAATTATATGATATACTACTTTTAAATATATATGTATTTTCAAATTTAAAATACTTTATTATCATTGTTAACATTCGAGATATTAGTAATAATTATAAATTTATACTAAATTTGATTATAGTATGTGGTACAATTTAATATCCAAAATATTTAATGCAAATAAACAAGTATCTTAGGCTCAAAATACCAGTATATTTACGATGGCAAATCAATATATTACATTTGGGAATAGGTATACTGAAATCCGGATCATAAAAGTTTAACATGGGATTTAAAAAAAATGCTAATATCGGCTGTCCTGCAAGTTTTAAAATAAAACTACAAGAATAAATAGTTGTAGTATGAAATTTGGCATAAAAATGTTTAATCTCCATGTAACAGCACATCAGCAGTACGAAATTTTACAGAAATAAAATGTAACAATTGCGTCAAGAGTCAGACTGTCATGATAATAAAATTTAATTACAACTTTTTATACTTGTAGTTTTGCTTTAAAACTTAGAGGAATGCCAATATCCGCATTTATTTCAAATCCCACGTTAAACTCCTATGGTCTGAAATCGGTGCAGAGGTATTCTATATTTAAATACAATTTTTATAAATAGGAAAATATTTATTTTCAAAATATTATTAAACGAAACAGAACCCCACAATTTTAAAATATTGTTAACAAAATCGTCGCACATTTTCGCTTTGTATTATTTCCACTTTCAAACTATAAACAACAATATACCGGATATTTAATTTTAATATCTAATATAGAAATAAATATCTCTATATATTTAAATATAATCGTTAAATATAAATATAATAATTCTTATTATGCTGTCCTTTATTTTAAATATATATCGTTTAGAAATAAACGAATCTTAACAGTAAATACATTTTTATAATTCTTTTACATACACATTTCTCAATAATTAATATTTACATATTTAAATTTCAAATTTTGATGTACAATATACAGTTTTTAATATACATTTCTCTCAATGCGTTCGAACGAATAACCCATCAAAACAAAATATTCGTATTCGAACATTCGTACGAGTTCCTACGAATACTTACGAAATAGTCATAAGCACTGTAATTGCACATATATACTTGAATTTATTTGTTTACTTCTGATGATTTCATACGACTTCGTACGTATTCGTACGAATTCGCATCCAGTTTAACCGCCTCCTAAGGTGTTCAACAAAGGTCCACGTTCGGGTTTTCTATCCCGAATGTTTCTAGTAGTAAACCGCTTCTCATCGTGATTCAATTCGTCTACCACGCCTCTTCGAGATTTTAATTTTTTGAACCCGGTCTCATGTTCGGTGTTCTACTCCTATTATCACAAATCTGTTTATAAAAAATTGTCAGTTACCTTATTTCAGTTATTGGTAAATTTTTCTGTTACCTAGAGTTCTAATTAAAAAAAAAAAAATTGCAAATTTTAGTAATGGTGAATATGCAGATATCGTGTTTGTATCATGGATATTGTATGGTAAGGGTCGTCGTGCATCCAGAGACCATCGACGAAAATATTCTGGAATGAATTTGTATCAATTTGATTGTTTCTTAACCTTTCCATAATTTTTTTGATTTTTTGGTTTTTTCTTAAATTTAAAATATCTCAAAAACTACTCCGTTTATCAAGTTTTAGTAGTACTTTTTACTAATTTTTTGTATTATATATAATATTTTTATAAGTTAAAATGAAAAAATAACAATGAAAAACGTTCATGACTTTCCCATTTGATACGTCTCTATTTGAGATACTGAAAAAGTAAGTATAAATCGAGGTATAAATATGCATCTAAATCAACGAGCTGTAAGTAAATATAGAGTGGCGGATGAGCGCTGCTGGCCGTACACACTTGGACGCCATGTCTACTATAACCTGCCAGGCAGGTTACAGCCTACCAGTAATATTTCTGAATTATTTTTAACGAAATAATTTACCTTTTATGTTAGAATTATAAATATAAATAATGCAATTTGTGGCGAAAAGTTTTATTCTGACATATATCATATTTCGAAATAAATAAATAAATAAATTAATACATAAACTGTTGATAAATTAATATAATTTAAGAATTTTTACTGTGAATCCTTATTTTGTTATAATATTTTATGATAATAAATAACAATTAATATGAAAAATGTAACTGCATTAATACAATATATTGAAAAAGTAGCAAGGTAGGTAGATAGATACATAAAAACGAAAATAGTGAAAATTAAATTATATATTTTATTATGATAATAATAACGTATATAAAAAATATAACATATAAAATACAATAACAAAAACATATTCTTTAAATAAAATAAACAAAATTTTGAAAATAATCACTACATATATGAAATAGAAAATAATGTTTTTATTGACCTTTAAATATGATTGTTTTGGTCAAAAATTGTCGAATGTTAGTTCCTTGAATATCTGTAGAAACAGTCCTACTATTTACACAAAAAATTGATTACCTATAATAATTGTTCTTATATTTATTTTAATTACAACTGAAATTTTTGTTTCAATAAAGAAAATTTGATTGTAATAATAAATATCAGTAATTACATAAAAATAAATTGATTATAATCGTTGTTGGATTTAGGAGAAACTATTATCAGACTACAGGCGGTAAAATCGTAAATCCGTCGCTAATTAAAATTAATTTGATTAAAATTTTTGAATATAAAATTTACCTCTGAAACGACTTGCAACTATTTCTAATTTGTCTGTTTCCACACTGAGGAACAACACACTTTGCGGGCATTTTTAATAAATAGTGCAATAAGCGCTGAGAAAAACAACGTATAGCGTCTGAGCTGAGTGCTCAGTTATAGTAATGGCCGCCGACCTAAGCATTCAACTGTGTACGGGTAAAGTACGCGTTCAGCATGCGATGCGCCACTCTATATTTACTTATAGCTCGTTGATCTAAATGAATAATCTCATTTCAAAATTTTAGTGTAACTAGTACTAAAGGTGTACTCTTAAAGGGCTGTAATTCTGTAATGAAATATTCCTAACATACTTACATCTAACATTTTTTTTTACTCAAAATGATTCTTCCAATATATGGTTTAACACCTGTTATGGATCAAGCTGTATAAGTATATTAACAGCGAGATTTTGAATTAAAAAAGTTGAAGTTAAAAACCGATTATAATTCTTGTTATTCTTGTTTCAGTATTCAAGTTCTTATATAAGTAGTCACGCTTTAATAACTGTGCTAAAAGTGTGTCCGTAGTCATTCATAGAAAAACATCTTTCTATTTGATTAAAAATGGTGCATCATTTATCAAATATTGCGGTAAATTGAAAGCCGAATTCGAGGTTAAGTCCATTTATAACGATTATCAAGTCATCCATGACACGTGTCATATTTGGCTGTAATTCTCTAAGTCAGTATAATATGTTTCATTGATTGACAGTCCATGTAAACATGCATTATTAAACTAATTCCAATTCTGGATTGACAAGCACACAGGTTGGCTAACAGTTTGAAAGAGAAATTTACATATGAATTGATGGAGTTGCAAGTGTCAAATGGTCGGATTCTTTTGTTTCATGGCCACCTACGTTTAACCTAAAAACAATTGATTGATGAGCTGCTAATTAAACAATAATTGGAGAATTAATTACTTAACGGATCTCGAGGAAATTCATCTCGTAAAAGAATTGTTTGTTGAAGTTGATTGTTTTATAGTCATGTTCTTTTGTCTTTTTGTTTTCTTTAATTAGCTTTTTGTTTTAATGGATGATAGAATTTTATTTTCTACTTTGCCCTAACGGCTTTTAGCAGCAATCATAAAATTTAATTATTTAAATACTCTTCTACTTAATGGAAATATTTTGTATTGATTTTTGTAAAGCCCTGTATTTAAATCAGGGTGATCGATATCGATCCCAAGAGATTGGTATATTTTAAATGTTTATATATCATACTTACACAAGCACAAGCTCATAATAATTCGACCGGTTTACATTTTCAACAATAAAATCTATTCAAACGCAATTAGAAATTTCTATAAAATTCTTTCGGCTACTTTAAATATAGTCTTAAAACTTTAAGCATCTGGGGGCGAAATAACTGATGGTAATAGTTCGATCGCCGTTTTAAGAAGAGCCATTTTCTAGTCGAAATTTATCTTCTACCGAGATATTTTACTTCTGGCATAATAAAAAGCAACTTCGTAAAAAGCTAGTGCGTACAATAAAACCTATTTTGCAACACATATATGACAATATTCACAGAAAAAGTGCACGGCTTAGGGATACAATGCCTAATAGAATTAAAAGCTGGTATTACTAATAAATAGTAAATGGCGAAATACTTGAATAACGTATTCAGATTTTGTAAGTTTAAAATCTATACAGTATGTCTCATTTTGTGTTATATCTCGAAAATTTACGGACATAAAAATTTATTTCGTACACCACTGGTTAGTCAATAAAAATATCTACCCTTTATATTTGAAACGTTTTTCTCAATTACTAATAGTTTAGAAGTTGTTTGAAAAAGAAAAAATCAACAATATTCAGTTCTTCGTCATTATCTAGTGCCCTATGAAATTTTTTTGAAAAACAAAAGCTCATCTGAGATGGCCTCTCAAAGGCGCACAAAAAGTTCCATTTAACCGACATTGTATCTCTTATAGTTCTCGAGATCCCAATGGTGGCACTTTTAAATGGGACACACAAGAAATTTGTAGAAAAATCTCACCATTTATAATATACATATTATTATTTATATATTATACCGGATGTCTACAAGGAATCCGTTATATGGAGAATACAGTGTCATATTTTTCATTTTGAAAAGTTGCAAACAAAAAAATTGGTCAGAATTGTATTTTTTCGTAAAATAAAAAGAAATTGTGATTAATTTTAGTCCCATATTGTGTAGTTTTTAATTCTAAACAATTTTTTTCATTTATGTATCTAAAATTAATTGATCAGAAACTACAACAAAGTAAAAATTTATTATTGAACATGTAAACCGGCCGAACTATTATCATTACCAATATCTGTGAACCTACAAAGCAGTTCGGCAAACCCAGAAATGGGTAATATGCTGCCATGATACTTTCATATTTATTTATTTATTTATTTATTTATTTATTTATTTATTTATTTAATTAGAAATATTTTGTTGCGAATCAGCACAGTGAAATGTATACATATATACCCCAAATTTTCATCCGTTTTTTTACGCAGTATATTTTAGATTTAGATCAACCGACAATGCACCTACTACTCTCCATTCTATTTGCCATTGTTAAAGTAGTTAAGTTGAACTTTTAAGAACAATTAAACGTCTAATTAACCATTGTAACGAAGTCAACAAATAACAATATTTTTCTAGTAAACGAAGTAGGATACGGAACAGTTGCTAAACAAAACCCAAAGAACTTCTATACAACAGAGAGTCGGAAATCGTGATCGCAGATCAAATCAGAAACGTGTACCTGTGCAATCAATCCAGATTAATTAGCAATTAACTGATATCTCTTTCGGTAAGAAACTTAGCTTCTGTTTCACAACCCATCGAAATTAGAACGCTTGATGAAATACCGTACTGGAATTTAAGTAGTTTTAAAATAATAATCAATTTGAAAATTCATGTTTTGCAAGGATAGAAATCAGGATGTTGTCAATTTCTAGCAACTGTCGATATCTTACAGCTTAGAATTATCTATATTTTTAGTTAATATTTGTTGATATAGTATCATAACGGTTTATTACCCATTTCTGTGTTTGCCCATCTGCTTTTATTGGGTATATCATTACTATTTTTCAATTATTATTGCTTATACATTACATAATGTATATAAATATAAATAATAATATTTAAAACGTCAAAAAACATAGTATACTACAATTGTATATCTATGTCTTCCAACCAAATCAATGCAGAAGGAGTGGCATTTATAAAATCTGCGGTAGATCCGTGGTACTTTCTAGAAGGGCATTCTTGAATAATATGTTCCACAGATTGTTCGTGTACTCCGCAGTCGCAAGCTGGAGAGTTGCACAGACCCCACTTGTACATCATTTGGTTACATCTTCCATGTCCAGTTCTTATCCCGTTAAGTTTAGACCACAGACTCCTTTTTAATTCAAAACCTGGCAGTCTGATTGTAGGATCGACAAGTGTGCGGTCTAGAATTACGCCAAGATATTTAGGATGAAAGTTGTTTTTCAATACTTCTTTTTAAGTGTAGGTACTTATAATTCTGTTCTAATAAGCAATTTCAACCTTCTGTACAGGTGGACCAACTCGGAACTATATTTCAGTCCAAGATTTGTTGAAACGAATCGTGGCCTGAAACTTACTCTCTTCACTGAAATCACTCATGACAATAAAATTTGTTAAAATTATGCATAAGCCTAAAGTAAACTTGCAGAAAATCACAGCTGATAAAGTTATTTTAACTATTCTTGTGTCAATCTGCTTTAATACAGATTTCGGTAATGATGATTTGTACCGTGCGGGCATTTACTAGGCGTCACATCACGGACACTCATTGCTGGCGTGGAGAGTGCACCACAGGGGTCACTTTTTTGTCATTTAAAATTCGAAATATTTGGCGTCGGTCGGGATCGAACCCGGTTCCCCAGATTCGCGACCAGACACCCAGGCACGCGGCCACGGAACCCCACTACTACGTTTCGAGTATATTTCTCGAGGCATATCTCGAAATTTAATTTCAAAACTCAAAAAATAAAAATCTGTTGTGTTGCATAAGTATCGAATTTAACATTTGTACACACAAATAATTTTAAAGATGGTTCCAATTAATTTATGGGATTGGCGGTATTTCTTAAGGATATATGTTAATTAATAATTCAATAAGAAATATTAAATGTACTTCTCAGAAAAAGCCTTAAGTAATGTCAGTAAAACTGTTGATTTTTGACACTAATATTTATCTGTTTTTATGTTCTTCAATATTTGTAATAACAATTTTTTTCAAAAAATAGTATTTAGAAGAGTTTGAACCGGCTGTCCAGTTATAAAAACCTTTTCATCTTCGTAAAAATGTTAATATCGGATTCTAGGGTCCCTAAAACGTGCTTATTGACTAAAATCCGGATATGCGATTTTGACCATGAATCCAGGTAAAAATGAAGAAAAGTAATTGAAATGCAAGATTTTTTTCTAATGGGTCGGATGATCGCGGGTTATATTTATTTGTAAAATGTAAAAGTTTTCATTTCTTTCGTGGTAATTTAAAATATTCTGTATAAATCAACAATTTCGCTAACATTTATAATGATTGAAATATACTGCGCTATAAATAAGAATGTATGCGAATTCTCCAGAGAAATGTTAAAGAAGTGCAATTTGATTTAATTAAATAGCGACGGAATTATCTTGTTAAGTGGCTAAATGAGACACAAATTAATGCGTGAACCGAACTTTCAAGTAGCTATTACATTCTAAAAATGCTAAAAATGTCACTTAAAAAATCATAACAGTAAAAAACGTCGTAGTAAATGTCCGATTTCCGAATGCCATTTACATATTCGAGGTCAGTTAAAAAACAATACAAAAAAACAATGTATCTGTGGTAGTAATCTGCGAATATTCGGCAAACACTTTCTGTGGCCCACGAGATGTGTACGTGCGAGTGAAGAGGTAGGTGTATGTAGCTCCATACTCAATGCTTTGGGCGTATGTAGGTTAAGCGGCCTCTTGTTCAACAAACGAAGCCGATCCACTTTTTACCACCAGAAGTTCTCAAACTTAACACATCACGCCCTTCGAATAAAATTATTAATAAAATTTATCGGATCACATGGTTGTGACCAATTGTGATTCAGACAGCCCAGATTCGATTCCGACCCTGTGGTGTTCATTCCGAGAGAGTTTTGAGAGCCCCTTAGTTGAGGCGTAGAAAACTACGGCGCAGATATGTCGTCATTATCGATATCTACTACTGATCTCTATAAATATCGGGATAGCTTACAGGGGCCAAGTTAGATACAGCGTTTTGTGACAAATTGAACGCCGCCATGCTGGAGGATCTTGGCGCATCAGCGCCAATTAGCGCTCGCATCAGTGCATCAGAGTTAGTTTGAAGTTTGTGTGAGTTATGTTCTTATGTTTCCCTATGCACTGATGCGAGCTTTGATTGGCGCTGATGCGCCAAAATCCTCCAACATGGCGGTGTTCAATTAGTCACAAAAGCTAAACATTGGGCACGCTATCTAGATATGTATAGAGATCAGTGATATCTACGAATAGAAGCAAACTAATACTTCCAAAAAATTAATAATAAGGCGTTATAATATATTTATTTAAAGATACCAGCCTGTACGTGGTAATCGACGAAGTCGGGCATCACGAATATTTCGTTCATTTTGAAAGATATAAAACATAGCAAGCAATGAAAATAATTTTATTATGCCCGGTTTCACCATTGCCGAGTAAATTCATAAATAGTTAGGTATCTGACGAATAAATTTTATTCATTGATTAGTCAAAGTTTCGTTTCACTAACCAAAATAATTGGATTGTTATTCGTAGAATATTATTTTTCTCTCTATCCGGGAGAGCCACATCCTAGAGATGGCAGCACTAATGATCGACTTATAGGGAAAACATTATATTTTACGTTTGTGCTAGTTGTATTTTGATGCTTTGTTTTGAGGATATTTTGTTATTTTTAAATAAAATTAAATATGTTTATCACAATGTCAGACATATACATTTATTTAAATGGTGCTGTGCGGCCTATGGTCGAAGGAGAAGTAGTATATAAAGGAAAATAAGATTCAAAATTGAAGTTATCTGCATGTTAACTACTTATTTAATTATTTTTAACTGGGCGTACTTGTGCGGATATAAGACAGATAAACAGAATAATATAGAAAAAATGGACTGTGTACTGTGTGTTCAAACATCTAATTTGAAAGGGGCTCATCATTCAATCGTAATAACATTAAATACAAATGCATGCAAGTTCTTTGTTTTGCAGGTCTTCTTCTCTTGCTGTTGCTCAACTTCTGGTATTTTTATAGTTTATTCTTCTTCTCTATCTTTTCTATAAACAATTTAAAATCAATATATAATATTAAAGAATAACAGTTACTATTTACAGGTAACGTCTCTCTATTTTTCTTGTCTGTACAGGGATTTTGTTGAATTTTCTTTAGGTAATTTTTGGCTTGGTTTACCATTTCTTTTTAATATTTTTCTATTAATAACTACAAAAACAATCTAATAATATTTTGAAGCATAAATTTTTATAAATACTTATGTGGAATAAAATCGCTTAGGTAAAAAATGTTGTGAACACACGTTCATGAACGGTGATATGTCCTTTCCGATTTTTAACGCGATTTTCCACTTATTTTTTAATATTCCTCTTTTTGGGAAATAATGAACGGAAATGTCAGCACTTGTATAATTATTGCATTGCGGTACAGAACAATATTTCTTCGATTTGCTGGTCATTTTTGGTTGCTATTTACTTATAACCCTATATGAGAGCACAACGTTTTCCCTACAACTTATATGTTTTATTTTGCCACCAGATGTCAGACACTTTGTTGGCACTTGCCAATTATTTTGCGTTAAGTATACAGCTAACAAGTTCATTTCCCTGACAAAACTGTCAGATTTGCTGTCAACAATTTTTACCTCCCGCTACCTTGGTAAGGGAGGTATAGGGATCGTGCTAAAAATCACATATCGAGATTTTAGTAAATGACCACGTTTTAAGGTCCCTAGAATCCAATTTTCACATTTTCACGATGATGTCTGTATGTGTGTATGTATGTATGTATGTGTGTGTGTGTGTGTGTGTGTATGTGTATGGATTTTGTCTTCGCTCTAACTCAAATACTATCATTCAGAAAATTCTGAAACCTTGTATTTATACCCTATTCTAATATGAAAAGAAGCCATTAGATTTTGGTGTAAATCGGATAACCGAAAATGGCACTTTACCTGAAGCTCATAATGGTTTTTCTTCAAAAAATACCATTAAATGCCATTTTTTCGCATTTTATGTCTTATGAAAATTAAAGATTATTGAATTTTCTACAGGAATACATTAATACTTTTTCTATATATTTTACAGATAAATTTAAAAATATTTTTTTTTATTAGTTGCGAAGCCTAAGATAAACACAATTCCTTTGTTACACAGTTCATATTTGAAACGAATGTAACTGACAGTAAATGTCACTGTCAAAAAACTAATCACTTCAAATTAATAATAGTGACATTTTAAAAACAATATAGAAAATAAAGCAATAGTTTTTCTGCAATGGAACAGTCTCCAGCGTTAGTAAATACGTATGTATTTAAATTAATAAAAATTAAATAGCGGGAGGTTTTGTATTGGCCACATCAGATTTTTTTTATTTGTTAATTTAAAGATTTTTACAGTCAATATAATGTTGGGACGTTTCAAAAGCGATGCAACGCTTCCATCATCAGCCAAAGTTTTAAAAATGACAACATTAGACATAAAACATAGTATTGTACTTACCAGAGCATTCGAAGGAAATCTACAAGTTTATAATTATATAAATCCGGTGTAATTATTCGAGAAAAGGGTAGGCAGGCCAATAATTAGTAACAAAAATTCCAACATTTATTCCCTTCAACCAACATTTATTTACTTCAATGTATTGTAGATTTATCATATGTATATTTAAAAACTTTGGCTGATGAAGGAAGCGTTGCAACGCTTTCGAAACGTCCCAACAGTTGTCAAATTATTTCTTCCCCATCTAGAGAAGGCAGTACACATTGTATTATTGGAATATTTGTACGACAAGGTATATAAACTACAAAATCAATAATTTATGCATCGAATAGTTGCTAACTGACGTTAGTGAAACAAAAATATGCTTTTAATTTATAAATTATGTATTGTTTTAATTTAAAATTAAAGAGATACATGAAATTATTATGTATCGCCAAAAATTAACCTTCATATAAAAAAATCAGAACGTGTCAAATATGTAATTTTTAAAGGACATGTAAGTTTCTTTCCTTACATTGCACATAACTTGACATTTCATATACGTAATTATAATTTATTTGACAAATAGCTGTAAAATAATTATGAATTAACCAGTAGTATACTTTTACTTCCCTATTAATTAAAAAGTGCCCAAATAATGTGCGATTGAGTTTATTAATTCAATACATTTACTTTACAATAAATTTCTTTGCACGTTTGTACGTATGTATATCAGTATGTATCTCTTACGAGAATACTTCATGTAACAGGGTGAAGGGGGGAAGATTCTGATTTACTCTCTTTTTACCCAACGATGACTTCATCTAACTGGTGGTCACTTCACTTGAAGACGACGGTTGCTTGCTCGCCTACTACTTTGCTGAGACGCTACTGGTTTATTGGGACGGTACACCTTTACGCTCTCTATCACTAAACACTTGATGATTGATTGATGAACATATCTTAGGTGGATGACGGACACAATAATTTTATACTTCTAATTTTTATTTACACATATTTACATAATTACACTAAACTATAATTATACTAACTAAACTGTTACAGTTACATTGTAACCTAATTACGCGTACTGGCGTAAAACGCCCAAAAACTAAACACGGACTACTCCATGACTTAAAGGTTTGAATCATAAAACTCGACTGCCTCAAAAACAAATGGTTATCACTTCAGCAGGCATATCTGAAGGGTGCAGGGCTTATCCCAGCCTCCATAGCTAAATAACAAGATTGCACGTAGCGTAGGCAATAACTTATATAGTTAATTGTCAAAACAATAAATGTCTACGCGGTTGACATCTAGACTAAACAGAGATATGAGAGAAAAATGATTATTATTTCTAAACAGAATTTTGACTTACAAAGATGACAGAGTTAAAATGTTGATATTGAAACTATAATTTAGAAGTTTATAATAAAGTTCATTACTTGTTATTGCACTATGCTCACCTTGTTACATTCATTTCAATATTCGCGCAATGAAAATCTATCTATCTATAGTATTCTTCATGTAAGAATGTTGTTGCGCAATAATGACTGTATGATTTTTGACGACATACGTAAATGAAGTAGTCTCCTTTTGCTACACAGGTTATAGAATCTATGATCTGTGTAGCAAAAAGAGACAATTTCATTTACGTATGTCGTCAAGAAGCATACATTTTTTATTACGACATTCTTACGTGAAGAAACTAAAGTGGAGTGGGGTAAGTTCGCAAACGGGGCAAGTGCATATACCGGTTATTTTAATTATAATATAAGCGAAATTTCTCATGCTAATATGAGCTATTCGACATAGATGTTGAGCAAGAATATTGACGAAAGTTTACATTAAATAGACAGTTTCTTTTGTTTTTTAAAAAATTATTGAGAAAAACACTAGTGTGATGTTACCCCGTAAATATTACTACATGGCACACATTCAGACCATCGCATTGAGGCGAGAGGCGATTATTCAAACCAAATACTTGAAGGAGCTATTGAAGAGATTAAAAAGATATTTTTTCTGAAAATAAATACCATATTTATATTTTAAACCTTGTTTTATGACACTGTACTCCCTTAAACATGGATAACTATAAAACTAAACATCATACCTATGGCCGGTTTTATAAACGACAGATACATTTTCTTCTAAAGTAAATAAAATTTATTCCTGCAAATGATAGTCAAACTTTTGACAGTAATGTGATAAATGCCATAAAATGAATAAAATTGATTCGAATTTGTTAGTTTGAATAAATTTATTATCGAAGTAAATTTATTCTGCCCTTTATAAAATCGGGGGTTAATGGAGTAAAAAGTATTTTGTAGCAGGCTTGTCGATAATTCTGCTCTTTCCCGGTGAACATGAAACAAGGTTTCACAGTATTTTTCACTCTAGGTTACACCCTTGCCCCATTTTCGGGGAAAGTGCAGAGAAGGTAACAGTTTGTACAATATCCTATGAAAATGAAAATTAACAAGGAAAATTAGAATTAGAATAATTAAACAGTAATAACTGTGCATAGAGATTGATACCGACAGCGTTGAGTATTTACATACCAAACTGAAAATACAGAGGTTTAAATTTTAGCTTTACAAAAACCAGTCTGCACTTACCCCACTTCACCTTATATGTCTTCCCGCATTTGGTTTCTAAATTGCTCGCTTCAGACACAACAATAATTTTTGATAAAACAAGTATGATAAACATCAAGCGTACCACTGACCGTATTTTAAACTGTGAAGCATTAAATTAGTTATGAGATATTTTTGGAAGTACTTTAAAATCCATAATTTATTCTGTATTATCTCCTCCAGGCGAGAAAATTACCTGAACTGAGTGAGCATCAGAGCATCAACACTATTCTTCAGTTTTGAAACGAGCGTTATTAAAATATCACATGAACGTATAATTTATATGAAAATTATTATAATACAGACTTGCTGTCTTCGGCGCAGCCTCGTACATTAAATTTCTAAAAGTTGTTGAAATAATCCAGGCTCATTTAGCCGTCACTCTGATATACATGTTAAACATTTTAAAACAATTTTTATATCGTGATCACAGCCACCGACGATCGTTTAAATACCATATTTTCGAGTTTTAGTCGGCTATTAAATTTTTGAAAGTTGATATGTGTAAATACCACCTTCCAGATACTAATATATAATTTATTGTGGTTAACTTGATACAAATAAAACAAAATCTGAATAGTTTGTACCACATTTGAACTTTCGCAATGATTTCACTAATTGATGATTTGTGTCACTGACACACTGATTGACAAATTGGTTTCATTGCCACTTTACCTCTGGTTCCAGTTTTGAGTTCAACTTTTTATAAATATATTTTTATCTTTGATATGCACATTTCAAACGTTGAATAATTGATATTTATTTGATATTAAAAGGCGCTCCAATTAGTTATGTAACATAAATCAATTAGGTGGCCATAAACACGCTGCTGTGTCGTTAATAAAGGCTCATTCACAGCTACGAAAATAAGAAATATAAATAAAATTATAAATAAAACTTTATGGTTGGTGTTCACAGGTTCGAAGATAAAACATCAACTGTCATTTATATTTATAATTAACAAGCAATAATAACAACTTCATACCTTTTAAAACACTGTACGCAATCATATATGCAAACTCTTGTCTTAAGACAAGTTTTAAAATTATATTTTAATTGAAATCTTTTTGCCTAGTGATGCATTCGGGCCGGGCCGGACCGGGCTTTGAGGTTTGAATCGACTCGGCCCGAACAAAAAAATTGACGGCCCGACTCGAAGATCGACTCGACAAAAAAATTAGCTGGCCCGGCTCGAAAATTGACTCGAAATCAGGCCGGGCTTCGGGCCGGACTGGGTCTAAGCTCGAAATTGAGTGCACCCGGCATTCTTAATTTTGATTTTAACTTTGTTCGTATCAAACTTAAAAAAATCTTCTACATACTTTTAACGTTCAACATTAGTTAACATAAGTTGTTATAAAAAAAGAGACACTTCTAGTGTAAGTTTGTTATAAAAATTATAGATCTACGAGTATTTAACACTTTGTTTAGGCGTTCGAAAATTGAAACAACTTTTTCTCAAATCTTATACAAAAAAATATCATTTATATAAGTATTTTTTATCTGACTTTGTTTCTGCTCAAAAATAAGACAAGAAATCATTATGGTGGATCAAAAATCACTTTTATTTAAGTATACGAGTAGTAGCAATAGTAATAATAACATCACAATAGTATTGTTATGCTTTAGTGAATAACCTTGAATTTTTGAAGTAAAATAACATTTTTCTTATTAAGATTTAAAGTATGATGTTATTAAATAATTTTGATCCTTTTTAACTCCATACATTTTCATTAAAATATTAAAGAAACTGTGCATTTCATTGAACTATAAGATTTTTTGGGCCAGGCCAAAATCAAAAGTCCGACTCGCCTCAAATTTAGCAAATGATTAACCTGATTCGGCCCGATAAAAAATTAACTTCGGCCCGGCTCGATGGTCGACTCGAAATTGAGGCGGGCTTCGGGCCGGACCGGGCCAAAGCTCGAAATCGAGTGCATATCTATTTTTGCCAGAACGTAAATTGACAGCTCAAATGACAGTTGTTATGTATGTGTTTATTTTTCTTTGAATCCGACCCTGGGTATTGGAGTATTTTGGTAATCATACAGCAATTTGCGGTATTAGAGTTAAAAAGTTTAAATTTTTATATTTGTGAGGTTATATCAACTTATACTACAAGGTGTTATGTAAGTAAGTGTACAACGTTTAACTCATGGTAGAACTGACCCCATAAATAGTAAATCTGGAATCTGGCCATAATTTTTGTTTAACATGCTTACTACAAGACCTAGAGTGCTTTAAAACTGACCAATCACGTCATACTTCAAAATTTTGTAAAAAGTAAATATCTATGTGTTCTCTGGAAAAAAATGACGTATAAAATCATTGAAGTCTGTATGAAAATAACTCTCTGTCTTGCAGCAGCACGACTATTTTCTAATGACTCGCCATAAACCATATGCATGTCTGCATACTCTTGATTGGTGAAGGTAAATGACATTTTGAGAATATCCAAAAACCAATATAAATCGTACGTCTATGCAAAAAACGTTTAACGTCAGTTTTGACAATCAATAGTTTTTCCAGAGAACACACATTGATTTTTACTTTCTTTTTAAATAAAATTTTGAACTATGACGTGATTTGTCAGTTTTATGGGCCTCCAATTCTAGTAGGAAGCATGTTAAACAAAAATTATTGCCAGATTTACTATCTATGAGGTCAGTTCTACCAGAGTTGTATACTTACTTACATAACGCCTTGTATATTTATTTATTTATTTATTTATTTATAAATTTGGAGAACCAACAGTTTTAACAAACCAATTATAGGTTCCCACACATTAGCAAAACTAAAAAAATATAAAACAGTGTCTATGCCTTAACTAAGCAGCAAAATGCAAAAACAAGAATAAAAAATCAAAAATACATGTAATACAAATAAACAAGCAAAATAATAATTAACACAGAAAAAATATCTGAATGACGAAACACTTACATACAAGACTTCATTATTTCATTTTTAAATGTAGTAAAATTTAAATAAAAAATATAAATATGGGTGAAACTGGTATTATATTTTGACATCATTCTATTGACAGCAGAATTTTTGTAGTTATTAGTTGAGGTTTTAGGTAAATGAAAAAGTGTACTGGAGAGAGTTATTTTCTGAGGCACAGGTAAATTAAATAATTGTAAAATATTACTGCAATTAATTTTGTTGTTAAATATTTTATAGAGTAATGCCATGTGCTGAGGGATAGTCAAAAATACCATTTCAGATGTCAATTATTTTTTCGAAATCAGCTATGAAGTAACCTTACTTTGAAATAAATATAAATCTTGATAAAGAACTTTTATTTACAAATAATATAATAATACATATATGAAAACTTCTATCTACGTCTACGTAACTCTTCAAAATGGATTATAAAACGTTTATTGAGTTCTTCCTATTGTTATAGAAATAAGTTTCGTTTCAGGTATTAAGCGGGCCACATTCTGTGAGCACCTTAGTAAAGTTTATATAATTTTTCTGGTGTGTTTATTTGCCGCAACCTAGGTAGTACGATCATTAGAGCAATGTATAGATAAGAAGCTGAAATTTTAATATGTTGATATTTACATAAAAATTATTTTTTTGAGAGATCTGACGTGTAGTTTTTGAGTAATTAATTTTTGAAAATTGGAAATTTAACATGAGTCAGTAGGGAATCTTGTGTCACACACACATTTTTTATATAATTTAACTACAACTACTATAGATAAATACACAAAAAACTGTAATTTGTATTAATCAACTATCATAGATTATGTAAAAATTACCTACTACAAAGTATTCTGACGTGCAGTTCTGAAGATATTTGAATATAAGTAACTGAAAATTCATTATAATATTTGTCAGCCATACTGACAAATATCCGACATATTCAACTAGTGAACGTTTGGCAACGTCGGATGAAAAAATATAAACACAATAACTATCTGAGGGGTTTTAACACATACAAGAACTACAAAAGACGTTAAACACAGAAAACAAAAACTCAATAATTGTCTGAATCGTTCCAATTCAAAATGACAAATAATATCAAAATTCGCGCCAACTGCGCTAACAAGTGCTGGTATCCGCCATTTGCGATGCGCTGTTGCCAGTTCCATGCTAGATTTATTTTCGCAAAAAAAAATACTATAGTGAAATGACGTTATTTTTTATCGTTTATAAAAAAATAATTAAGTAAATCCTATTATAAGTAGTCTTAAGTAACATCTTAATTTAAGTTATTAATTTACATGTTAACATTATTTTATTTTAGTTAAAAAATCTACATTTTATTATGCCTTACAGAGTACTGATCGTACTACCTTAACATAAATCCAAGCTATTCTTGCAAATTTTGATTTATTACCCCAGCTTATTTTGAAACGAATTATAAATGTTTCCAAATTTTCATAGTTCATGTAACTAATCGTCATCCATTACATCTAATGTTCTCCAATTTTTCTCTCGTCTCTACAATTAAGCACGCGTATGTTATCACCAGCACTATCATTTGTTCTTGTAGTACACCGCCCACCCACGTTACCATATAACCATATACGCACTACACTAACGCGCACATAGCTTAGCGCTGCATTCGGTAGGCACTAGAAGCTCTGTAGCTTTTGTTTCATTGTGAATTTGACGAATGGTGTCTCGTGTTTCATTTGTTAAAGATGGTAGGGAAGCTACAGCGACGTAGATAGATGAATGAAGATGTGGGTATTTATTTTTTTCAAGTTGGTAGCTACTGAGGATAAATCATTAACCTTTCTTGATAGTCTAGAAAATTATTTATTATTGCTTAGTGGATGTCATCTATTGTTAATTGTACGATTAACGTAATTTATTTTTCTTTTTATGTTGCGTATAGTTTGTAAGTATATAAGGTAGTTTGAAAAAGATTGTCAAAGGATATTTCGTTCCTGATTTTTTTTTACAACATTTGAGAATTTTATTAGATTAGTTTTATCAGAAATAAATATAAAGGATACTTTGTTAATGAAATATTAAGCGCATTTTAAACGGTCATTGGTATATTGATAATCAAATTAATAAAAATATGACCACGAATACCAAAAATTGATAAATATTGGGCTTACAACATAAGAAAATGCCACTAGCGGCAGAATTATGAACTAATCGTAAGGTACATAATTATTCAGTTTAGCTAAAAACTAAATATACGAATATGTAAAATACAGCTATGAACTAGTAACTACAAACAAATAGCTCAACTGTATCTAAAATAAAATGAAAATATTAATAAAACTATTATTAAAAATTCAACTACGGGGAACTTTAAACCGAACTCTACCGATATTAATAAAAACATTAATCTAAGACACAAAATAACTCAAGAAACTAAGAAGAATACTCTGTCAGCAATGCTACTCTTATGGAAGCCAGCGAAAATTTTACCTTTGATCATGATTTTGACATTTGATGTCAACGCCATCTCTTGGTAATTTGGAAGCCCAATATTTTATATTTGTAATCGAAAACTACACTGGATGTTAAAAACAACCTTTCATAATACAGGATAATAACTTCTCTTTCTTCTTCATATCCCAAATACAAATAATTTTGCACGTTGATGACAAAAATTTACAAAACTATAAACTCTATTAATTATTTATTCTCGTACAAAATGATATCAACATTTTAAAATGGTCTCAAAATTCAAAGTTGTTCTTTAATTTTAGCAAATGCGAAATAATGGGTTACTCTTCTAAAAAAAACATATGTTTACATGCATATTACATGGAAACTAATTCACTTGGGAAAGTAACTCAGTTTAATGATTAGGGATTATATTTGACACAAGATTAACATTTAGATTAATGTAATTTTTAATCCATTCCTTCCACTTCTTTCTGTCCCTTGTCCTCTTCTTTATACTTTTACCTCTTTTATTTCCGAGTTTTGCTATTCTTCCTCCCACTCCTCAAACTTCCTCTTCTTTTTACTTTCCGTCACCATTAGGTAAGGAAGATACTGTCTTTGGTGAGTTTTTAAAGAATAAGCACGTGTTCGGGTCTCTAATATGACAGATTTTTCTCCGACGATAACTTCAGTACTACAATTCTAAAAATTATAGTTCTTTCGTTTCCTCTTCTTTACATCCTACAAAGAGCTGATTAAATTTTGGTTGTAATTAGTCAACCAAAAGGTCCCTTATTTGAAGTTCTTAACAGTGAAATACCATTTTTTGACATTTTATGTGATTATCAATGTGAAAGAATATCATATTGTCTATACGATTTGATATTACATTTTCCTTCATATTCAATGGATACATAGTTAAAGAATTAAAAAGAGATTAACTTTCATAAATCAGCCAGTTTTGCTATAATACTGGAAACAGCTGATATATTCAAATAATTCTAATTGACAGATGTTAGTGCCAAGTGCAATTTACATAGTGTATGTTCGTGTTATAATTTTATTGCTTTTATAGAGTCTTTTCCAATGAACTCTCGGTATGGAATTTGTATAAAATAGTAAGTATATGTTCGTCTTACAATTTTACTGTATATATAGAATCTTTTTCAAGGAACTGTTGGTATGGGACTTGTACAAAATACATGGAATTCACGGAGGTATTGTGCTGGCTACATCAGATTTTTGTTTATACTTTCAGCTGCTACTACTTTTCTTATTTACTATACTCACCGTCAAATAAATATGGACTGATGCTCAATTGTTTCCATTCTCCCCACCCTGTTTTTTGCCCTTCGGTGTTGCCGCTTCTTCATAACTCAGCAATTTCAACATGACGAATGGAACTGGTAACAGTGTAGAAATCTCTAGTCCATATTTATTTGACGGCAAATGTAGGCTGTTCTGGGACAAATAACACTTCGTTTCCCTAACAACCGTCGAAGTTGATTGGGAAGAAGGTGAAATGTAAGGGACATTTTTCGTCTTGGGATCTCACTGCTGATCCGTCTACATTATGTGTCCGTACTAGCTTAGTTGCTTTTGTTCTATTCTGGTTACTATTTCTAGTTATTGATTTATCATCCTTATGTTTTCATGTAGTTCCCTGTCCCATTTGTTTTTCTGTCTGGTCTGTATATACTTTATGCTCCTAAATTTTTGAAACATTTTTACGTTTTATGTTTTTATACTTTTGCTTATTCGTACACACTTATGACATCCATTCCTATAAACACCAGAAGTCTACGTAGGTATAAATACATTTTAATCACATCAATCATTATTATTATTATTCGATCCCGTGAGGTGACGCCTGGTAAGCGCCCACACGGTACAAATATGTCATTATCATTACCGATATCTGCGATAAAGCAGATTGGCACACCCAGAAATGGGTAATATGCCGTGATGATATATTTATTTATTTATTTATTTAGTCATTATTTATGTAGAAGTAGAAGTAATAAATAAATAATTGAAGATATTTGTATGTTATATAGCAAATTAATATATCAATTTTGTAATATGTTTTGTAGTACCTTGTAATTTTCTCTTTATTTGGATTTCAAATTGAAAATTTAAATATTTTTCTTTTACATATTTGATTCGAATATAATAAAAAGTAATTGCACAACTATCAGCAATTTAAAGTTTAAAGACATAAGAAAACATCGTATTTTCTCACATCCTGCAGAATATTTACAGTATATTGAAATGCATCGCATTTCATGTACGTATGTTAAACATGGTGCATTATTACTATTGCTTAACATCCTGAACTGAGTTGCATTTAAAGATCTATTCATGGCTACCATTTTTTATGCCACGTTTAATTAATGCAACATCCTGGGTATGTTAAAAACTTGCAAACATAGTAAACAAATATTTTTACTTAATCGTACCAGATATGCAAATTGTAATCAGGAAAATTATATCATTAAAATAATTAAATCCTTTTTTCAGGCGAATATTAATACGACTTACTCATTTACAGTAGTTTTACAAATTTATTTGCACTTTAATCGTATTATTTATTCGTTCGTTGTAAGAGATGTATAGATTAACTAGTTATAATTTCCTTATAAGTACATACAAGTACATATTTACAGTTATAACGCGTGAAATATACAGAATTGTACTAAAAATTCCAAGAAAATAATGTTGTTAATTTTATTAAAATATCTTTCATCGATCGATCAGATTGATCCAGCCTGGACAATCGTCTGTGCAGAGCATGCCTTGGAAGAATTCCACCAAATTAAATTTGAAGAAACTAAAATTATTGCTAGATCTACTCTACTTAACAACAGATTAATTAGAGATTTATAAAACCAAAAATATCAATCTCACTCATTGTGACGGATTAGAACTTAGTCGCGCTTGGCTTCCAATATTAAATATGTTGTAATTTGTAATAGGGATACAATTTTTTCTAGACTTTTTGTAACATCTGTTAATAAAGAGTACGGCTGCGGTATTTCGCTACCGATAAACCGTCTCTGAGTTATACAGATCATTTCTCTGCCAGTTTTTGGGACGGTTTTAATTCTTATTACGACCGACTAGACCATTGCCTCAGTGTTAATGGGGGTATTTTTTTAAACATTTATTACATGTAAGTTATGAATTTTTGTAAGCTAAAGTTTGTTGAGATGCACAACATTCATGTTTTGATTTTTTGTTAATCGCACGTAGGCTAATTTATTGGAAATTAGTTTTGATAATATAAAATTACAAATTTCGTATGTTGCATTTTAAAATGGACAAATTTTACATTGCTGTCATTTTTTGACAATAGTGCGCAACCATGGAAATGATTGACCATATGAAGCATGTTAAAATAAATTCCCTGTACATAAAAAGGTAACATTTACGTACTTTTCATGTTACCTTGGTTACTTGCTGTTTTTTGCTTTTTTCACATTTTTATGTCAATTTCCCCTGAAGAAGGCACCAGTTTGTGGTGCCGAAATGTTGGGTTTTAATAAAAAAATACGGAACATAAACTAAAAAAGGTAGTATTATCCAGTTGTTAATTTTATTACTTCTTAACTATTAGAAATTGTAAAATATGTTTAATATAAAATTTTATTCCATTTTTATAGTCTATTTACTGGCATTGTCTTTGTGAGCTTTTCTTCTATTCTAACATGTACAAAATGGCCTCTTTCTCGGAAACAGTTGAAGAACAGACCTATTGGGCTTCCAAAATTAAAATGCGCCACTGGTGGCAGATTTCTGAACTGAGTGAAGTGTACATGTAAACAAAAACAATTAAATAAAAGTAAGGCTATGTAGATAGAAATTAATATATGTACAACTACAGCAATGAAATATAATCTAAATAAAGGAAATCAAATATTTTTTTATTAAAAAAAAAACAATATAACAGTATGTTGTTGTTAACAGTAATTAAAATATGACTAAAATGCTCTTAACCTACAACTACTTACTAAAATTGACCCTATTAACTAAAATATTATTAAAACTATCACTAAATTGTTACTCCAAGAAAGATCAAACTCAATTCTACCGAAATTAACAAAAAAACACTATACTATATCTCAAATTAAATTAAAAACTACGAAAATTAGTCTCACACCAATTGTACTCTTATGGAAGCCAGTGAAAAATGTACCATTCGTTTGAATTTTGACGTTTGACATCAGCGCCATCTCTTGATAATTTGGAAGCCCAATAGTCAGAAAAATTTACTCTGTCGGGTCCAGCAATAAAACTACAAATATCATAATTTTGACAAAGCGGCATAACGCTTACTGTTTGCTTTATAATAGTGGATAAAACATGCTTTTATTTGCGCCGCTTTATTGGAATGAAGGCATGCATCACTCGGTACTTCTATCTGCTCTAAGTGTTCTGTTATTACTTTAAAATAATTGCTATATTTGTTTGAAATAAGTTTTGGAACTACAGTTTTCATTCTCATAATAAATTATTTCAAACAAAAATAGTATTTATGCTAAAGGAACAGTAAGATTGTTTTACTTTATTTTACTATACAGAGCATGTCTTCATTTCAACAGAGCAGCGCAAATAATAGGCTGTTGACACTCAATGTTATAATGCAAGCAGTGAGCGATATGCCGCTTTGTCATAATTACGCTATTTATAGTGGTTACGTGGCCGGGTGCGTATAGTGACTGCTTGCCAATATGATGACTCGGGTTCGATCCTAGCCAATGTAGACTTTTAATCGCATGAAAGTGATCCCTGTGGTGCACTCTCCACACCAGCTATGAGTGCCTGTGAGGTGACGCCTGATAAGCGCCCACACGATAAAAATCTCATTGCCGATGTCTACATGCGTTGTAGATATTGGCACACTCATTAATGGGTAATATGCCGTGAATATATATTTATTTATAGTAAAGTTTTTATCTGAAGTTGAAAACCACCTGTACAATCAATGGACTATGTATATCCTTTATACATAGCATCAAAAAGTAGGACGTAGGCGTTTAACATGGGAAATCAGTTTTTGTTTGCGCGAACGTTACGTAATTACTTTATGCAAAAATTCTTCAAATAATAATAATAATAATAATAATAATAACAATAACAATAACAATAACAAAATAAAAGTTATACGAGCTAGAATAATCGTTTTATATGATTTAGTAGATGCAGAATTTAAATTTCTATAACTTTTATTTGAAGTCTTTTTACATAAAATAATTAGATAATGCTATATGGCATTAAAAACTTATACGACTTTTGGCGGTAAGTTCAAAATTAGTAGTAATCTAGTAATTTATAAACTCTCTTCTTGCATATGTTCCGGGTTCATTATAATTCTTTTAGTAATAATATTCATTTATAAAATACTTTGTTTGCCAGTAAATTATTCCTCGTGCATGTAGTTTTATTGAATAAATATCGTAAGAGTCCCCCGATGATACCATAGTTGAAAAAATTGTAGGAAACTGAGTGGTAGCAATAACTAGGAGAAATGAAACAAGACTTCATATGTTTGTGCGTCTGTATGTACTGAGTATACACTCGGTACACACAGAAGGCATTGCAAAGTACACGTACACACATGTCACGTGACCACACAGTTTCTATTAGGCTAATTGAATGCCGGGTTTCAAGTTACTGACTCCTAAACTCTATACCACGCATTAGATACGACAAACATTTGGAAACACGAAAACACGAATTTAATTTCCACAACGAAAAAAACTGTTTATTTTACATACATATATATATATATATATATATATATATATATATATATATGTATGTATATATGTTTCTCTACCAGTTTTTGGGACGGTTTTTCCTTTGGCAAAGGAGAGTTTTTCCTGAGAAGATGCATGTTCGCCGTCCAAGTTATTGTTGGGCATGCATATATTGTCTAGAAAATTGTATACATAAAAAAGGTAACATTTACGAACTTTTCTGGTTACCTTGGTTACTTGTTGTTTTTGTTATTTCACACATTTATGTCAATTTTTTCCTCTGAAGAAGACACCAGCTTATGGTGCCGAAACGTTGGGTTTTAATAATAAATAAATACAGAACTTAAACTAAAAAAGGTAGTATTATTCCAATTATTAATATGAGTTCTGAAAGATATTTTAATAATATATATGTTTGTTTATTGTAGGTACACTTCGCTACAAATCCCATAGCATTTACTTAAATTAACAATTTAAAATAAATTTTATTTATTATATGATATAACATTTCTGGCAAAAGTTCGACTGGACTGTCTTTTGACCTTTGAGTAAATTTATCTGTCGTTTATAAAACCGGCCATCAATAAAATAAGTCGGTAATTAAAAATTGGTTTTGCGAACAGTTCCTATCACAAAAAATTGAATGATTTCGACAACAATGGGCCGAATTCAGCACTCTTCTTTAGTCTAGTGATCGTCTCTAGTAACCATGGAAACATCTTGCATCTTTTTTTTGTTAATCCATCATTGTATAAGTCACTCTTTGTTTTGTTATTTTTAGATAAGCTTCAGTAGTTAGAGAAGAGTCTAAAGTACTGCTTAAATTTTTATACATTTCTTTTGGATAAAAATAAATTAAATTAATTTCTTTGAATTCATTTTTACAAATAAGATATCCTATTGAACTGTTGTGGCAATAAAAACTACACAGTTACGACGATGTGAATGGATTTTTTTAACTAACTAAGGGCCGGTTTTTCAATAGCTGGTAATTTTTTTAAATAAATATTAAAATTGAAACGAAATGAACTGTCAAATGACAGATTTATCATTGCTGCCAACAAATCGATGCAATATTGTTTACTTAATTAGAAGTTAAAATTTTAACCAGAGATTGAAAAACCGGCCCTAAGGATGCCACATAAGAAATTAGTAGATGGCGCTTGAGAGGCGACTGTTTTTACATGCATTAAATAAATAATTTAAATTCATGAAACCAAATTTTGCTAATACCAAATATGTTGTAAAAACGTACTATTCCTGAATATTAAAAATTACAAAGATGAAATCAAAAACATGGTTACTTATCACTTAATTCTGACGATTTTATTTGATAAATGGCAGGTAATATATTTTTCACTTTAGTGAAGTAGGTGTGCATTCTGACCAATCAGAGGGCAGAATTAATTTCTCATCTAAACCAACGTTATTTTCTTACGTGAAATGAACTATAATAAATTTCTATGCCTCAATGCCATCAATTCTCAAAATATATTATCTACTACACGAATTTACACGTATCCTGACTGTTTTACCTACTTAATAATTTTGTTCGTTAGAAAAAAAAAAAACTATTGTACTTCAAAACTACTGATCTATTGCATGTAGACGTCATTTTCTTTAATAATGACTCCCAGATATAATTTACCTTATTATACCTCTGTTTGGTTAGCGCTTTTTGGTACTATATTCTAGTAACGAAAATAAATAGTACATTAAAAAACAAGTTTCATTAGACAATCTGTTAATTATAATATGAGACATGTTTTTTTTTTTACTATAGTACATTTCACGTAATAAGTAGCGTTTAAATAGGGAAAAACAAATTCTGCTCTTTGATTGGCCAGAATGCACACCGCAAAGCGAAAAGTATCGCTTGTCAGCTGTCAATTATGAAATAAAATCAACAGAATTATGTAATAATAAAATAAGAAATACTAAATGTACTTCCCAGAAAAAGTCTTCAGTAATGTCTTTGGATTTTTAACACTGATATTTATTTCTCAATTACAAACATTTTAATTTGTCAACTGGTTTCCATGGAGTTGTTTGGGCTGTGAGATTCATTATAATATGTTATTATTTTATATATTTATATTTCTCTATCTTTAAATCTACAGAAGATATAATAAAAATTTTAAATTTTCGGTTGTCCAATTGTTACAAAAATATAATTAGCTCTTTCCTTTAATGTCAGATTGAGGAAACAAGTTAAACATGTCTTAAGTCTTATAATATTTGAGAAACTGTTATTTCATCGTACACACACATACATACACACACACAGGCATAATTGAAAAATGTTATAATTGGATTCTAGGGGCCTTAAAACGTGCTTAGTCTCTAAAATCTGGATATATGTTTTTTAGAATGAATCCAATAGGTCTCTTAGCGAGAAGTAAAAAGGGTTTATAATTATACGTAAATTTGAATTATGGTATTATAAATCTAAACATAATAAATGACAGGTGATTATTAAACAATTGTTGCGAAATTCATCTTCGCAAATATCAAGATTTATAGGAGATTATAAAAAGTTATAAGTACAGTTGAGATCCCATAAAGTATTAGAATCCAAAATAAATATCAGGCATTGTTCAAGAAAAGAATAGAGCGAGAGAAAGTTTGTTAGAGTGGAGAGGAACTTATAACTTTTCACACCTCAAACCATTATATAACAAAACAAAATCAAGCCAAGTGGGAGGGTAGAGTCCGTCATCGTGCTCGTAGTAAGCGTTACGTTAGAGTCGGCTTCTGCCCACGTGCGAATTGTGAAAAATCATTAGAGCCTCTCTCTCCGGCTTCGTATACATAATTGGTTAGTAGGGAATGATGAATTATCGTTGCTGGGGATATTTTGAAAGCACTTGCCGCCTACATACTATGCCATCACATTTATAACGCGATTTCATTATTTTTGCTCGGAAACAACGAACCCCCACGCACTGCAGCGTTGCATTGCAATCAATCGGGCTATCGTTTTTCTATTAATTCTCTCTGTTTGCACACGGACACGGCCACGGGACGGAAAAGCTTTTAATATGCAGATGAATCGAATTATGAATTAATCCCTACACATAAATAACACATTGACAAGCTTATTATCTTACCATCTGATATATAGCACTATAAAAATTCATGTTACTTGATACTATATTCTCAGCCGCAATTACTTCTTATACTTATTGATATTTCAATTGATCTTTTTTTATTTTTTTCATATGGAATGCATATATCTTCATACCCCTTCTTAGTATTTTGTGTCAAATTTGATTAAAGACAGATCTTTGTAGATGAAATTTTAATAAATTTACATTTCGGAACAATTTCTCTTGAAAAAAACGCAGTTAAATATCAATTTTTGACATTTTATGTGCTTATCAATATGAAAGAATATCTTATCGTCTATAGGTAAGGTTTAATTATACAGAGTTAAAGAATTATAAAAAAATAACTTTCATAAATCAGCCAGCTTTATTATAATCATGGAAACAGCTGATATATTCAAATAATTCTAATTGACAAATGTCACTGTAATATTCGTACTGTATGTTGAATTTTTAGAATGTTTTCCATTTCCAGAGAACTTTAAGTAACGAATTTGCAGAAAATAATATATGTATGTTCGTGTTACAATTTTACTGGATTTAGAATCTTTTCCGAGAAACTTTTGGTATGGGATTTGTACAAAACATATAGAATTGTGCTGGCCACATCTGATTTTTTTCTAATATAATTTTATTTTCATTTTGATAGTACAGTTTGGCAGCATACAATTATTTATTATTTTTTACCTTCCGTCAAAAGGAAGGTATTGTTTTTGGTCAAAAAATTCGGTGGTGAGTTTTTAATGAATAAGCACGTTTTAGGGTCCCTACAATACGAATGTGCTATTTTTAAGATGATGTTTGTATGTATGTGTGTGTGTGTGTGTGTATGTGTGTGTCTGTGTGTGTGTGTGTCTGTGTGTGTGTGTGTCTGTGTGTGTGTCCGTGTGTGTGTGTGTGTGTGTGACAAATTTTTCGCCGACGATAACTCCAAAACTACGATTCTAAAAATATTCCTCTTCTTTACAACCATATGAAGAGCTGATTAGATTTTGGTTATAATTAGTCAACCGGAAGTACCCTTATTTGAAGTTCTTAACAGTTTTTCTTGAAAAATCGCAGTTAAATATTATTTTCGACATTTTATGTGATTATCAATAGAAAGAATATCTTATTCTCTATACGGTTCGATTATACATTTTCCTTCATATTCAATAGATATAGAGTCATAGAGAGATTAAGAGAGATTAACTTTCGAAAATCAGTCAGCATTGCAAAAATTATGAAAACAACAGATACATATATTCAAAAAAATCTAATTGACAGATGTCAGTGGCAAGTGCAAAACCAAAGTGGAAAGTATATGATCTGAAAGTGATATAAGTGACAGAGTGTCCCTCGCCAGTGGGAAGAGAAGATGGAAGGACTATATAGCAGAAGATATGAGAGAGGAAGAACTGTGTCACGAATGTGTTTTGGACAGGAATGAGTAGAAGAGAAGAGTAAGAAACAGCGACTTCTAATAAAATAGGGCAAAGTTGAAGCAGGAGGAAGTGTTAAGTGCAATACATAATGTACGTTCGTATTCGTATTAAAATTTTATTAGATTTTAGAATCTTTTCAAAGGAACTTTCAGTATGGATATGTAAAAAATAGTGTGTTCTTGTTACAATTATACAGGATATATAAAATCTTTTTCAAGGAACTTTTGGTATAGGATATGTACAAAATACATCGAATTGACGGAAGGTTTTGTGCTGGCCACAACAGATTTTTTTATTATTATTCCCGACCGACGCCAAATATTTCGAATTTTAAATGGCACAAAAGTGACCCCTGTGGTGCACTCTCCACGCCAGCAATGAGTGCCCGTGAGGTGACGCCTGGTAAGCGCCCGCACGGTACAAATATGTCATCATCATTACCGATATCTGCGATAAAGCAGATTGGCACACCCAGAAATGGGTAATATGCCGTGATGATATATTTATTTATTTATTTTAAAATAGTATATTATGCAACGAGTTTATAATGATAGCTACTAATACACGTGCATGGAGATTACGATACGAGCCATGGCAAGTATTACGATACATCATGCAAGTGTATTAATAGTCATTATACATGAGTTGCATACACTATTTTTTCTACGACTATCCATAATAATTTAAAAAAAATCTGTTGTGGCCAGCACAAGACCTTCCGTCAATTCGATGTATTTTGTACAAATCCCATACCAAAAAGTCCTTGGAACAGATTCTATATAATATCATGTAAAATCGATCACGAACACATACTATTTTTTTAAAATTCTATACCAAAAGTTGTTTCGAAAAGGTTCTATAAATCCAATAAAATTATAACATAAATATACACTAGGTAAAATGCACTAGACACTTCCTTCATTTCTTCTTTCCCCTATTTTATTAGGGGTCGCTGTTTCCTCTTCTCTTCCACTCATTCTTGTCGAACGTATCACACAGTCCTTTCTTTCTCAAGTCTTTTGCGATACAGTCCTTCCGTCTTCTCTTTGGCCTTTCTATGCATGTCACTTGCGAGGAACACTATGCCATATCAATTTTAGATCCTATACGCTCCATATTTGGATTTGCACTTCCAACTGACATCTGTCAATTAGAATTTTTTAATATATCATCTGTTTCCATGATAAATTGCAAAGCAGACTAATTTTTCAAAATTAATTTCTTTATAACGCTTTAAATCTACATCTATTGATTATGAAGGAAAATGTATAATAAAACCATATAGAGAAGAGTATTTTCTTTAATATGTATAATAACAAAATGTCAAAAAATAATATTTAACTGCGTTTTTTTAGGAAAAACTGATAAAATCTTCAAATAAGGGTACTTCCGGTGGAGTAATTATAACCAAAATCTAATCAACTCTTCATATGGTCGTACAGAAGAGGAATACGAAAGAATTATAATTTTTAGAATTGTAGTATTGGAGTTATCGTCGGAGAAAAATTTGTCACACACGGACACACACACACACGGACACACACACACACACACACACGGACACACACACACACACACACACGGACACACACACACACATACATACAGACATCATGTTAAAAATGGTATATTCGTATTGTAGGGACCCTAAAACGTGCTTATTCATTAAAAACTCACCACCGAATTTTTTGACCAAAGACAATACCTTCCTTACCTAAAGGTGACGGAAGGTAAAAATCTGTTGTGGCCAGCACAAGACCTTCCGTCAATTCGATGTATTTACCAAAAGGTCCTTGGAACAGATTCTATATAATATCATGTAAAATCGGACACGAACACATACTATTTTTTACAAATTCCATACCAAAAGTTCATTTGAAAAGGTTCTACAAATCCAATAAAATTATAACATAAACACACACTAAGTAAAATGCACTTGACACTTCCTTCATTTCTCCTTCAGCTTTCCCCTATTTTGTTAGGGGGTCGCTGTTTTCTCTTCTCTTCCACTCATTCCTGTCAAACGCATCTTCTTCACACAATGCTTTCTTTCTCAAGTCTTCTGCAATACAGTCTTTCCATCTTCTCTTTGGCCTTTCTCTGCATGTCACTTGCGAGGAACACTATGACATACCAATTTTAGATCCCATATTTTCTATATTTGGTTTTGCACTTGCAACTGACATCTGTCAATTAAGATTTTTTGAATATACCTACAGCTGTTTACATAATAAATAGCAAAGCTGACTAATTTTTGAAAATTAATTCCTTTATAACGCTTTAAATCTACATCTATTGAATATGAAGGAAAATGTATAATCCGACCGTATAGAGGAGTATTTTCTTTAATATGTATAATAACAAATAAAAATATAAATATATCATCACGGCATATTACCCATTTCTGGGTGTGCCATTATCTACACATAATAACAAAAAGTCAAAAATAATATTTAACTGCGTTTTTTTAAGAAAAACTGTTAAAAACTTCAAATAATGGTACTTCCGGTGGATCAATTATAACCAAAATCTAATCAACTCTTCATATGGTTGTACAGAAGAGGAATACGAAAGAATTATAATTTTTAGAATTGTAGTATTGGAGTTATCGTCGGAGAAAAATTTGTCACACACATACACACACACACACACACACACACACACACACACACACACACACACGGACACACACACACATACATACAGACATCATCTTAAAAATAATAAATTCGTATTGTAGGGACCCTAAAACGTGCTTATTCATTAAAAATTCACCACCGAATTTTTTGACCAAATGCAATACCTTCCTTACCTAAAGGTGACGGAAGGTAATAAACTATAAACCAATAAATAAGTTATAAAATTAATTTGTATCATAATGATAATTTGTATCTTAATGAAAATAAATCTGTAACATAATGATAATATGTATCATAATGAAAAGAAAATCTGAATCATAATGATAACTTGTATCATAATGAAAATCTGAATCATAATGAGTGTCATTCAAATACAGAAGACACATATTTAATAAGTATATTAAAGCTTAGGAGTAGAAAAATATTCTTATGTGGATGATAATTTTTTTCTAGAAATTTTGTAAAATTTTTAATCATAAAAATATTGTTGTAGAATTTCTACCTTTACCTATTTCTTGTGTGCTTCTCTTGTGCGTTCATTCGTTCCTCGTGGCAGCATCCATGGCAGGTTCCTATATTACCAGCTAATGAGTTAGTGCTATAAATCAGGCGGTTTCATAACCTGCAGCCGATGCGGTGCTAGTATTAATTGTCCCGCAACTCCAGGACGACTGCAGGCACTCCGATGCCACGCAGATACTGTCATACGCAAGCATTACTTATTCTACCAAACGAGACGCACACGGGGTAGAATTTATCACTTGTACGTTATGGGTAATTGAATGAGGATAATTCTTCTGCAAGCTGCAATGATAAACACATTTTTACCTCTCGCTAAGAGAGGTATTGGAATCATGCTAAATATCGCATATCCAGATTTTAGTGGATAAGCACGTTTTAAGGTCCCTAAAATCCGATTATAACATTTTTACGATGATGTCCGTATGTATGCATGTGTGCGTGTGTATGTGTGCATGTGTGTGTCTGTGTTTGTGTGTGTGGCTGATTATATTTTGGTAACAATTGGACAACCGGAAGTAACAGTTTCTTTAAAAAAATCGTCTAAAATTATTTTTTTAAAATTTGTGTTATTACTATTATTGAAGAACATAAAATTCTACATCTGATACATTTAAAATTTTTATTATATCTTGTATAGATTTAGAGATAAAGGCACTGTAATATATAGAATAATCTAATCGCAGAGGCTAAGGCACTAAGGAAACCAGTTGACAAATTCAAATGTTTATAACATAGTTTGTAAATGATAGATGTCAGTGTGCTTTTTCTGGAAAGTACAGGGTGTCTCATTTTCGATGTTTTTTTAGGGTATCTCGGGAAATATTAATGATAGAGCAAAATCGTTTACACATTCCAGGGTCAACTTTTTAAAAAAGTATAATAGTCACCACAGGAAATTTCGAACTTTTGTTTCGGAGCTATAGACAAAAACTTGTTTTTCGCTCATTTCTTGTTAATGAAGAATCTCTGACATTTAGGAACTTCCTCATACAATGAAAAATAGATATAATTAGAATTGCATGTGTGCAGAAGACATGTGAAATACAATAAGAAACAATATTTGGGTAAAGTTCTGTAATTTTTTTTTGTTAGAAATCGACGATTCGATAGCGAAGTGCAAGACAATACTTATACATATAACGTAAAATGGGAATGGCGAGACGTATTGTGCTGGCCACAACAGATTTTTTTTTGTAATCGTACATTAATACGTACGGAATCCTACAATTTCTATTCACAATTTAATTAACATACATTTTGCTATTCATATTCTAATTCACCCTCGTTCGAGTGTTTTTCTATATCCACGCGTATTTTTAATTTTTTGCCATAAATTCTCTATTAGATTTAAGTCCGGAGATTGGTTTGGCCAGTCAACAATACGAACTTTGTTTGACTTAAAAACTCCTTTATTCGTTTTGAAGTATGTTCAGGATCGTTGTCATGATGAAAAACCCATCCCCGTGACATATTTTTTCTTATATAATGTAGCATATGCTTTGTTAAAATATGGTATTCTTAATCTGAATTAATGGACCTACACCGCCGTACATGTACAACATAAAATCACATTTCCTCTGTTGCCTAACTGTCGGGATTTGGTATCTAGAATTGTATCTTGCACTTGTTGGTCACCGAAAATACTTCGTACCATCATTTCCAAAAAAATCTAATTTTGATTCGTTCGAAAATAACACTTTTCACTAGTCGACTTCATTTCAATGTTGATATGTTTTGCAATATTTAGTCTCGTCTTTTTATACGTTCTACTAACTAAAAGTTTTTTTAAAAAAATGACATGTCTAATATGTTCTTTATTTTAAGGACTTCGACTTTCTATTAGAATTTCTTTCAAAGTATCCACAGTAGTTTTCTTGAATCTGCTATAGGTACATTTTAGTTTAATGATTTTATCTGTTCACCTTGTTGATTTACTAGGTCTATCGTATCTTGGCTTGTCAGCTAATGATTTTGGCTACTTATTGAGAACTGACATGTCCGATAGCGGCAGCACCATCGGACCGATCAGCTGTTTCTGAATTGGTACTCGCAATGTTGTGACATATGAATGCAAACAACAAGAACAATTTTTTCATTTAAAATGAGGCTAGGTATCGTGAAACATTTTAGATATCGGGAAGCAACAGCTAATTCTGTATGTGTATAGAAGGTATTTATAATTTTATATATATTTAATCAATCAAAATTGATGATTGCAGGTGAGCGAATTATAAACGCTAACCACATACTATTTATAACTAGAGCAATTACTGCGAAGCCACATGAAATCAAAATACATTTAGCGAGTTCTTCAAACAATTTAGATGCTGGTGCTGATGTATTATTAATATTATCCTCTACTACTTCATTTACTGCATTGCAATGTCACTGGCGTTTACTGCTTTTGGCTTTACACGTTTGGTTTGTCGTAGCAAACGTTTATTATTAGGAACTTTTACTTGATATACGAGAAGACAAAGTGATGTTATTGCAGTTCTTTTTAAAGTTTTTCGCTTAATTGTATAGAAAAATACATAAATAATTAGAACGAACACAACATGAACTTTTTATTCTAAGACAAAATCTGAACATTGAATTTTTTACTCACTAGGAAATATGTAATCATTCGATTTAAAATGACGAGAAAAAAATTTCATATGTTTCGTTATTTGTTTTGCACTAGGAATACCATATTCCCATGCTTTTCGTCAATCCATATCCATTTCAACACCTACTTGTAATTTTAACTTTATTTTAGCGATGTTTCGGAATATTATAAAACCCAATGCCTGTGTCTCGACTAGATCTTGAGTTGCATCCGAATACACAACAATTACTACGAGTTTTTCCCATTTCTATTCACATCAAATGATTAAACCACATGTAACTCAAGCATACAGTCACAATACAGTACTAAACCGGAAAGTTCATATTTTCCCCAGCAGATGGCATATCGCAGCTTGTCAGTTGTCAATATAATAGCCGGTGTAGTGGTCGTGCGCATTAAGGCGCTTCTCTACATGTTCTGATCGATCTGAGGTTCCTTGGTTCGAATCTACCGGCCGGCTAAATGCGTAGTACTACAATATCAGGCATTAATCTCACTCGCATGCGATGACCCGACCAGTTGTCCATGTTAAACATAGGTGGTGCTAACTGTAGAATGAGTATTTCCGCTGCCGCACTGGTTGCATAACCAATCAGTGGTCGTCACACGGATTAAGTATACCAACTTCTCTAGTACTATAGTCACGAAACGATGATGATGATGATATTTGGTAATAATTCTATTTACTGTGCACTTATAAATCTTTAGTTATCTCCCGAGAATCCTTTCCTTATAGAGAAAGGTTTATTACGGATATAAATATTCTTTTAAAAGAAATAAAATACATGTGGCTCAAAACTTTTGCACGCAACTATATATTCAATTAATCATTTTAATATACATATGGTGCAATGTATTTTTGTATCTGTTTATTAAAATTTTAAATTTGTAAATTGTGATATTTTAAACTCAATTGTCTTGGTTCTTAAAATTTCCGGGTGATGCACTCTCCATTTATTATGCTTAAATAACCTTGAGAAGACTTTTTTAAATTCACATCTAGTACCATTTTAAAAGCATATAATACGTATACGTGCTAACTGAGCAATTGAGTACTTCGTATACCAGTATCATAAGTCTTCTTCCAGTTCGTTAATACGAAATAAATCATGTGTATGAAATTGTTGTTTCGCTTCCTACAAAGAACAGAGAAGAATGGTTGCTTCGGTGTATTACAACCTGCACTTGAGTACATCAGATGGTCAGTTTCCTATTTAGTGGCAATTTATTAGTACACTGCTGCGCAGCCACAATGAGAAAGCTTTGAAGAAAAATAAACAAGGAAGAATGAATGGAGTTTACTATACTCTTCATAATAGGCCCGACCATGTCTACGGCGTTTTATAAATCACAAATTGCATATGAATTATGAATATGAACACAAAATAAAGTTTTTCATATTTTTGGATTTTTATGCATAATATGCAATTAAAAAGTATAATTTTTGGTGACATTGGCAGAATCGAAATTTTAAATAAAAATAATTACCAAATAATTTATTTCTGTTGAACATAATTTCCGTAATTAGATAACCCATTATTGTTCTTAAAAATCAGTCGTGACAGCACGCACTTTAGAATTCTATCAAATGAGGCATTTGTTTTCGCTTTTCGCCACGAAGCGAAAACTTGGTAGCATGCGTGTCTCAAAATATTCGCCTGCAAGCTACGACTTATATATCCAATTTCGAAACAAAAAGCGAATATAGAATTCTAAAGTGCATGCTACCAAGATTCGTAAAAGTAAAATCGCATTCGTCTGCTTTCTATGATAGAATTCTAAAGTGTGTGCTACCATTACTGATGTGGCCAGCACATTACCTTTCGACAATTCTGTATTTTCTACAAATTCCATACCAAAAGTTCCTTGCAAAAGATTCTATATATATCCAGTAAAATTTTAACACGAACATATACTTTGTAAATTGCACTTTACACTGACACTGAATTATTTGAATATATCAGCTGTTTCTATTATTATAGCAAAGCTAGCTGATTTATGAAAGTAATCTCTTTATAATTCTTTAACTCTATATCTATTGAATATGAAGAAAAATGTATAATCAAACCGTATATACAATAAGATATTCTTTCATATTGATAATCACATAAAATGTCAAAAAATGATATTTAACTCCGTTCTTTTCGAAAAAAAAACTGTTAAGAACTTAAATTAAGGGAACTTCCGGTTGACCAATTATAACAAAATTCTAATCAGCTCTTCATATATGAATGTGAAGAAGAGGAATACGAAAGAATTATAATTTTTGGTATTGTAGTATTGGAGATATTGGAAAATTTTTTGTCACACACACACACACACACACACACACACACATATATATATATATATATATATACACACATACAGACATTATCGTAAAACTAGTAAATCGTATTCTAGGGACCCTAATACGTGCTTATTCATTAAAAACTCACCACTGAATTTTTTGACTAAAAACAATGCCTTCCTTACCTAAAGGTGACGGAATGTAAAAAATTTGTGTCGGCCAGTAGCACTAAAAATGTTCACTTCAAGAACATGCCCTTAATTTTGAGAATTTCGGAAAAAAATATTTTGTATTACAATCAGTCAGTACATCAAAAAATAATATATACCCTTACTTTACTTTGCAATATTTTTGAAACACACGCGAATTATTACCCATTTCTGGCTGTGTCAATCTATTTATTTTCGCATATTTTCGGTAATGAAGACATGTTTGTACCGTTGAAGACTTTTACCAAACATCAGTTCATGGGCATTAAAGCTGTTTTGGTGAGAGCACAACAAGAGTCACATTTGTGCTATTTAAAAATTGGAAATAATTTTGTTAATTAAATGCCTGCCAAAAAAGAATGTTACACACAAATAAATAGCTAAATACCGTAAAGATTGTGTATTTATTTACTTGTGGAAATCTTATCTATTTACATGTTTAATATACGATATAATTATAGCTCGAGCAACAAATAAAGCAATTATCCGTAATGAAAATGATAGTTTAACGTAACCTGATTTCCTATATTGCGAGTAATCAGCTATTTATTCTGAAAGATTAATGTTAATGCATCGAAATGCTTTTTTTTCTACTTATAAAATGAGAGAAATTCATTGGATTGTATTAAAGTCTGTACTAAGGCTTCTACAGGATCACTTTTTTCAAGGTGTACATAGGAGATTAAAATCTGAAATTAGTTTTTCGCAAACCGTTGTCCCCGATTTAACTTACTGCGATGGTTGTGGTGTCAGTACAGAGATAAAAAATCCTCATCTGAAAATACCAAATACGTGGAAATTATCCAATATTTTAGGCCCATAAATTAATTTTAAATTTTATTAATTTTATTAATAGCAGTATCCATGCGAAATTTGAACAAAATGATAAACAAATGCATTTTATCTGTCAGAATAGGTTAATGACATAACTCAGAAGTAAAGTCTCTTGACAATGTCAGTTAACCTATTCTGACAAATAAAGCATTTGTTTACCTTTTTGTTAGGAAGCGAATAAATTTTAAAATTAATTTATGGGCATAAATATTGGATAATTTCCACGAATTTTGGTATTTTCAGAGGGGGAATTTTTATTATCTCTGTATTGGCACCTTAACCATCGCCGTAAGTTAAATAGGGGGACAACTGTTTGCGAAAAACTAATTTCCCATGTTAATCTTCTATGTACACCTTGAAAAAAATCACCTGTATAAAGTATGTCACCAGTGCGTTAGGGAAAAGAAATGAAGTTACCAACTGATCAAATGCAGATTGCAGTTTAGATCGACTTTGACAGTCATTTTTTTATTATACCTATAATTTTGTCTTTCTGCTTGTACTACATAATATATTTTTTATTTACTACTTAATGTTGTCTTTAAACTTTAAAGATAAACTATAGGCATTTCCATCGTCTTCAAGTTCACCAATTTTTATTATTTACATCATACACCCTATTCCCAACCAGATGCTAATATTTGATCACGTTTTAAGTACTTTGTTATATGACGTTTTTGTTGCCTTTCTTTTGCTATAATATTATTATATTTTAACAAAATTATTAAAAACATAATAGAATCTCTTAAAAAATAACTTTCTATCTTTTCCTAATTTTGTGACAGACATGAAGGAAAAATTGTCTGAGGTAAAGTTAAATGCTATCAAAATTTCTGTAAAGTGGCACTACGATTAGAAATATTTTACTATGTCTTGTTATAAACAATACATGAACCGCTTTGTTGAACAGAATTAACTGCTGTATACCAATTGCTGGTATACTGTTTCACAATGACTTTTATTTCAATATTACAGTTGGCCGATTGTTCCCCCTCTTGTAAACTTGGGTGATTAGTGGAATACTGTAGGTACGTGGGGTACTCCCCCTTACCGGACCAGCTTTTTTTGTTATCACGGACTGTAGGGTTATGGTACTCGATTTTAAGTATGATTATGAACCAAGCAGTTGAAAATATCATCCTGCATTATAAGTTAACAGAATAATACAACCTTTTTGTTTACGTTCTGTAATATTTTATTAGTTCCAACGTTTCGGCACCATTAACTGATGCCTTTTTCAGGGAAAATGACAAATAAATTACAATGAGAAAAAAGCAAAAACAAGTAACCAAGGTAACATAAAAAGTACATAAATGTTACCTATTTGGTTAGTATATACAATTTACTAGACATGCATGCACGGCATTAACTAGGACGGCGAACATGCATCTTCTCAGGAAAACTTATCTTTTGCCAGAGGAAAAACCGTCCGCAAAAACTTCCAGAGAAGTGATTTGTATAACTCAGAGACGCTTTTTCGGTAGCGAAATACCGCAGCCGTAACAGATGTTTCGTAAAGTCTAGTGAAAATTGTATACATATTACATATTACAACATATTTAAAATTGGAATCCATATGCGCGACTAAGTTCTAAACCGTCACGATCATTGAGATTATTATTATTGGTTTTGTAAATCTCTATGGCTTCTCTAATTAATCTGAAGTAAAAATTATGACCGTTTTAAGGTAAAACCCGCTAATAATACAACTTATTGAATTTTACCTAATTTTTTTTTTTATAAATTTCTGTAAAATATTTTTTCCTTGAACGTAGATTTAGATATAATTACGTTCACCGCTCTGTCAAAATAAATCAGCTTACTTTGATCTTGAACTAATCAGCGTTATCTATGTGGAAACCTTGTATAAACAAATTCTTCGGTTTTCTCTATAGAAACCTACTGGTAGCAATTAACCTGCTGCGATTATCACTTCGATTGGAAATATTGCCGGTGAAATTATATATATTATCCAGTTTTTATAAAATACTTTAAATTACACAGATAGCGCTTATTACAGATATAATTGCCGACATTATTCTTACTTTCTTAGCATGTAAATTGCGTCAATTTTTATGAAATGTTTTAATTATTATTATTTTCTCTTACAGGTAAGCGGAAAGAATTTATTAGTATAAAAGTTATCACTTAGTGGTGAGTTACTGCTTTTTCTTATTTATTACCTATTAGGTTTATGTACTTGTGAAATATATCATTAACTTAAAAGAATTATTACGCAGGAATTTATCATAAATATATAGAAACTCAAGTAAAGTGGAAATAACAAAGAAAAGAATAACTTTACCTTTACGTTTTAAAATTGTTAAATTTAAAAAAATCCAAATATGTATTCTTTTAAAAATATTAAAGTGTGTGCTATATCTTGAAAATTTACCAATATAGGTCACATTTATTTTTATAAATTTTTTCGATATCTGATAGTTGAGAATATATTTTTGAAAAAGAAAGTTTAACCAAATTCAGTTTTATATTATCTAATTAACTAAAACTAACATTCGTTTGGACAAAAAATTACTAAAATATCGCCTTAATAAAGCAACATTTCTTCTCGAAGTCGTAATAAAGATACTTAAAACGTTTCGGTTAAAAGAAACAGCCTGTACAGGTACGCCGACCAGAACATAAATATGTACCTATACCGCGTGTCCAAAGCAATCTTGGACGTAGGTGTTTAACAAAAAAGTTTTTACCTCTCGCTAAGAGAGGTATTGGATTCATGTTAAAATTCTCATATCCAGATTTTGCTGAATAAGCACGATTTAAGGTCCCTAGAATCCGATTATAACATTTTTAAAATGATGTCTGTATGTATGTATGTATGTATGTATGTGTGTGTGTGTGTGTGTGTGTGTGTGTGTGTGTGTGTGTGTGTGTGTGTTTGTGTGTTTGTGGATGTGTGTATGTGTGAGTGGAGGGATGATTCCTCAAAAACTATAAGACTTAAGACCTATTTAACTATGAATTCCTCAATCTAACATTCCTGGGTAGAGCTGAAAAGGTTTTGGTAACAATTGGACAACCGGAAGTAGTAGTATCTTAAAAAATTCTTCTAAATATTATTTTTTGAAAATTTTTGTTGCTACTAATATTAAAGAACATAAAATTCTCCATCTAATACACTTAAAAATTTTATTATATCTTGTATAGAGTGTGTCCCATTTAGAGGTGCCACCATTGGGATCTCGAGAACTATAAGATATACGATGTCGGTTAAATGCAACTTTTTGTGCGCCTTTGGGAGGCCATCTTACATGTGCTTTTGTTTTTCCAAAAATTCTCATAGGGCACTAGATAATGACGAAAAATTGAATATTGTTGATTTCTTCTTTTTCAAATAACTTCTAAACTATTGGTAATTGAGAAAAAAGTTTCAAATATAAAAGATAGATCTTTTTATTAACTAACCAGTGGCGTACGAAATAAATTTATATATCTGTCAATTTTTGAGATATAACACAAACTTATATTTTTTAAATGGAACCCATATCTGATTTTAGTAAATAATAATTTTGAAGGCAAAACAAACATAAAACATAATAACCCTTACATCGCTGAAAAGAGAAAAAATATTAATTTTTTGAGGCTAAAATCAGATATGGGTTCCATTTAAAAAAACATAAGTTTGTGTTATATCTCAAAAATTTACGGATATAAAAATTTATTTCGTACGCCACTGGTTAGCTAATAAAAATATCTATCTTTTATATTTGAAACTTTTTTCTCAATTATTAATAGTTTAGAACTTATTTGAAAAAGAAAAAATCTGTTGTGGCCAGCACAAGACCTCTCGCCATTTCCATATTAGACTATATAAGTATTGTATTGCACTTTGCTATCGAACCGTCGTTTTATAACAAAATATTACAGGACTTTACCCAAATATTGTTTTTTATTGTATTTAACATGTCTTCTGCACACATATAATTCTAATTATATCTATTTTTCATTGTATGAGGGAGTTTCTAAATGTCACCAATTCTTCCAATTCATTAACCAGATTGGCGGTATTTCTGATGGATATATGCATATTACCTATAATTTCAAATATTTAATTAATAAAACAATAAGAAAGATTAAATGTACTTCCCAGAAAAAGCTATCAAAATGTCACTAAAACTGTTGATTTTGACACTGAAATCTGTCATTTACAAATTATATTATAAACATTTGACTTTGTCAACTGGTGTCCTTAGTGTAGTTTCGCCTACTCGACTTGTTATATCCCGATATTCTATATATTATAGCGTCTTTATCTCTAAATTTATAGAAGATATAATAAAAAATTTAAATGTATCAGGTGTAGAATTTGGTTCTTCAAAATTAGTAATATCAAAAATTTTCAAAAATTAATATTTGGAAGAATTTATTTTAAAAACTACTACTTCCGGTTGTTCAATTGTTACCAAAACCTTTTCAGCTCTTCCCAGGAATGTCAGATTGAGGAATCCATAGTTAAACAGTTCTTAAGTCTTACAGTTTTTGAGGAATCGTGGCTACAACATCCAGACATACACATATACACACATACACACATACACACATACACACATACACACATACACACATCCACACACACACACACACACACAGACATCATTTTAAAAATGTTATAAACGGATTATAGGGACCTTAAATCGTGCTTATTCACTAAAATCTGGGTATGCGAATTTTAGCATGAATCCAATACCTCTCTTAGCGAGAGGTAAAAATCAACAATATTCAGTTTTTCGTCATTATCTAGTAGCCTATGAAAATTTTTAGAAAAATAAAAGCACATCTGAGATGGCCTCCCAAAGGCGCACAAAAAGTTCCATTTAACCGACATCGTATCTCTTATAGTTCTCGAGATCCCAATGGTGGCATCTCTAAATGGGACACACTGTAGATTTAGAGTTAAATACTCTATAATATATAGAATCTAGAGGGAAAAAATAAAATTTGACAAACATTTTTCTTGTTGTTTTATTAATTTGTCAACATACAATACGTCATACTATATGTCATATTTATGGGTTAACATGTTTTCTACCCATCCTTTTGTGGACACTTATCCGTATCCTCTGCATCTACGCATTTCTGATTATCGACGTCCCAAATTTGTCCAGCTGGACAAGGGAATGAAACGGGCTTGTTATTACGACATATATAGGATGAAGTACAACTTGTGGGATCTGCTAGATAAGCTGCGTCTCCGTTCGGGATTGACTTACAACACTTAGCAGCGGGAGTTCTTCCCCATAAGCAGTTCTGGCTCACTTTGGCACTCAGTGCCAATCCTAATAGTAGGAAGAAGAAGATGATGCCTGTATAAGAACAATTTTTATTATTTGGAAGTACATATCGCTCTATTTTCCGATAATTTATAATTTTAAAGATGATTGTTAGCTGAACTTTGGTCGTAAATGATTTACAATTTCGAAAAAGAAATATTGTAACTAAATAACCAGGGGATCACCTTCGGCGAATCTCCAAAGCTTTCAAAGCATTAAGTCAACATTTTATAGAAAACAGAGAGAAAGTATAATCCCTAAAATGGTTCCCAAGCGTGACTCATTGAAGACTTTTTTGAATTTCTTAGCAGAAAACAATAATGATTGGGTAATATCAAAACGAACGCACAATAATATTTCTAAAGACAATACGTTAAAAAAACTGCGCCCCTTGAAAATAATGATCCCGTATCAGAGTTATAAAATTAGATTTCTTATCTCCTTCATTAATACCAACTTTTTCTCAAAACTTTTGTTACATAAGTACGTTGTCATATGAGAATAATTTCTGAGATTTTAAATAATACCAAATACAGTTATTATTCAGTATATTTGCTATTCTATAAGTATTAAGTATTTTCTTACCTTTCATGTTTCAAGTTGAATACTTCTAGAACACAATATTTGCATTATATACTTGCATTATAATTACAGAAATTGTTCCAATTAATGATGAAATTTGCAGATACTATATCAGCCAATTTTACTTAAATGGTGTAATTTGCTTTAATAATTGAAGATAATAAACATTTAAATTTACTTTTAATTCTGCATGACTTTACACTTAATTTTTTACCTCTCGCTAAGAGAGGTATTGGATTCATTCTAAAATTCGCATATCTAGATTTTACTGAATAAGCACGATTTAAGGTCCCTAGAATCTGATTTTAATATTTTTGAAATGATGTCTCTCTCTCTGTGTCTGTGTGTGTGTATGTGTGTGTGTGTGTGTGTGTGTGTGTGGATGTGTGTATGTGTGTATGTTTGGATGTTGGAAGGACGATTCCTCAAAAACTATAAGACTTAAGACCTATTTAACTATGAATTCCTCAATCTAACATTCCTGGGAAGAGCTGAAAAGGTTTTGGTAACAATTGGACAACCGGAAGTAGTAGTATCTTAAAAAAAATCTTCTAAACATTAATTTTTGAAAATTTTTGTTACTACTAATATTGAAAAATATTGAAGAACATAAAATTCTCCATCTAATATACTTAAAATTTTTATTATATCTTGTATAGTTTTATAGATAAAGACACTATAATATATAGAATAATCTAATCGCAGAGGCTAAGGAACTAAGGAAACCACTTGACAAATTCAAATGTTTATAACATAGTTTGTAAATGACAGTTCTCAATGTCAGTGTCAAAAATCAACAGTTTTAGTGGCTTATATATATTATAGATATATTATATCCATTAGAAATACCGCCAGTCTATCTAATGAATTGGAAGAATCTCTAACATTTAGGAACTTCGTCATACAATGAAAAATATACATATATAATTAGAATTATATGTGTGCAGAAGATATGTTAAATGCAATAAAAACAATATTTGAGTAAAGTTCTGAAATTTTTTCTAATAAAACGACGGTTCGATAGTGAAGTGCAATACAATACTTATATAGCCTAATATGGAAATGGCGAGAGGTCTTGTGATGGCCACAACAGATTTTTTTTTTATCTCTCCCATAGATAAAATTTTATCGTGTGCTTTATACATCTCGTAAAGTTTTTGAGCATAAAATTCTGATTTTTTCCGATTTTGGTAACAGGGTAAACTTAAGCCTCATCACAGCTCCGAAAATAAAAATAAAATTACACATAAAAATAACGATATAAACAATTGACTCTCATGAAGGTGTTCACAACTCTGCGGAAATTAAAATTAAACATAAGACATAAATGCAAGGATTTGCATATGTTAAATATTTTACACAAAAATAAGCACATACATAACTGTCATTTGAGTTGTCAATGAACGTTGTGGCAAAAGGATTTCAATTTAAATATAATTTTTAAAAGCTGTCTTAAGACAAAGGTTTGTATATATGATTGCGTACCTACAGTGCTTTAAAAGGTATGAAGTTGTTATTATTATTGCTTGTTAATTATAAATGTATTAAATGGCAATAGATGTTAATTTAATTTTTATTTTCGAAACTGCGAACACCAACCAAAGTTATTTATTTATGCACAATTTATGCACAATTGGAGAACCAACAGTTTTATCCTTTATCCAGCCAGTTATAGGTTCCCACCTATTAATAAATTTATATGAAGAATGGTACAATGCAAAAATTAGCACAAAAAAAATAATAAAAACAAACAATGAATAATTGAGAAAAAAACTGTGAATACAAACAAATAAGTGTTAAAACACTGACATACATGATAAACTAATTATTAACGGAGGAAAACTTCAAAATTTCCCTTTTAAATGCCATGAAATTTGTATGAAAAGTGTCTATGTGACTGAAATTTTCATTGTATGTTGACATTAGTCTATTGATGGGTGAATTTCTATGGGTGTTAGTAGCAACTTTATGTAAGTGAAATAGTGAGCTAGATCGAGTCGTTTTCTGAGGGATGTGAAAATTAAAATATTGTAAAAATGAACTGCAGTTCAAGTTATTATTAAAAATTTTATATAGAAATATTATGTCTGACATAATTCTCCTGTTTTCAAGGCTATTTATATTAAAATGTTGAAGTCTAGCCTCATAGTTCTTAATATCAACTTTAAATTTAGCACATAATACTTTTAAAAATCTTTTCTGAATATTCTCTATTAGAAGTATATTCTTTTTATACATCGGGTTCCAAATCACTGATGCATATTCTAGTTTAGCACGTACAAAAGCATTATATAAACATATAATAGAGAATGGATCAGTAAAACCTTTACAAGTACGTAAAACAAAACCAAGCATTCGGTAAGATTGTTTAACCATGAAATCAATGTGGAAGTTATGTAATAATTTAGGATCAAACATAATTCCTAAATCTTTGACAATGGATTCTTTTTGTATTGCACTTTGAATAAAATTATAGGGGAAATATAAAACATCATGATTTCTAGTATAATTAACAAAATGACACTTATCAATGTTAAGAGACAGATAGTTATTTTTGCAATAAAAATAGAATTTATCTAAATCTAAATTATTTATATTTCTTATTTTCGTAGCTGGTAAAAATAAATCTAGTATTATGCGTTTACTTAAAAAATTAAGGTTGCTCATCTGTCTGTGGGGTGTTTGACAGTTAACTCGATGTACTTTTTCCTGCACCAGAAAAATTTACATCCATCTCTTTCCCCTAAACTAAATGTGGAAAAAACAAACTTTATATAGCCAATTATATTTTAATTAAAAATTGTTGACAAGCAAGTACAGTTTCTGCCGTACTCTACTTGGAGAAATTAAATTTATTGTCGTTTTCCCATTCCGCATTATCAGTATATTTTTCTGAATCTATTTCTCTGTAATCACGAAGGTTTGCGCTCTTGCAATCAGCATCAATTTCTTCTGGTTACTAAGTCCAGTGTCCAGCTCATTCATTAAAGCCATTTCCCAGCTTTCTTGAATCGTACGGAGACGCTCAGAACAATCTTGTTAACATGAATGTATAAGGCTCGATACAACACAACTCACACAAGACTTGTCGCATTACACGTAAGAGTCGACGAGTCAATGGGAAGAGGAGAGCATTGTTAATGCACAATACAGCGGCGTACAAGAAAAAATCTGTGGTTAGAACTCTCGCTATTTCCATATTAGCCTATATAAGTATATATTGTATTTAACATTTCTGGTACGCACAAAAATTCTAATTACATCTATTATTAATATAGGTATTCTTATATTTTTTTTAATTCATTCTATAAATAAGTTTACTCCTACTCTTCTAATGCCCGGTTGCACCGACGTTTCTTAAATTTACACTTAATAAAACTGAACTTACATTAAGTATCACTTAATTTTTATCTACTGTTGCACACATATATTTTTTAATAACCTTAAGTAAGCGTAGTTTATATATTTTTAAGCTGTTTAAATTGTACTTTTAGTAACAAGAAAAATAAAATTTAGGGATTTTTCATGGTTGATTTTGTTTATGTCAAAGTTTGGAGGTTATATTGATAAGTTCGATTCATATAGAATTATAGTTTTTAAAATTGAAGTGTAATTAAATACATTCATTGTTTTTAGCAAAAATGGTATCAGACGGAAAATGAAAGCGAACACGAAGTGCCAACTAATTAAATTAATAAGTAAAACATTGAAAGAAAAATGAATGCAATACTTACATGTCGTTATAAAATTAAATATTATTTTCTATTAAAATCAGTAATTCCAATACTGTATATTTGGTTAATCGAAACCGTTGAAAAAAAGCTTGATCAGAAACAGTATGAAAATGATCAGATCTGTCGTATTTTTGCCTTGGTATTCCGTATACAATTAAATCCAACGCATCTAAATCGTTATCATCGACAATAAAATTAATAACTTCAATGATTCTGATAGAAATTAAAAACGTTTCCATTCAATATAACCTCACTACTTACTTAAGTGCAAGATAAACCGTCAATTTCGGAGGCTTAAATTTATGGAAGCCTTAAGATGTTTATGGAGAGTTTAGTGCACGGTGCAACGAAATAAAACTAAACTTAAGGCTAAACTAAACTTAAATTCTTAAGTGGTATCGGTGCAACTGGGCATAAATGTTCGAGATTCTTCAAATTCATTGACGAGATTAGCGATATTTCTGATGCTTATATGTAATTAATACTTGCGTGTGTATCTATAATTTTAAATATTTATTTAAAAATAAAATAAAATATATTAAATGTACTGTAAAATCTGAATTTTTGACACTGACATTTTTCTGTCAAATACAAACATTTTAATTTTTCAACTGGTTTCCATGGAGTTATTTGAGCTGTGAGATCCAGTACAACGGATTATTTTATACAGACTTAGTTAAAAGTATGGAGACGGCGATTTATTGTCGTTAATATTCTTTTTAGGAAATTATGTTCAATACAAAAGTATTTTTTAAGATATTTTGATCTATATTTGAGAATATTTAAATTTTTTTTTCTTCAATTGTTTTTGAGTTACGCTTGTCCGCGTTAATTTTCAAAATGGGAACCTATTAATTTTACTCTACCATTCGATAGAGTGTTTTTTTTTCTCATAACAACAATATGTTTGTTTTTTTTTGTTTTTCAATTTATTTTAATAACATTTTTACAAGGAAAAACACCTGTTCAAGTATTTACGAATAGTAGGTTCATCTAAGATAGACAAAATTATTTCCAATAAAGTTGTCGGTCATAATCTTATCATTAAAAACAAATTAATAACTAAGTAAATTACATCGTTCGAGTTTGTTTATCGCTTCGCTTTTGTCTATCTGAGATGTATCCACTATTCGTAAATGCTTGAACCAATGTTTTTAATTGTAAAAATGTTATTAAAATAAATTGAAAAACAAAAAAAAACAAACATACTGTTGTAAGGAGAAAAAAAACACTCGATCGAATGGTAGAGTAAAATTAATATGTTCCCATTTAAAAAAATTACGCGGACAATTGAAGAAAAAAAAATTCAAGTATTCTCAAATGTAGATCAAAATTTCTTAAAAAACTTTTGTATTGAACATTATTTCCTAAAATGAATATTAACGACAATAAATCGCCGTCTCCATACTTTTAACTAACCCTGTATATTTATAATTCTCTATCTTTAAATCTATAGAAAATATAATAAAAATATTTAATGCATCGGATAGAGAATTTTATATTCTTTTCAGCTCTTCCCATTAAATTCAAATTAAGGAATACGTAGTTAAATTGGTCTTTAGTTTTATAGAATTTGAGAAACCGTCCCTCCAACATCCAAACACACACACACACACACACACACACACACGCACACACACACACACAGACATTATTGTAAAAATGTTAAAATCGGATTTTAGTGGCCTTAAAACGTGCTTACTCACTAAAATCTGGATATGCGATTGTTAGCAAGAATCCAATACTTCTGTTAGCGAGAGATGAAAAGATGAATTGTCTATTTTGAGATAGGAAAAAAATATGCAAATTCTAGTCATACACATCTAACTAATTGAACGGTGTTCCAACACTGTTATCAATCTAAATTCTAACCTTACTTATCTTGGTTTGCATCTTTACATCACACGTAAAAGTATATATCAGTGGTGTTATGGCAATTGACTGATCAGCTTATTATTAAGAAGTAGCAAACAAACTTTTTGTCTCAAAGGGAATATAAAGATATATAATTCTACGGTGATCCAATCTTGCTTGGAAGCTCTGCTCACTAGAGAAGAGGCAAATTTTCTGTTATTATTGTATTTCTTAAAAGTTACTCATGTAAATATGGTGATAAAGACTAACATTAGCACTTATACATTTATCTACATATGTATAAGTTCAGGGTAGTCGATGAACTCACCACAACGTTATTACTAGTGATGGAAGGAAGACCCGGTTTTGATACTGAATAAGGAATTCCGGTTCCGGTCGAATTTCCTGAAAAATTCAGCTGATGGATGGATCTGTAAAAATGTTAAGCTTTCAATAATATGACAATGTCAACCTAAACGTGAAGCTCAAAGTAAAACATTGTTAAAATTGTTAAATAAATAAAGCACAATGGCATCAGAAAAATTATTGGATATATTTCTGAGCATCATATTTTTACAATAGTAAAAGGATTCAGAAAGGCCGCGCACTCCACATTCTAGGAATGGCGACTAAAGGAGATCAAGTTATTCATTCATTTTTCATTTTTGATTTATGGTTTTTTCTAATTTTATTTTAAAATCTGGCCAATAAACCCAAAACCGGTAATGATGCACGATTTATTCCCGTTGTCATTAAATGTTATTTTTAGAATTTCAAAAAATAAATTTACCAGTTGTAATCAGGTTGTAATGTTGTCAATGTAGTTTTTCAAAATTACAAACCAATAAAGTCTACAACAAAGACAAATGTAGGTTATATTTTATTTACTTATACATAAATAAATATATCACCCATTCCTGGGTGTGCCAATCTACTTTATACACAGATATCGGTAAAGACAACAGTAAGGGCAGGAATAAGACACACCAAAACGGCGAGTTTGGAACTAAAGTTTCTTTTTGACAGATATTGTGATGTTTCCCGGCCTTGTATTAATAACGTATCGTAAGCTATAACCCGAATTCACGAGACGTCACGTTCGACTCTCCCCGAGTTTACCCGAATAACCATCACGGGTGACGGATCAGCCTTATTTAGTACCCAGGAAAAAGTGTGCAAGGTGCGCCTAAAGAAGTTTCCACTTCAATAAATATGCGGCCAACTTTCCCATAACGCAACGTGTTTTGTACTGACAATACGAGTGCTGAAGGCAGAAGGTATTAGAACACCTGTACCACTAAAATTGTAGCTCGGTAAAGGGGTAAAAGGTACGAACAGTTAAAATTATTTTTTTAAAAAAGAAAATTAAATTTATTTTACATGACATCGTATACAGTTCATGTAGGGAGCCTTATTCGTAGGCTACGACGAATAATAAATTTCTTTGGGCTATTAATACATGAATGACAAATTAATTCAGCTGTCTTCTACCCTACTTAAAACATATTTATTAAAAAGATGTGATGATTGATATCTTTATTGTTTGACAATTTCCTCTTTGGAAAAAGTTGTTGGTACGTCACTGTTTTCTTACACTAACGGTACCATGCGTTAACACATGTAGTACTTCGATTGCACAATAACTTATGTGCGTTTCGAATCAGTTTGGTGCTGGATAAAACTAAATATTATTTATTGCAATTCTACAACTGGTGAAAAACGTAAACATCCGAGAGTGCTGTGCTGGTGTGCTGTGCGTAAACAACATAAATATTAAAAACACGGAAAATAGCCGTGTTGAGTAATTATTAGTTGGGAATGTTTTTCCTTATTTATTGATTGTTTTTTTTGTTAATTACTGTTTTTGTTTTTTACTATACAGACAAAAGAGAAAAGTTATGGAAATTTTACTTGCGTAAGTTCTAAAAATAACTATAAAATTTTCATATTTTACACTTTCCCAAATAAATTTGAATTGTTTTCCAATAATAATGAACATACATTATGTTTACGAAAATATCAACAAATAAAAATAAATTGCACCATTGAATATTATTTATTACCTATGTAGTTAAGTTATATCTTGTAACATTATTCCTCATAGATCAAATAAAAATTTTAACAATATTTCCATAACGTAGATGATATACCAATTCTCGCTATTTTACAGTCCTTCTTGTTTATGGCTTTCCAAGAGTCTGCTAGACAGCGTGGGCCTGCAAAAATAACTGAATGAATGAGCCTTTAGCCTTTATTCATTAATTGCTGAAAAATATAAAATTTGTATATTATAATTTACAAAAAATCTGATGTGGGCAGCACAATTCTATGTATTTTGTATAAAGTCCATACCAAAAGTTCCTTGGAAAAGATTCTATATATCCAGTAAAATTGTATCACGAACATATACTATTTTCTACAAATTCCATACCGAAAGTTCCTTTGGATTCTATAAATCCAATAAAATTATAACGCGAACATGCACTATGTAAATTGAACTTAACACTGACTATCTGTCAATTAGAATTATTTGAATGTTAGCAAAGCTGGCTGATTTATGAAAGTTAATCTATTTATAATTTTTTAACTCTATTTCTTTTGAATATAAAGTAAAATGTAGAAACAAACCGTATTGAAAATAAGATATTCTTTCAAATTGATAATCACATAAAATATAAAATATGATAGTTAACTGCGTTTTCTCAAGATAAACTGTTAAGAACTTCAAATAAGGGAACTTCCGGTTGACCAATTATAACCAAAATTTAATCACCTCTTTATATAGATGCATAAAAGAGAAATACGAAAGAAGAAAGAATTATAATTTTTAGAATTGTACTATTGAAGTTATCGTCGGAGAAACTTTTGTCACACACACACACACACACACACACACACACACACACACACACACACACACACACACCACACACACGAATACAGGCACGTACACATACAGACATTCTAAAACTAGTAAATCGTATTCTATGGACCCTAAAACGTGCTTATTCATTGAAATCTCACCACCAATTTTTTTGATCAAAGGTGACGGAAGGCAAAAAACAAAAAATGATTAAATATTTACTAGCTTGATTTATAAGATTGGCCCCAAAGTGTTCGGCCATCTACCGTGAGTATTTTTTAACGTGAAACATTAGGTTTGTCTTATCCATGGTTACAACTTGACATTTGATTAACAACAATGTATTTGCCCGTTCCATTTAAAATAAAACATAGGGAACGAATCTGACAGAAGTATTATATTTAAATATTGTAAGAAATTTAGCCAAGTCTGAAAACCACTCGGGCACAAGGTGCATACTAAATTTTTTCTACAACTAATTTTAATTTAGAATGCAGGTATAATTATATAAACAAAATTAACCTCTATTGACGTCTTATCAAATGTCAAATTCGTTCCCTATGTTTCATTTTAAATGGAACGGGCAAATACATTGCTGTCAATCAAATGTCTAGTCGTCACCATGGATATGTTTCACGTTAAAAAATACTCACGGTATTTATTAACATCCTGAAATATTTTGAAATATCATTATGTATGTAGTTACTTAATGTTTTTACTATAAAAACAGCTATAGCATTATTTCAGTGTTAATATTGTTTAAATCATAGTTAACATTTACAGTAACAAGTGCTCCACTTAATAGTAGTGATTTATCCTAACATTTATAAACTTATCTTGTTGTAATTAGCTACTTGTTAGCTGTTTAGCATCGTTAATAATTAGATGCCGTCGCTCCTTAACATTTTTGCTCGGCTAAATGTTAGAGCAAAGTAATTCTACCCGCTGTGCATGGCGAAACGACTGGTTTATTACAACAGACGGTGAATATATTAAAATATTGCGTTTTATATCAAATTATATACTGCACTGTAATTGTAATGCAGGGAGGATGCAAATGTTTATCTTTGCATGATGAGGTGTTTCGAAATGTTTTCCTTATGGCACTCAATAGTGAGAATTATATCTGCAAATATATAATTTATCGAAATGCATACTTAACATTTTCTAGAATTTACAACTGTTACTAAAGGCTTTAAACGGTATTTATTGAAATGTGAAGATTATTTCCTTATTTGCAAAATTATATTTCTTATTTTTGAAAGGGATCGCGTCTCTAAATGTGTTTAAACGAGCAGTTCGGAACGCTAAGCTAATCGGCGCTAAGCAAAGTCTGTTTTTTTGAAGAACATAATATAACCTTCAATTGAATAACACTTATAACTAGACAACTATATACTGTTCAATAAAAGATATAACGAACATTGGAAGAGATTCAATTATGTGTTGTATTTGTTATTATTTTTGGAATCAAAGAAATCTATTTTCTACTACTTCATTTTTCTTTTATTGTTAATATGACAAATTTAGTAAATGTACGAAATTACTTCATAAAAAAATCTGTTGTGGCCAGCACAAGACCTCTCGCCATTTCCATATTAGGCTATATAAGTTATGTACATATTTGACATTTCTGATACACACAAAAACACATATCTTCTTATATATTTTTATATTTTTTAATTCATTCTATTCACTCTTATTCTTCTAATGTTCGAGATTCTTTCAATTCATTGATGAGATTGGCGGTATTTCTGAAGGGTATATGTATCTATAATTATAAATATTTAATTAATAATAAAATATGAAATATATATTAAATGTGTTTCCCAGAAAAAGTTTTCAGTAATGTCTCTGGCTTTTCGACACTCACATTTATCTGTCAATTACAAACATTTTAATTTTTCCACTTGTTTTCTATGGGCTGCGAGATTCATGTACACCTTATTATTTTATGTATTTAGATGTCGCGATCTTTAACTCCATAAGAGATATAATAAATTTTTTAAATGTATCGGATAGAGATTTTTATATTCTTTAATATTAGTAATAACAGAAATTTTCAAAAAGTAATATTTAGAAGATTTTTTTTAAAGAAACTATTACTTTCGGTTGTCCAATTGTTACCAAAATCTAATCAGCTCTTCTCAGGAATGTCAGATTGAGGAAAAAGGAAACTGCAGTTAAATATTTTTTAACTTTTATAGTATTTGAGAAACCGTGGTTCCTACATCCGCATATCCACAAATCCCACACACACACACACACACACACACACACACACACACACACACACACACACACACACACATACACACACGCACACATACACACACGCATACACGCACACATACACACACGGATTTTATCGTTAAAAGGTTATAATCGGATTATAGGGACCTTAAAACGTGCTTATCCACTAAAATCTGGATATGCGATTATTAACATGATTCCAATACCTTTCTTAGCGAGAGGTAAAAATAGATAGGTACTCGAATATTGAAAAAATATAATAGTATTACTTTACGTTCAACATATCTTGCTTGCAAAAACACTACAATTAATGGTAACATTACTAAATCTAATGAATATAATATATTTAATATAACACTCATATCGGGTGGCACTCGAAATCCGTTACATTGGCATTGAACATGGAAAATAAAAATATTTTGTGTATTTGCCTCCCATTAAAATTTATTGTAGTAAAACTTTGTACACATGTTTGGGAACACTTATTGCATCATATTAATGATAAATTGTTTAAAATCGGTAAAGAATAATTAAAGAAAATAAAATTTAAAAAATATTTTAGCAATTTATACATATCGAATTTTGGTCTGCTTACAGGTTCCATATTTTTGTAAGAGAGCAATTTCACATTTGAGCAAAATACATATTAAATATATTTCATTATTAAAAAAATATGATAATATGTCGTTCACTCTTTCATTTGCACTTACCCCAATAAAACTGCAATGCTTTTACAGTAATTCAGACACGGGATTTACACTTGCCCCAAATTTCTGGTGAAGTGCAAACTATTGTCTTACGGAAGAAATTAAATTCTTATAAAAAATCTACGTACATTTTGTTATGCGTATTTAAATATCATTTGTAAATAAGCTTGGCACTATGCCCTCAAAATTTTAGTAAATTCATTCGTCAAGAAAGGTAATTACAACGCGAAAAAGTTGAAATATTGATATTTTAGGTCGCAATTACTCCGGTGTACCTTACATAAGATTATTTTAAATACGCATTTATGAAATTTACATTATCTTCTATATTTATTTGAAATCTAATGTAGTTATTTTTAAAATATCTTTCAGAACTCATATTAATAATTGGAATAATACTATCTTTTTCAGTTTAAGTTCTGTATTTAATTATTTATTTATTTATTTATTTATTTGTTTATAAATAAATAAATAAATAAATAAATAAATACAGAACTTAAACTGAAAAAGGTAGTATTATTCCAATTAGTAGTTATTTTTGTATTTAGTGCGAGAAATGACAGTTTCTTTTTTGTTGCGCGTGAGCTGAGACCGTTAGGTCGAGGCAAAAGGGCAAAACAGTCATTCAAAAAACACACATTTCGCCCACGAAATACAAACATAATTTTTTGTACAACTGCCAAAAAAAGAATTCAATAATTTTATATTTATTTAAGTAAATTAAAGGCAAATATTCATACGTAATATAACAAGTGATATGATTATCATCGATGATATTTTCGAGTGAAACCGAGTTGCAGATTTCACGAGTCCGAAGGACGAGTGAAATGTGCTGCTTCGGTTTCACGAGCAATATCTTCGATTATTAATCATGTCACGAGCTTATATTTAATGAGAGAATATAATGAATTTTTGTTAAAATTAACTGTCAATGTTGTAAAAATCCCTTAGTAACGAATGTAAATAAGGTGATAATTTCTTTGTTTTTTATCATCGCTGTGATAGACATGTAACTAGGGAAATTCTGAATGTTGATTGGCGGAAAACATGTCACGTGACTAATGAATTATATTCTCAAAATAATATTAATTTGCTACCGATATGAAGTCACCTGGTGTGTTGTAACCAAGGGAACGTGCAAATGTTGAATAAATAAATAAAGTGTCAACAAATTTGTATTTTCGATCTATCTATATTATCAATTTTTGCTTTAAAACGATGGATTGTGACGAGATCAGTGATAGCGATACTTCTCCTGAGGTAAATGAAACTGTAAATGCTGCAATGATGAACTTTTTACCAGTCAATTCGAAACGTCAATATGATAATACTTACATATTTTTTCACACGTAAAAAAAAACATAAACTTCACGTATCCATAACGATGTACAAATGACGTATTTTTGGCAATTGTAGAAAAAAGTTCTTTCTAATCCACAATTTGACAGCAATTGTTATCTTAATCGATCTCGAATTATTTTATTTCATAACTAGTCGTACTCTCTATTCCTGCTTATAAATATGGAGGGTATTACTTCATATACATTGTAAAAATGTCTTTGTTATTACTTGACGGCAGTAAAAGAAAGTAATATAATATAGAAGACCATGGAAGAGATAGAGATCCTATCTTGTGATTCATTGTCACTTTAGTGTATTATATTGATGAAAACATAATCGAACACTATTATGAAACCATTAACTTCAAGATAACATAAAAAGATAATTTTAGAATAAATATAAATAATATATTAGTTCCATCTAGCATGTATGCGTAGGTTGTCTTCAATATAATTTCATAAAGAAGACAGTCGAGTTGCGAAAGAAGAAAATTAATTTAAATGGTTGTTCTAGGAATTAATGTTACTTAACAATGGATTTGTTTATTGCCGTATTCATATTTCAAATTAGTAGCAAGAGAACATGCCATTAACGCATTCCTTTTCTTTCATTTACAACGGTTTCAGGGACGTTCAAACTTTTCATCCTACACACCGTACCTTCACAGGATTATGCATTGTATTCAGTAAAAATTATGTAAACAATATATTTATAAGGTATTGAATTAATTGTTTTAATACCGTTCAATTATCATAAATTCAAATAATGGTTAATGATTTTTAAAATGGTCACTATTTAATATTTTGCCAAAATAAAAGAGATACCGTTTTATCTTTTGTATATTACACATTTTTCGAAAAGCATCACTCTAATTCAGATTTACTTATATACATCTCCATATAGGGGGACATGACTTAACCACAGATTCCTGTGGCTAAAATAAGACGATTTAACTAAACTTACCTTTACTGGAAAGTGTACCATTTAAAAATTAATTTTGTTTATAACAAAACTCTTTATTTAATTTGAATGAAATTTGGTACGAAAGTTCATATAGTTACGTCATCTTTTACGATGATACCTGTTATTATTTGTGAACCATTAGTGTATGAAACTTAGGCTGTGTCCGATGTTGCACTTTTATCACCCTAATATCTAAATCCTAAATTTATACACTCTAATCTAGTGATTATTTAGAATTTTAGGAATTAGATTTTAGGGTTTTGCAGGAGCACACTATGCCTTGAAGTTGACACGCACTAATTAAACAAATCATGTTCGCTGCTATAATTTGTACAAAACGTCAAATTTACTGTCAAAGAATAGCTTTTTAGCATCTATTTTATGAAATATAATATTAACATATACTCCCAAGCATCAAATTGAATCGAATTGTATAATTCATTTTTGTTGTTCTAAAATGTTGCCATACAAACCAATGCATATCACTAGTGTGCCTTTCGGAGTAGTATTTATGTGAAGAAGACCTAAATCCTAAATACTAAATGCCAGAATGCGACATCGGACACAGCCTTAGTGTCCTAACATTGATTAGACCGTAACTTTTTAATGGCCACGCCGATAACGTATTTTTTTTTCAATCGGCTTCTGATGAAATTGAGATTGTCATCCACGAAGATAATGCCTTAAAAACATTATTTTATATATTTTATTGATATTTTAGTTCGAAGTACAAACCCGTTATTGCGCCCGTCAAGAATTAATTTTGTACTGGTTTTACTTGTGATAGATATTGTCACCAAAGTAATAGGGCACCTGCACCTACGTCACAACATGGCGGATGCTATTTTAAAATGTAATTAGCCATAATTAAAGATAAGTGTATGAATTATTTACTAGTAAAACAAAGCAGTCGTATTTATAAATATATTTTTAAAAATATTAAATTGAAATAAGTAGCTTGTAGCATCAGGTTGTATTACATTCATTTGAGTTTGTATAAGTTTTTTTTATGTGTATTGTTAAATGAAAACATGAATATTGAAATTAAAATAAATTGAATTATTAGATTTTTTTAATTTTAAAAAGAAAATTAAATTTGAAATATATATATATATATATATATATATATATATATATATATATATATATATACAAGGTGTCCCATTTAAGGTACGAATGCATTGGTATCTCGAGAACCGTAAGAGCTACGAGGTTGGTTAAATTAGACAAAAGTTGCCCCATTAGGAGGCTATTTTAATGGTGTTTTGTTATTTGCGAAAAAATGCATAGGTACAGGTGAAAATGTAAATTTCGCGATTTTCTTTTTTTGCTTATAACTTTGTTATATGAAATAATACGAGATTCTGGTTTGCACTTTCTTAAGGCACTTTTGTATGGTGAATTTGCAGAAGTACTCAATTTTTTTTTTATATCTAACCATTTACGAGTTACTGATAGCAACTTTTATTTTTCATATGGAGGTCATATTAAGCTATGGCATTTTTAAATAGAGATTTTTTTTAGCTTTACAATGATATAAAACGATAATAATTTATTTTTATAATTAACAGAAAAATTAATAAAAATTGTTATTTATAGTAAAATTAAATTGAAAAAAGTAAATCGAAGACTGCTATGGAAACAACAAACAACAAAAAAGTGCAACAATTGAATTTCTGAATTTTACTTGACAATAGTAGAGTATTACGAGTAATAAAAATGAATTTTTCTCGTTGGGAAAAATATGATATCTTGAGTTGTTACATTCGTTGTCAAAGTTCGTTTATTACTCGTAATAATCTACTATTGTCAAGTAAAATTCAGAAATTCAATTGTTGCACTTTTTTGTTGTTTGTTGTTTCCATAGCAGCTTTCGATTTACTTTTTTCAATTTAATTTTAGTATAAATAACAATTTTTATTAATTTTTCTGTTAATTATAAAAATAAATTATTATTGTTTTATATCATTGTAAAGCTAAAAAAAATCTCTATTTAAAAATGCCATAGCTTAATATGACCTCCATATGAAAAATAAAAGTTGCTATCAGTAACTCGTAAATGGTTAGATATAAAAAAAAATTGAGTACTTCTGTAAATTCTCCATACAAAAGTGCCTTAAGAAAGTGCGAACCAGAATCTCATATTATTTCATATAACAAAGTTATAAGCAAAAAAAGAAAATCGCGAAATTTACATTTTCACCTGTATCTAGTGACCTATGCATTTTTTCGCAAATAACAAAACACCATTAAAATAGCCTCTTAATGGGGCAACTTTTGTCTAATTTAACCAACCTCGTAGCTCTTACGGTTCTCGAGATACCAATGCATTCGTACCTTAAATGGGACACCCTGTATATATATATATATATATATATATATATATATATATATATATATATATATATCTTCGAGTTCATTTTTCTTATTGTCATATTGTGTATTTTTATTGTATATACATAAATGAGCTTATTGAGTTTATACGTTAAAAATTTATCTTTGGAAGCCAAAGTACGTTAAATCGATAAATTTAAGTGGATACATAATGTGGATCCTTATACAATGACATTTTTTTGACGAGGATTATAAATGCCTTTTAAAAATCAATATGAAATCAATAATTGATTACCTATCTAATTTTTAAACCTTTGTGAGAAACAGACACAAATATATATATTTTTTCTGTTACTAAAAAAAACTTGATTTATAATTTGTAATTCTGTCATTTAAAAAATATTTTTTTATGTTTTTTATACATATTATTAAAGAAAATTACATATATTTAAACATTCATACAATATGTTCCTATGCGATTATGTTTAAATTATTTTATATGCAATAAAAGTATACACAAAAAAATAGGATTGGGTTAGTTTTAATTTAATAACCTGGAACTCATTAAATAATAAGAATGTCCTGACTTATTTTTTACGGAAAACAATCCTCATATATTCACTTTTACACACTCTAATCAGTTTTTCCCAAATAAAACAATAAGTGCCGTAAAAACACAATAAAAGCTTACGGCACGATATTTCTCCGTAAGACACAATGCAAACTGAAGGTTTGGTTGTCCAAGATCAGTTGGTGGTCGCCATGTTGAAACGTCACGTGTAGGTGCCCTATTGTGAAAGCCGATAGTCCTCTTCCTGACGTACGACCGTACAGCAAACAATAAGTTTTGCTTTTACCTTTACATTCATTTTTACTATACGAGTTATCATGTCATATCAGCCAGAGTACTAAATCGCATAGTTACAAATCACGCCACCAGTGCCATATCATGGCGCTTGGTGTCGGTTGTTAATTGGAAATTTTGTTAACCAATGACAAATTTTATTTAGAGTTGAAATTGGCTGAAATATACAAGAAACTTGTAAGATTTATCTAAAATATTAACTTTTTATATGAAAATATTTGTTTGGCAGCTAAAAAGTGAGGTTAGAAATGTTCTCGTTGTCGTTCCCGGGTTATTGTGCTGCCGCATTTAAAAGGTGTCCTTTCAATAGTAATCAGGATATCTTCTTATTAGTTTATTTTTAGAGAAGAATGTGTAGCATTCACAAATACATTCTCCAGTTGTAAAACTATGAACATGATGTAAAAACATCATCTTGTTTGACAATAAAGTATTGAATACAAAAACCGGTAGCAGTAACATAATACCGCACTAATTCAGGCTGTGTTGCATGCAAGAAGTCCTCTGCACTCTGCTCACAGCACACAGCTCGGCTATAATGGAAAATAGGTGTATCTGATAGTGCAGTAGGCGCAGAATGTACGTTAGAGGAGAGAGATATTTACTGCTATTAATTTGCAGCTTTTTGCACGGGTCAGAGTTATGACCGTCGTTACGTTTACGGAAAGCTAAACTAAATTTTACCTTGTGCAATCAATTGTATACATTTGCAAGTATTAAAGGTAAATTAACCTGTGGGATGGGTAATGCAACACAAATTGATTTATTTGAGAACAACAACATGGGGAAATTTTCTACATTGCACTTTCAATATAAATTTAAAATTATACTTCACATATAACTAGAAGATTTATTTCATTTTCTTATTTTCTTGCTTTATGAGATGCGTGATTGAATGTACTTGAATAAACAATTATTTATCACACGTTATATACATATTTTATTTTATTTACAGATATACGGAGAACCAACAGTACATAAAAACCAATAATACGTTCTCACTATTTAATAAGCTACATTTATAAAAAGAGTAAAAGTCAAATATTTTATATCTAATTCCCAAATATATTGTTTACAGCTCTTTTAAATTATATTAGTGAGAGATGAAATACATATATCAAGGCTACTAAATTTGAGATTGTAAGTGTGCATCATTCTGTTTATAGGTGAAATGAAATAATTATTTGTATTGCAAAACGGTAACTGAAATAGATTATAAGATCTGGTATTTTTATTGGAAACATAAATTTGAAATTATTGAACAGGGATGTGCATTTACGCGTAAAAAAATATTTTTTACGTTTACGTGTAAAAAATGCGTAAAAAATGTTAAATAAGTAGAAAACGTAGATAATGTATAATTTTAGTTCTTCATAACGACACTAGATGACTTGTTGTTTACAAATGTCATATTACAGTAACTTTCCTTAATCCTATCATAAATATATTCTAAAACTACTGAAACTATGATAAGCTTATAAGAAAGAGACTTAAAAAATTATTGTAAAATATTAAAATACATTCTGAAACTCTAGATAAATTAACATAAAATGCTTAAAATTTGTATAAAATTAATTTTCAATAAGTTTGGAGCTAATGATTTAAATCTATTTCAAATTATTTGAAACTATATGTTATTAATAAGTAATAAATAGAAAAAGAAATTTTAGTTTACAAATTTTTTTATTCGCCGTCTATTTTTAAATGTCTTCAAATTTTATTTTTTACAAAACTGCCTAAAATTTACATAAAACATATAATACATTTTAAAAATATGATATAATATTCTTCACCGTTTACGTATTTAGTCTAATTTTGACGTAAAATGTGTTTAAAGTTTGACGTTTGAGGTTATGTCTAAGGAATATATTTCCCTACTAATCTGATTGTTGATAGTTTGAAGGTACGTAATTGTTTGTCTGAATCAAAGAAACATGTTGATGTCACGTGGACTGCTTGTTCTGGAATATTCATTACAGTATAAAAGAAAATATCTTTATAAAAAAAATATGCTCATGGTAATAATATTTTACATTATCTACGTAAAAAATTCTCAAATATTGTGAATGTAAAAAATATTTTTTTACGCGTAAAAAATAACGTATAATACGTGACGTATTTTACGTGCCCATCCCTGGTATTGAATGATAGTCATCGAGTACAACATGTTATTAAAGATTTTGTACATTGTAATAATATCAATGAGAGTTCTTCTATCTTCAAGCGTAGTCACATTGAAAAATTTCAACCTCTCTAAATAATCAGTTTAAGGAATACTAAATTTTTTACTTATTACAGAGATAAACTTTTTTTGTACATTTTCAATTAGTTTTATGTACTTAGAATAATGAGGATTCCAAAGTACTGACATATATTCCAGTTTAGAGCGAACTAAGCATTTAAATAAACATATGAACGTTTGTAGGTATACATATAAATAAGTAGGTACCAGTGAAATGATACCTCGAAAAACAGTGTGTCATCCAACAGTGGGTAAAAAGATATTCCGTCTTCGAAAAACTTTTGTTTTATCTAAAATTTTACTCTTCTCTCTTCAAAATGTTTTATGATCAAAATTATATTCCACGGAAAAAAATAGTATCAATCTTCGAGCATATACTGACTAGAGAAGTAATTCCCTATGCCAACGCATACCATGTTGTGATCGAAGTGTAACTTTTAAGTCTCCTGCTAATAATAAGGTAAGAGAAAAGAAATTGAAATTTATTGAAAATAAAGATAATTTACATATTTCAAAAGCAACAACTAGGCATTACTTCGTAGAAAGGTAGTACGAATATTACGATAATACGTAGCCCCTCAATATACCAAGGCTTCTGTCCCCGCAAATCTTCCAATCATAACAAATACCGTAAGGTGGCCTCTAGTCAGTATATGCTCGAAGGCACCAATTTACCAAAAATGTCAAATTATGTTAGCTATATTACCAACATTTTGGAAAAGTCAGCGTCGTTACGTATTTTGATTTTTTTGACAAACATTTCATTTTATCTTTTATAATTAAACTGTTTCTAGTCAAATGGTATTTTATCACTTTCATTTCTCTTTATGTGATACTACTTACATTATTACTTACTTTGTTTAATATTGTACTTGTTTTTTTGACACAATCGACCAATGATTATGTATTTTGAAATAAGTATTTGATAATCTATTTTTATTGCCAAATATTTCTGACGTACTATAAACATTGTATAAATATAAAATAGTCAAAATAAATAAATACTAAATAAATAAATACTAAATACTAAAAATCGTTACGTTAGAATGGTGTCCACAGAAGAACATCACAAGTTAATTTTAGAAGCATATTTTCGTAAATAAATTGATTCTACTCTAATGCCCATATTCATAAATACTCGTAGAGTTTCAAAACGGTTCGTTATACTTTTTGACAAATAGAATCAAACTTGACAAATAAAATTTCGATTTTTCTTTCAATCTCGACTGTTTTTATTAGATAAAAATTATAACGAATCGTTTAAAATTTTTACGAGTGTTTATGAATATGGGCATAAATGTCCTGAATACAATTATTTTCACCCCCTTTCGAAAATTCACTATCACAACGAAGCGGCAAACAAAAAATTAGAACGAGGCGGCACATTCAATCATTCTGGATCACTCCGTATTTTGACTCATTCTACTTGTCTAAATATCCCTAAATCCCAAATCATTATAAAAATTGTAGAAAACGAATATGATATTTATAATTTTTCTTTGATCAACTTGAAGTTTTGTGTTTTTGATCCAAAAGACTTTCATACTTGTATGATATTATTTTCTCTAATAGTGTCATCAACATCAACCATAGTAACAAATCATTACATGGACCGTTTATATTAAAACTAGATCTGTTGAGATGTTTACGAACTCTCATTCTTCGAACATTTAACTTAGCATTGTGGACTTTTTCGACTTGTGGTTTCTGAGCAATCTAATGTTCATCGTCAAATATGAAGACCAACCATGTTTGAATTCAACAGCCATTTCCCTCACTGATAGAAACGGCGGCGAAGAGTCTTCCAAAGTAAACCCCAGCTCGTTTTTTATTTCATTTGGCGTTAAACTTCTTAAAACAAAGTATTTTATTACTGCGCGACATTTGATTTTATCCATTTTTCGAGAAACAGCAAATAAATTGTTCGCTTTAGTCAACTGCCCGGTTTTATAAAGGACAGAATAAATTTACTTTCATTGTAAATTTATATAAATTAAGAAGTTCAAATTAGTTTAATTCATTATATAGTATGTGCTCGTATAATATTTCTGACAAAAGTTTAACTTTCGTTTGAAGAAATAAACTTTGTCAACTTTGGAAGTAAATTAATCTGTTCTTTAACTGGCCATAACTAGTAAACGAATTTATTTGAAACTTTACCGTAAACTTGAGAAAAACTGATTCTTGAACGATGACCGACTGTTTCCAGAATTGCAAAAATGGAAAATAATCGGACTAACAGTTTTGCATAAATTATTTATTTCTTGGACGACCATAAGAAGACTGCTAGTCCGATTATTTTTAATATTTCCAATTGAGAAAAACTGTTGCCATTTGGTACTCCAGGCACCAATTCTGTGTCAGGAGGAGCACTTTTCGAACTTCCCTCGTATTCAATAACTCACCTTTTTCATTTATTAATGAAAACGATATCAGAAAACTTTAACTTCCATTATTGCTGATTCTTTATAAATTCCAAAGGTTACAAATCTTTCCTGTTTTTTGTATGGAACAAAAAGCGTCAAAAACAATTCCTGCTTCTTCCAATACACAATAAATAATTGTAATTCTGGTCGTGTGAGATTTAACATTCAAATCACATGGAGTGTACAATCGTCCACACATTCCGAATCGTAATTCACATATTGATCGGCGATCAACATATCAGCATTCATATACCAGCACCGCAGCTACATTATTATGAAATATATAACATGTAAAAACGCAAGGCTACACCACCATAAAAGGTCATTGTATAAATTCTCATATAGAACATAAATAAACAGTTATTTCCTGAGGTGAAACGCATTTTTGCGCGTAAAGTAGTGAACTGAAATATCAGCTGAGGCTTGCGAAACGAAGCGCACCGTAGTTTGTGGTCGGGAGAAGTAAAGATCGAATACGTGACCACGGAGGAGATACCTAGAAGACTACATGGGTGATACGGATCGTAAATGTAATGACAAGAGCCAAGGTGAAACGTTGACATTCACGGATAAATGTCCACTTTAGTCGCAATCAACTTACATACATACCTAGCTAAATAGAAATTTTCATCTTTACATTTTGCTACTAATAAAATATTCGTAGGTATTTACAATCAATAATAAAAACATGCAGTATAGAGTTGTGTTCCTCGAAATTAATTTTGCAGAAAATAGATCATTTTAAATACAAAAAAAAAGAGTTTCACAGGGACTTGAATCTTCGAATTTTCCTATGCTGTACTAATTGAGAATTTAAAAATCTGTTGTGGCCAGCAAGAGATCTCTCGCCATTTCCATATTAGGCTATATGAGTACATATTGTATACGTATTTAACATTTTTGGTACACAGACAAAAATTCTAATTACATATATTATTAATATATTTTTATATTTTTAATTCCCTCTGTAAATAAGTTTCCTCGTATTCTTCTAAATGTTCGAGATTCTTCAAATTCATTGACGTATCTATAATTTTAAATAATAAAATAAAAAATATTATATGTACTTCTTAGAAAAATCCTTATTGTATCTGCATTTTTGTCACTGACATTTTTCTCTCAATTATAAACATTTTAATTTTTCAACTGGTTTCCATGGAGTTCTTTGGGCTGTGAGATTCATTACAACGGATTATTTTATATATTTATAATTCTCTATATCTAAATCTATAGGAAATATAATAAAAATGTTCAATATATAGGATAGATAATTTTATATTCTTTAATATTTGTAATAAAATAAATTTCCAAAAAATAATATTTAAAAGATTTTTTTAAGAAACTACTACTTCCGGTAGTGATCTTAAAACTTGCTTATTCACTAAAATCTGGATATGCGATTTTTAGCATGTCTCTCTTAGCGAGAGGTAAAAATTGAATCGTACATGGTTCTGTCTGTATGTTAAAAAATTATATAAAAACAGTTTTATAGATCATTCTAAATTTATAAAAATCTATTTTCGAACTAATTTTTTACATTCGATTTTCCATTCTTTTCAAAAGAAATTTATTTTGTGATTCTTCCTTTATATACTTCATTCAAAAGAATTTAAAAAGTGCCCTAAAGAAGGCAAACCATAATCCAGTATTATATCATACTTGGAAGTTGTTTATGTAGTGATCCATGATTTTTTTCCTGAAAAATTATACACCGCCTCAAATGACCCCGTCATTAACTGACTTCAAAACTAGAAACTGCTGGTTTGTTATACTGAATGGATGAGAAACATGGATCTGGAGAAAGTAGGAAAAAAAGTACTAGGAAAATTTTGAGATGTGATTGTTGGAGAATAACTGAAGAGAGGGCCGCAAATAGAAACAGCACTTTCGCCGAGACCTGTTCGAAGACAAAATTTATTAATGATGATTTACAATAATTGTTTTAGCATCAAGTGTCTTCTACCTTATTGTGAATTAACTCTGACTTTGCCTACAACAGCTTGAATTAGTTCTAGATCGAGTATATTTCGATTTTTGAAGCAAAACTAAAAGAAAACAATTCATTATCTTTTCGTAATGGACATTTTACTAAAAAAAAATGGTCTCAATAAAATAGAATCTTTCGAAAATCTGGCATGTAGACATTTCACTTAGTAGTTACTGTACTTTGTTTTCTCAGTACATGTGGATAATATTCTTATAAAACTAAATTTAATAGGCAATTTGATTACTAACGAAATAAAATGAAAAAAGTTTTGTTTACTTGGTCAAAAAATCCGGTGGTGAGTTTTTAATGAGTAAGCACGTTTTAGGGTCTCTACTAGTCTCTAGAATACAATTTTACTAGTTTTACGATGATGTATGTGTCTTTCTCTCTCTCTCTCTCTATCTCTCTCTCTCTCTCTCTCTATCTATCTCTCTCTCTCTCTCTCTCTCTCTCTATCTATCTCTCTCTCTCTCTCTCTCTCTCTGTGTGTGTGTGTGTGTGTGTGTGTGTGTGTGTGTGTGTGTATGTGTGTGTGTGTGTGTGTGTGTGTGTGTGTGTGTGTGTGTGAGACAAAAATTTCTCCGCAATTTTAAAAATTATAATTCTTTCGCAATCCTCTTCTTTACATCAATATGAAGAACTGATTAGATTATGGTTATAATTGTTCAACCGGAAGTATCCTTATTTGAAGTTCTTAAGACTTTTTCTCGAAAAAATATCATTTTTTGACATTATATGTGATTAACAATATAAAAGAATATTTTATTGGCTATACGGTTTGATTATACATGTTTCTTCATATTCATTAGATGTAGAGTTAAAGAATTATAAAGAGATTAACTTTCATAAATCAGCTAGCATTGCTATAATAATGGAAAGTGCTGATATATTCAAATAATTCTAATTGACAGATGTCAGTGTCAAGTGCGATTTACATAGGGTATGTTCGTGTTATAATTTTATTGGATTTATATAATCTATTCCAAGGAACTTTTGGTACGGAAATGGAATTTGTAGAAATTAGTATATGTTCGTGTTACACTTTTACTGGATATATAGAATCTTTTCCGAGGAACTTTTGGTATGGGGTTTGTACAAAATACATATAATTGACGGAAGGTAATGTACTGGTCACATCAGATTTTTTATTTTCATATTAACTATTGCTTGTCTATCTTAATTTAAAATTGTAATTTATTTGAACTAGATATGTTCTTCATTTGTTCAAATTTATTAATTTCAAGTTTAATGCAGTGAAAAATTCCTGCTCATGTTCAAGCAATGTTACACACTTCACAACAAAGTGGAACCGAATCTGACACATGTTATTCATTAAATATTCGACAAGCGGAGGAAACTTAATATCGGAATTAATTTAAATATTTAACTACTTGATAGCTCAATTTAATACATATTTATTCTGGTAACCAATTCTGAAATCTCTGATTTATCTTTCTAACTCAGTGATAAAAAATTTGATACCTGCATCACGCGTTCGGAATGCGAGAGCAAATAAAATGTTTTTATAGATACATAGATGATGGTCGTTATATAAGCGTAGAAACAATGAGCATGTATAACGGGTTAATATTCAAGGCAGGCTTATTTGTTTATGCTGTTTTTATGCCTAACTGTAAATCAACGAGACAGATATGTTTTTGAGACTCTCTCTTATTATTTTTCTATATAAAACATATTGCAAGAGAGTTTGGCCATTACAATACATACATACAAACATAAAATTTAAATATTTTTTATCTACACCTGAAATAAAAAAAATTATGGTACTAATTAATAGCCTTTCAAATAAATATCTCATATGACTTAAACTATGTTTGAAAATAAATTGTGGTTTTCACTATATAGTGTTATTTATTTTCATCGTTATTAATCAAATTTATGATAATTTGCATATTATTAATGTATTTTTTCCGGTAGGAGCTAATAGTGAAATCGTTGTTTATATACATATGTTGTATTCCATTCATAGAATCTTATACAGTCCGAATTGGTCGAAATAATTAAAACGAGTGATTTATGATCGTAGGGTAAATTTCAAACTAGTTCCTGTACAAGTACAAGTATCATGGCTAACTCATAATGCGTTAAATTTTCATAATTTTGAAAAGTTCATTATTTTTGATACAGGTGCAAGAAATTACAGTGCGTAATGTTATTATTTTTTCAAAAAATGTAGGAATATAGATCGTTTCGTTTAAAACAACAACGGTGGTATCACTTACGGTAAAACCGAATGTAGCATTCGGGATCTTATCATATCAAAATGTATAATTTAAATTTTTGTAATATAAAATAAAAATAAAGAAAATAGTAATGTGTTTCTGTTTTTTCAATCAGCCTGTATATCAAAAGGACTTACCCAGTGGTGAGTTAGTAAAATTTTAACAAAAGACTCTCCCTTTGTTTCATAAAAATTAAAATCCAAATGGTAATTAAGTGTAAATATTGGGTTTAAATATTTTAAATAAAAAAATCAGCATAGTAAATAGTATTGGATGTATCGGAGACCTCAACTTATTCTCAATCTCCAAAATTATCCTCAACCAGTAAGAAGCACTTACTATTTATTTTTACCTTAATACTTAAATAACTATTTAATACGAATAATCACAAAAATTGCTTAAAGGTTATTCAAAATTTAATTGTCACTGACTACTTGATAGAGGCTACCGTGGAAATGAATAAATAAATGTTATATTTTTTTATTGTAGTTTAATCCTTTTTTCGCCAACCCGTTGCCATAGTAATAACTTGAATTAACAAAACAGAAGGTTTAAAATTCTGTATCCAAATACAAAACAACATATTTCAATAGCAGGATTAAAGAAATGCTTTTAAGAAATAGTATTATCTTTTTCAGAAACAATGAGTAAACAAAAAGCACAAGGAGCTCTCAAATTAGAAATTCTATGTATTTGTACAAATCCCATACCGAAAGTTCCTTGGTAAAGATTCTATATATCGAGTAAAATTGTAACACGAACATATAAGCTGTTTTTTGGCGATACACTGGTTCAAAAACGGTTTAACCAGGTTCAAACCATTATATTTTAGCGTTGAAACGGTGACGTCACAGACGCAAGCGTTTAAACCGTGTTCAAACTGTTTGGTAAGCCGGTTCAAAACAATCTGTTTTTAGGTCAATATTATTTAAGTACCAAAATAAATAATAATAAACCGAATATACTAGTAAACGTTAAAATGGAAAATCATTTGCCGTTAAATACAAATAAAATAAAAATAAAACATACTCTGATACTATTACTGCATTTCATTTTAATTTTTAAGGTTAGAAACTTAAAATAACAAATGCTCGGGATGTCCGTGGTTCAAAACACTTCATTTTAGCGTAGTACGAACTTATGACGTCATTTATGCAACTGGTTCAAAATTGATGATGTTTCGGTTCAAACCGGTTTTGAACCAGTGTATCGCCAAAAAACAGCTATTTTGTTTTCTACAAATTCCATACCGAAAGTTCCTTGGAAAAGATTCTATATATCCAATAAAATTGTAACATGAACATATGTACTATGTAAATTGCACTTGACACTGACGTTTATCAATTAGAATTATTTGAATATATCAACAGTCTTTGTGGTTATAGCATAGCTTGCTGATTTAGAAAGTTAATCTCTTTATCATTCTTTAACTCTATATCTATTGAGTATGAAGGAAAATGTTTAATTAAACCGTATAAACAATAAAATATTCTTTCATAATTACAATAACACAAAATGTCAAAAAATGATATTTAACTGCGTTTTTCAAGAAAAACTGTTAAGAACTCCAAATTAGGGTACTTCTGATAGACCAATTATAATCAAAATCTAATCAGCTCTTGATATGGAAGTAAAAAAGAGGAACACGAAAGAATAATTATAATTTTTAGAAATATAGTATTCGAGTTATCGTCGTATTGTCACACACACACAGTCAGACAAACACAGACATATACACACATACAGACATTCAGCCCGATTCACAAAAAGGTTTAAGCTATCCTCATTTTTGGATTAGCGAATTTTACTGTAATTTTGACAGTTTATAACTTAAAATATAGTCTAATCTACTCGTATTCCTAATGTATACCTTTATTGATAACATCATGAAAATTAAATTTTAAATACCGGAATAGAATAGAATTCACTAATCCAAAAATGAGGATTAGTTTAAACTTTTTTGTGAATCGGGCTGATTATTGTAAAACTAGTAAGGTTGTATTCTAGGGACCTCAAAACGTTCTTTTTCATTAAAAATTTACCATCGATTTTTTTGACCTTACCTAAAGGGGACGGAAGGTAAAAAAATAACAAAAGGCTTGCGTGAGCCCACTATAGCTCACTATTGCTTAACTTACTACTGAAGTGTGTCAAATTATACTTTTTGGGGACTCTATAACGATGATGATTACTCATTTTTATTACAAATTGTTTTTTATAAGCACTTCAAAGAAGTAACTTTTTGTACGTGAAATAATTAACTTGTAAGATGTTAGAATTTTACTTATTACACACTGAAATTAAAGTTTAAATTCATCTCTAAGTGTCATACCATTTTCAGTCTATTTCCATAAACGTATAATTTAATTCATATATTAAATTCCATATAATAATTACAAATTATAATACGCCAACGTCATATCTTACAAAGTGCAAGCTCGCATATTTTAATTAGAATTTCAGGAAGAACATAACCAGAAACATTTATAATGTTTACGTTTAATGAACGTAATATCAATGCTGAGTATCTTGTGCGTGTGTGTTAGAGATTGAGCGTCTCGTATCTAGAAGATTTCAGCTAGCTTGGGAGAAAGCTGCGCTGCGGACCCTAGATAATATCGTTATTTACGTGAGCCAGCGATAATTACAATAACAAAATGCGTGTGAATTGAAATAGCGCGCCTATTAGTAAAGCAGATTGGAAACCTGTTTGCCGGGATTAGATTTATTGATAAATTCTAAAGCCGAGACTCAAATAAATTTGTCAGACGAGATTGGAACGGAAGATAGTTTCTACACTTTTCATATTTTGTTTTAAATGCAAATCAGGTACATTTTTACATTGCTGTTTACAGTAACAATATTATTTATATGTTGGCATATTTATCTAGATTGCATTGTTTATACTCAAAGTATAAATGAAGGTTAGACTATTACGTTGTGTCTTCTTATTAACTGTCTTTTCAATTTCACCTGTTGTAGGTAGATTACATATAGTAGAAATTGTCAGTATAATTCAGGTATAATTTTTTAGAGATAGGTTTAAAATTCCGACTTTGAGGGTGCCAAATGCATATTTGATAATAATACTCTATGAGATCCGTAGTCGGGTGTGAGATTTCCATATCGCAAGGTTAATTTTTATTTCATTGTTCCACTTCTTTCGGTCATTTACCATTTCTTGCATTTCTCTTACCTTTTTACCTCTCACTAAGAGAGGTATGGGATTCATGCTAAAGATCGCATATATAGATTTTAAAAATAAGCGCGTTTTAAGGTCCCTCGAATCCGATTTTAACATTTTTAATATGTCTCTCCCTGTGTGTGTGTGTGTGTGTGTGTGTGTGTGTGTGTGTGTGTGTGTGTGTGTGTGTGCGTGTGTGCATGGGTGCGTGCGTGTGTGTGTGTTGGACGTTTCCTCAAAAACTATAATAAAGCTCTGTTTAACTACGTATTCCTCAATTTGACACTCTGAAAAGGTTTTGGTAACAACTGAACAACCGGAAGTAGCAGTTTCTTAAAGAAAATCTTCAAAATATTACTTTTTGGAATTTTTTGTTATTACAAATATTGTAGAACATAAAATTTTCCATCTAATACACTTAAAATTTTTATTATATCTTCTATAAATTTAGAGATAAAGACGCTATAATATATAGAATATCGGGATATAACAAGTCGAGTAGGCGAAACTACACTAAGGAAACCAGTTGACAAATTCAAATGTTTATAACATAATTTGTAAATGACAGATTTCAGTATCAAAAATCAACAGTTTTAGTGATATTCTGAAAGCTTTTTCTGGGAAGTACATTTTATCTTTCTTATTGTTTTATTAATTAAATATTTAAAATTACAGGTAAAATGCATATATCCATCAGAAATACCGCAATCTTGTTAATGAATTGGAAGAATCTCTCACATTTAGGAAAAATAGATATAATTAGAATTGTATGTGTGCAGAAGACATATTTAATACAATAAAAAAACAATTTTTGTGTAAAGTTCTGTATTTTTTTTTGTTATAAAACGACGGTCTGACAGCGAAATGCAATACAATGCTTACATAACATAAAATGGAAATGGCGAGAGGTATTATGCTGGCCACAACAGATTTTTTTTCGAATTTATTATTTTTCATGTTTACCACTGTTTTCTTTTCCCTTTTTTCAAAAAGTACGACTTTTCTTACTGGACTGTTTTCATCCATTTTCATTATGCCCGAATCAGCTCAACCCAGTGTTTCTATTCTATCCTGGTTACTATATCCTGTTGTTTATTTGATACCATCCTTGTTTTTTTTTTTACCTATTTCATTCTGTTATTTAATTATCGCTGCATTTATTTTCTCTCATTCCTTTGTATATTTTAGGATTCGCTAGCCTACATGATTGTTGGTACTATTATTTTATTTTATACCTTCATTTTTTTCTTATCTATTTATTTTTTTATTCTATTTACATTGAAGAGTTTATAACAAAAATAATTCAGGCCTGCGAATTAATAATATCGGCATAGTTTTAAAAATGAGTCATATTTCATACTTACAACTAAAATTATTTACATCGAACCAGTTACTTCTTCTTATGTGAAATCTTTGAAACGAAGCATCTGTTTATAAACTTGTCCAGTTGTTTTTTGGTTCTTTATTTAAATTTGAAACTTAGTTGGAACATCCTGGATCTGCATTCCTGTAATGATTCTTTTTCAAAAAAATTTGTCGGTTGACACATCAAGTAAATCTAAGCCGAAATCATACAAATATATTTATTTATGATTTATTTCATTATAATAGTAATATTTTGATATGAACCCTCTAGCGCTCTATTAACTTTGTTATTTATGTATGTAAATATACAATTATTGTAAAATCGTAACATTAATAAAATTAATTAAGATTAGAAATAGTTAGCAACAATAAATCAAACTAAATACTAAGGTAGTAATAAATCATATTTATGATTACATGTTTATAGGAAAGTACAACTATTAGCAAATACTCAATAAATACCATTTATAAATGACATCTCAATTCGAATTTCGCGCATTGGAAACAAAAAACAATCTGAGCGTTGTGGATTCACAGCACACTTGAAGAGTAAAACAATGACGCAGAGAACGTGTGGTGCGTTGTTATGAAGACAATTGAATCGCGATGTACAAGATGTTAGGTTGTGTAGTTGTTGTGTCACGTGTGGAGTATTAACATATAGACTGTGGCACTGTGGGCGATGTATGATTACATACTGCGGGTAACATTTCTATAATAAGGGATTAGCACTTCCTACATACGAAAGAGAAACACTAGGAATGTGTGAAAGAAATTAGAGGGTATAGTAGTCAGCCTTAGTAACACTAACAATAAATTATTTTCGTTCATATATACACATATCTACACGTAGATTTTAATCTAAGACTTAATTATTAAATATTCATTGCCTCAGCTAAAATACACGAAAAAAAAGAATTGAAATTTTGTCTAATTTTAATTAATTATTTTATTAGGCAATATGTATAATAATTTAGTATAATTTACAAATCTTAATTTAGCATTTTAACTAATCCGAAATAGATAAAAAATATTTTGTAAAAAATCTTTAATTTAAATATGAAAATAGTTATTTCAATTACTTATTTTATTTAATTTTACTATATTTTGGCTTCATTATTTTTGTCCTACAATTTTCGGTGATTTATCTAATGAATTAGGTAAGTAAATAGAAAAATTAAATATATATTTAGTTAATTTTTTAATTTATGTTTAGTTCAATACTAAATGTAGTCATTTAATCTAATTTTATATTTAATTTTACTATAAATTGTTATTACAAATTTAGAAAATTTAACTAAATCAACTTAGACAATTTAATGAAAACATATTAATAGGCTGATAATTAAAGATTTGTTTATTTAATTCAATTAAAATTTAGATGGTTATTTTTTTCTGTGTAGTATTCCGCTATTTAATATTGCGTTACATCGTTGTTATTAGTAATAACAGTAACCAGAAACCAAGGGCCGCGGAATGATTTTATCTCAGGGGGGCTCTATATATATATATATATATATATAATGTCACATAATATTTATTTAAATGAAATTAAAAATGTTATTTAATGTTTAATTATTTATTATTTTCTTCGTAGTGTTATTGTATTTTAAATTTAGATGAAAACAAATAATGGCTTTGACTGGGAGTGACAACATTCTGAAGGTATGGGTGATTAACAAACAGCAATTTCATAAACTGTCTTATAAAGATAAATTGTTTCCAAAAGGATTAAAACAATCCAAATTAAACAGACCATGTTTGCTTTGTCCTGATCTTAATTCATCATTAATAAATATTTCTAAAGAAGGCATATCCAAGAGAGCGTTTAATAACGCTTGATATGATAAAAATAACTGGCTTATTGGAAATAGTTATGAAACTCAAAATGAATGCGGGATATAGCCGATTCTAGCTCTAGTGCAAATTCTAAAACTTGCTGCGCTAGTTTTGGAGAACTTCCATTCGTTTTAGAATCACTAATTTCCCGCAATTGTTACAAAAATAATTATTTTCAGACGTCTCCAATATATTTTTAAACTGTAGCTATAGTAGTTAGGCAGTTAGGGTGAACAACATTTTGAGTAAAAATTACCGGTCAGCAAACATAACACAATATTGCCATAGTAACGAACAATAAAGTCATGAAACTGTACGAAGCTCTACGAGTTAATACACGACGTACATAAAACGAAAAAACTTACAAAGTTACAAAAAGAAAATATTAAAATTTGGTTTTCTTATCTATAAAAAATCCAAAATATGGAGGCCAATATTAGATTTGATCAGATGGGGCTTAGCCCCCTCTGAAATTTTACGGAGGGGGCTTTACAGAGGGGGCTAGAGCCCCCTCTGCTCCCCGACTCCGAAGCCCCTGCTAGAAACAGCTTTGATTCTATTTATTAGGCATCCACAAGCCCTGCACATTATTCTATTAGAGTATTTTCTTATACGTTTTGTAAGGTAGATTTTACTGAACGCTCTAGATTTTAACGAAGTTTTTTGTTGAAAATGTATGCCGGTCGAACTATTGTAAGTAGCTCTAGGAACGAACTGGGTGTTTAGTTAAATGGGAAATACCCATCCACCTGGACCAATTGGAATACGGGTCGGAGTTAGCTCTTCACCCATAAGACCCGTAAGACCCATAAGAACCTCAGATTCGTATTACCCGTAAGAATCACAGATCCGTATTACCCGTAAGAACCGTATAACCCGTAAGAACCGTATTTCCCTTAAGACTTGACTTTATATGTGAAGCGTACGACTGCCTCACCGAGAACATACATATCTCATTATTGCATTTAAATATACACATTTAAATTATTCATAATGGTATCTGTCTTATAAATTGAGATTTTTTAGTTGGCCTATTCTTGTACATATTACTAACTTACCTTTTAAACTAAATAAAATTGTTTTTCAATGGTATGATTATTTAAATAAATAATTAGCAACGTAATAATACGTCTTACGGGTGATATGGTTCTTACGGGTAATACGGGTCTGTGGTTCTTATGGATCTTACGGGTCTTATGGGTGAAGAATCGACTCCGACCCGTATTCACTGAAATACGGATGAGCGGGTGGTTTTTTTGGATCCACCGGTATTCCGAGCACTAATTGTATTTTTCAACAATCGGTAAAAAAGTATACTTTTCGTACGTCATTTGATTACAGAAAGTAAACAAATGCAGAAGAAAGATCTTTACAGACCGTTGCTAATAGACTAATAGTATCGGTCTGCAAAGTAGGCACTTTGCAGACCACGCTATTGTCTCTAAAGCTTACGCGTCGACTTTGAAAATTTTTGTCGGGAGCACTCACCGGACAAAAAAAAAAGATTATATATGATATAGAATGGTGATCAACACAAGAGTTTAACATTTCCTGCTTCCCTAATTATTTTAGAAAAAAATTCAAATAAAAGTTGTTGGGCATAAAATTTTTCATTGGAATCAATAAGCAAAATTAATTGCATGCTTTATAAGGGCAGAATTTAGATATGAAAATGTCGAAAATCGCCTCAGAAATAACGATGCAGTCATGAAATTGATACAGATTAATTAACAAATGTCTAATTTTAGTTTCGATTCCATTACTATTAGTTCAGTAGAATTTCAAGTAGGTATTTTACAATTTTTCTTTGAAGAATTTTTACCTAAAATAGGGAAGCGGGAAATTACGAAAGTCTGATTTTACATGTTAAAATCCTATATTGACTGTACTGTGTAAAAAGGCGTTACTTGTTAAGCGAGAAAATAAAAATAATTTTAATAATGTATAACACGTAATTATATTGAACAATAGTAATAACGAATGAAAATTGAGATGAATAGGTAACAATAATATAAATATGATATAAAATATTTTAATGGTTAAAATTTTTGTCAGGTGCACTTGATTCCATGCACCCTACAAGTCGGCGTCTATGCTCGCCATAGTTACGTACATTCAATTTTTTTTTCTGATCTGATGAAACTGTTGTTTGAAAAAGTTTTGTATAATTTGGGTTTAAAGCTATTACCTTTTTTGAAGGTAAATCTGTCTCTTTTCGTTTTATTGTTAAATCACAAGGAAAGGCGTTTTTATATTCTTTTTAGCACTTGCTACTGTTGGTAAGAGTTACAAAACCATGACAAAATAAAAATTGAATCCTGAGAATTTAATGGATTAGGATGTTTCCGATAATATGTGTGTGTATGTAGGTATAAGAAGCGATAATCAACTAAGCGTGAGCGCTAATTAATTGAGCTACAGATTTTTTTTTTATACTTAGCAGGCAGTCAATTTGGCACATTTTTTAGCAACAGAAAAATAGTTAGAAATTGGCATTCTGATTTCTTTAAACATACCTTAACATAATCTAACATACATATGTTTATTATTTTATCGACTACATACCCGGCGCCCACTTTCGTTCTCTCATTTGAACATCATCCACTTGGGATCGCCCAGTTGGCCATACCCGTAGTGCAGTAAAGTGCAGCACGAGCAAAATTGGTAGTCGTTTTTATTCATTTTGATAAGATTCAGTTTTAATTTAATAACTAATTTCTGTAAATATTTATTTATGAACAATTGAAATGCTTGCATAATTATGGGGTCGTGTAGTTGAGTGCATTATGTTATTGACTTTGGTTTTAAGTCCACCAAACTTGAAAATTATTTCTATTTTTTTTTTTTTAAGCACAAAAATGATACCATGGTAGCATTGAATGAACTCAACGAAATCATAATGGGCTATTTGCGTACCTTTTTTTATTTAATATTTTTGAGGAGCAGGTAAAAATTTTCTACCCATACTTTTTCTTTTGACACAATTTTTATTAATTAGCCAGAAAAAAAAAATAATTATTTGAATTCCCGCCATGTATGACGTAAAATTACGCCGCACCAATGAATGGTTGTAAAGCCATAGCGTTTTTTTTTTCTACCGGTAATGTAGATGTCCTGTTTGACGTTTCAACAATAGTTTGGAAGTTAGTATTTTAGTTTGTCTTTTTGGTATCGATATTTTAAATTACATGTAACTACCTACGTGTTTATTTGTGAAGTAATTAATATATTTGAGAGCCCAGAGAGAGAGAAAAATGAACTAATGTCAAATTCAAATTAAAACTTTCTTGCACGCCATGCCATCTATACGTATCATTTTTAAACATGGTTTCCTTTTCCAGTTCAATATAACGACGTCACAGAAAATTTTCTTTCTTAATTTATTAAAAAACAAATATTTTTTTTTAAATAAAATTTATATTTTTATATATGTTTTCAACATAACATTACGTAATATAGTGATAGAAATCGGATTTTCAGTACCATGCAAGTAGCCCATTATATAAACCTGCGGATAAAATGCAGACTGGCACACCCATAAATGGGTAAAAAACCGTTATGCTATATTTATTTATTTATTTATTTATTTGTAAATTAAGTTCTTCCTCAGTCAGCTTTTGTGATCGTTGGCAAAGCAATAAAACAGTAAAATTTAAAAGGAATTGAGTTTTACTTGTTCGATTTGAAATTATTATTACGAATGTTCCATTCATGTATAAAACAATTCAATAACAACTTTCAATACCTTCACTATCTCATTCTCACAAATCTTTCATACGTGTATTCCATGAATAAATCCATATCTTAGTCTCATGTCACCCTTATTACCATTTCTTGCCGTCGGGCATCTCCGCGTCTATTCGTTTGTGCTCGTGTCGCACACACGCGCACTCGCACGACACAATGGGGCCCGCCCACGTTCACGCTCCATGGCATACCGCGATTATTGTACCAACAATCATAATGTTTAAATACGAGTGCAATCATCGCCCACGCGAAACAAAACACTAGCGGAGAAAACAACGGAGAGTGACGAAGGGCGGGGAGGGGATAAAGAAGACCGACCGGAAATGGACCATTCAGGAAGATAAATGGAATGGAAGTAATGATTAGAGGAAATAAAATGTGTGCAATAGATATCAACAAATATGGATGATGATGGGATGAATATATAGGATAGGTACTTCTATATCGACCCACGTTTCATTTTACTCATTTTATTTGGCGAAATATCTATGATCTCTATTAGAAAAGTATTAATTTGAAATAATGAATTATTTTATATATCCTTACTTTTATACCACGAGTATACATATATATATATATATATATATATATATATATATATATATATATATATATATATATATATATATATATATACATCCCGCTATCATTATGGCTTCCTTTCATGGCTGTGAATTATGGCGTCCTTATACGCCGAAATTTTCATATGAATATCATTGCAGCGTCCTTTCATACAACGTGTTTATGGAGTCCGTATATAATTTTTTTTTTTTTACATGACTATCAATGCAGCGTCCTTTCATACAACGTGTTTATGGAGTCCGTATATATATTTTCTTTTATTTCTCCGGCTTTATAGCGTCCAGCAATTTGCTGGTTTCTTGCTGTTTTTATATAACTTTTCCCACAAATTGCTTACATTGCCAACTTTTATTAAACATTATTTTAGATATATTTATTATGTATGTATTAGAATAGGTGTGTGAGTATATGTGGTGTGAGTGCGTGTGAGTGTGTGTGTGTGGGTATGTGTATGAGTGTGTATTTGGGTGTGTGTGGTATCTCTGCATGTATGTTTGTGTGTGTGTGTGTGTGTGTGTGTGTGTGTGTGTGTGTGTGTGTGTGTGTGTGTGTGTGTGTGTGTGTGTGTGTGGGTATGTGTATGAGTGTGTATTTGGGTGTGTGTGGTGTCTGTGTGTATGTTGTGTGTGTGTGTGTGTGTGTGTGTGTGTGTGTGTGTGTGTGTGTGCGCGTGTGTGTGTGGTGTGTGTGTGGGTGTGTGTTTGTTCGTATTTTAGTAGTGCGCGTGTGTGTGAGCTTGAGGATGTGTGTGACTGTGTAAAAGTGTGTGAGTAAAAGTATACGTGCGTGCTTGCGTTCGCGCGCGCGTGTGTGTGTGATGTGTGCTTGTGTGTGTGATGTGTGCTTGTGTGTGCGTGCGTGCTGTGTGCTTGTGTGTGTGTGTGCCTGTGTGTGTGTGCCTGTGTGTGTGTACGTGAGTACGTGTGCATGCGTACTCATGCCTGATTGTGAGTGTGAAGAGTGCGTGTGGTGTGTCTGAGTTTGTATGTATATTTTATATGTGTGTGAGCGAGTGTGTATGAATGTGTGTGTGTGGGTGTGAATTTGTATGAGTATGAGCGTGTATGTAAGTACGTGTGTGGTGTCTTAGTATTTTAAAATGTGTGTATGTGTTTGTGAGTGTGCAAGTGTATGTGTGTAAGTATTTGTGTGTGAGCACATGTTTGTGAGTGTGTAAGAAGTGTCAGCATGTTTGTTAATATGCGTAGCGTTTGAGGGTGAAAGTGTGTGTGTGAATTTTGCGAGACTGTGCATGTGTGTGTGTGTGTGTGTGTGTGTGTGTGTGTGTGTGTGTGAGTATGTGTGAGAGTGTATGTAGCGTTTGGGTGTGTGAAAGTGTATGTGTCTTGAGCGTGAGTGATCAGTCTGTGAAAATGTGTTTATGTGAGTGTATGATTGTGTCTGTGTTAGTGATGCCGCCAGACGAGATATGGCGAGAAACAATTAACTCTCGTCTCGAAAATTCGAGACGAGATATCTCTGCATCTCGTCTCGTCATATTTTTTCTTACTTTTCTCAAATTTATAATCAGAAATAGTAAATAAATGAACATTACAAGCAACATGAATTTAATGAAAGGATACCACCGAATAAAATATTATTTTACTGAGTCTGGTGTTTGAATGGTAGGTAAAAAATATGTACTCTTTAATATCAAGCCTTTATCACCCGTTCTTGGGTGTAGAAATCTGCTTTGTACGCTAATATTGGTAATTATGATTATAATTCGTACAATGCAGGTACTTGAGGCAACAGTATACCTGAGGTCAGTTTTGTGAATTTATTTTTTTACTAAAACAATAAATCTAAAATTAGTCAATAAGTATGAATGTGAATGAAGAGGCGATTAAAATGTTTATTTATACCGACAAATATTTTGTTATTTTGTATATTTTAATTAGAAATATTTACGTAATATAAAAGAAATAGTACAATGTAGATCTCGAATTTCTACTCTAGTCTGTGTGGTATGTGAGTGGTATCTGATTTGTGTGTGTGTGTGTGTTTGTATGAAAATGACCAGCTGTGTGTGAGAGGGTATGATTGTGAGTAGGTGAGTGTAAAAGAGTGTGTGTGTATGTATGTGTGGGAGTTTGTGTTTGTGAGTGTGCAAGTATGTGTGTGTGTGTGCGCGCGCGTAAAAGTGTGTGTGTGTGTGTAGTGTGAGTATTTGATTGTGGAACCGTGAGTGCGTTTGTGAGTGTGAAGTGGAAAATTTATGTTATTACAAATATTAAACAGTACATAATTCTCTATCCAATACGTTTCAAATTTTCATTATATCTTCTATAGATTTACAGATAAAAAAAATATATATTAAATAATCTGTTGTAATAAATCTCACAACCCAAACAACCCCAAGGTAACCAATTGAAAAATTATAAAATATTTGTGACAGATAAATGTTAGCGTCAAAAATCAAAATACATTACTGGCGGCTTTCTCCAGGAAGGATTTTTAATATCACTTTGGTATTATATTAATTAAAAATTTAGTATTGTAGGTATATTATATACACTCTTTAGAAATATCACTAATCGCCCAGTGAATTTGAAGAATCTCGAACATTTATAATTGTACGACATATAAAGAATTTAAAAGTATACAAAAATATCTAAATATTAATAGAGTAATTGGAATTTTGTGTATATCAAAAATGTAAAATATAACAAATCCTTATACATATAACCTTCATTGAAAATGGCAGGAGGTATTGTGCTGGACACAACAGATTTAGTTTATTTTAATTATGCGCTGAATAAATTTACCAACTTTAATAATTATCAAGGAGCACCAAAATATTTATTTATATTGTTCTTTGACACGGACAGGTAACAATTTTGATAATAGCATACTAAAAAATATTTTGAAAAATGGTTATTTAATGAATACGTTTTTGAACAGTAAATAAACAAATAAAATAAATGGTGAATCTCACTAAAATTTATTGAGTGAATAATATTTATTCATTAATTACTGAATGATTTATAGAATGCCAAAATTATTGAAAATAAAATATCTAATATGGAAAAACATTGTTCTACTCCATATTATATCTAATTAGAAAATTAAATTCAAATAATAATTTAAATTGCTCCCCAGAATTGAGCAAACGAAGGCATTCACTTACGGACGCTCTACTGTTTTCACAATGAAAGAAAGGACATACGGACGCCCTAATGTAGTCACAATGAAAGTTAGATATACGGAGCCGTATATACGGCTGACGACACCGGACGCTCTAATGAAGTCACAATGAAAGTTAGATATACGGGGCGTATATACGGCTGGCGACACTAGCGAAACTGGTGGGGTATATGGTGAACTAAAAATATACAATATCTTTCATGGTGGTATCATTAGAGCGTCCCCCTCAACTTTCGTTTTTCGATACTAGATGATTAGATATGATGTTGTGGAGCATCCCAACGATGATACATTAGAGCGTCCGTATACGGACGCCCTAATGCAACTGGACGCTATAATGATGGTAAATACATAATGTATGGACGCCACATTGATGGTAAGATGTAAATATATATATATATATATATATATATATATATATATATATATATATATATATATATAGGTGGAAAATAAAATATAATAAATAAATGACAATTATTGTTTTGTCAAAGAAGGTGTTCGCAAGATCTAACCTCACCGGCATCTATAGACCTTGAATACACAACGCAGTACACCAATAGACACTTACAAAATTGCAATTTGCACGAGCGCCTCTAACGGCAAAGCATAGAAATCAAGGTTGCTATGGTTACCCCGTCCAAACAAAGACCTGTCATCAGCCGTAGACTTTACACTCTAGCCATCGTTTTAGTTGAATAATCGAATGATCTTCAATATTATCAAACAAAAAAGTTGCCCCAGGCACATCTTCTGGTTTTAAACTCATTTTTATTAAACACAGCGTACACATCACAATAAAGAATTAGGTTGAACACTGAATAACAGATGCAAATACAATGATAGATAGGAACAGGGAACGGGACGCAAGACAACGAGGGGAGGTTTGTTTGTATGCATGACCTTCTATCTGTCTCTTGCAGTGACGTCAATTTTGTAAGTGCCTATAGAGTTGTTTTATTCGCCACAATTTATTGAAACTAAGAAAATCAGGAAGACCTTAGAAACCAAAATTTACACCATCATTTTAAGCAGTTTTTTATGTGAAGAGAGAATAATACTGCAATAGTTGCAATGATTATTTTGAAAGCATTCCGAAAGAAAATTGGTTGGAGCTTTTAAGAAGTAGAAAGAAAGAATGATGTGTATTTTTGTTGCAGGGAGTTACTTTGAACATATTTGAAATAAAATTCTGAAAAATAACAACCATGTGTCTTATTCTCAATAATTCTAGCATAACCCTCTTGTATAGGATTGTTAAATGTCCTGCGTTCAGTACAACAGGTAAAAAATTGCTACTGTGCGACCTACCTTCTAAATTAACTATGAAAAGTCATATTTCCTTAGATTATAATAAATATTTTTTTACTAATAAATGTTTTTAGCAATGATGTCTTCGGCGATATCATGAGGTACTTAACCTAAGAAATCTCGTTCATATTTAAATGTATTTTCGGTTATATTCAATTTGGCTTTTTGTATAAATTTGAAAGACGACGAACAAAATCAAACATGTAGTCAATGGGCCGGCTTCACATTTTTCAAAAAATATTTTTAATGAACGTATATACAATTTTTCCCATATTAATAAAAACTACTAATTTGTTGTTATTTTTGTAGATAATATTATAACATGATTATGCCACAAATAGTCATGATAAACAACACCCCACTCCTGTGACGACTAGTTACATACAGCATGACGATTATAGCCAATAGGAAAACAGTTTGTCCATCATATACGCTATTTATATAAATAAGAGTAGGCGATACTATGTCACATGTCAAGCTGTATGGATTCTGTTAAGTGACTTTTTCAAAATATTACATAAATTTCTATAATTAATTTTAAAATATCTAATGGATATTTCGTGATATATTCAAATACTTACTTAAGGCATATAAAAATTCTTTCAACAGTCGTATTATAAGTTTTTACTTGTCTGTCTGTTTTATTTGAAAACGGGTACCTACTAGTAGTTATAAAATTTTCGCTATTATAAATAAGGTAAAGTCGATAGAGATGGCGCACCTTTTTTGTACCCTCTGTAAATGTGTATTTATATATACAAACCTGTTAAAAAAAAATCATTCAGTAAACTTTGCTTATATTTTAATGTCATATTGTTTCCAAAACTTAAATTATTCAGAGTTAATAAATAAATAAAAAAATTATACATTTGTTCTGAAAACACCATCTCACCCGACATGTATAGGCGCATCATGCAATTTTTTTATGTTTTTTATGTTTATAAAAAACAATATTTGGGTAAGTTCTGCAATTTTTTTTTTTTTTTTTTGTATAAAACGACGTTTCGATAACGAAGTACAATACAATACTTATATAACATAAAATGGAAATGGCGAGGGGTCTTGTGCCGGCCACAACAGATTTTTATATTTGGAATTTTACACCGAAATTTGTTTTTATACATCATCTATGGGCGAAATTAAGTAATTTTCAGTCCATACTCCTCTTCTACAATTCCCTTTTCATTTATAATGCGAAAAGAGAATAATGCGTATTATAAATAACAACAAAATTGTATGCCATCTCCCCCACATGCCAATTCTCCCGATCATTGAGGGAGAGATGGCGCACTTGTTGACCCTCACGTAAAGTCACTAGATATATAAAGTACCGCAATTGGCCGCCATATTGTGTCGAGCTTCGGCGCCAAATTTAAAATGGATTATCTTGAAACGAGTGCGTTATTACAAAGAAAAATAATCGCAAGTAAAATAAATCTATGAAGGTAATTAATTAATAATGGTTTTATGTTCATAATTTTTATAATATGCATACATATAAGTACAAAACATAACTGATCAAAATTATAAAGGAAATAAAAAAGAAGTACAATTAAGGTTAATTTTCTTCAGGTCGTTTGACATGATGACAGCATTGACGCTAAAATCCCCAGATATAGTGACTTTTATAGGCACAGCCAACTACAACTAGACCGCGATTGGCCTGATTCCGCCATATTGTGTCTAAAAAACGTTATTCTCTCTCTAACACATTGGTACAATGAATTGCGGTACTTTATATATCTAGTGACTTTACACTCACGAATCTTCGACAAAATAAAGGATTTGTAGGTTAGAAGTTAGAATACTACTTTACATATTTTACTACCTTCATGTTACAATAATAAAAATCATCTATTATAATTTTAGTCAAAACATTCAATAAATGCATGAAAATATGTAGGTATAGGAAAGTAATGAAAATTAAATAACATACCTTATTTTTAAAGTACACGGAAAACGTTTGTAGTAATACCCTACTAACACAAAAGTTAAAATAAGTCACCTACCCCATCTTACCCACTGCGTAATCTCACCCGACTTTACCCTATACCGTTTAGGCTAGTCAGAGGGCAAAATTCATGTCGCTATCTAAAGCGAATTATAAGTGTATCAAGAGTTTGGTTGTTCCTGTCAGCAATTAGTTGGAAATAAATAACAAACTTTTAAATTTGGTGGTTTTACTTTACAGCTATTTAAATAAATTTCGATTCTATGACCTAATTAACTTTAAAAGTTTATGGAAAATTTTATAAACGATATGTTTATGATTGTTAAATAAATATTACTCTTTACTTTTCGTATTATACAAATGTGTTTTGTTTTGACAAAATACTTTAAAAACATCTCCAAGAATGTATGTATGATTCAACATTCGACATTTCAATGAAATTTTTTTATTAAGCTATGAACATCATTCAAAGAAATATCTATAATTATAGGTATAAATAAGACGTTACAACAAATAACTACATAAATTATTTTTTCTGTGATGTTCTAATAAAATTACTCACACATAATCTACACATTATTAACCTTTGGCCTACTCATCTCCGCGTACAGTCTCAGTCAATGTATACATACATATTCAATACATTTGTAAAGAGATTCTTCCATTTACCTAGAGTAGGAGAGAAGATTTCTTCCATGTATAACATAATTAGCGTGCAATGACGGTATCTGAATATAGATGAAGATGACACTATTGTTACATTGTCATTTAAATAGCAGCACTGACATTTCATGACGCCATTTTGCATATTGATGTTGGACTCCCTGTAATTTGCAAATGTCTGCACGAACATACAATGTTATGTGTTTTCCTAGAGGTGAACTCATTCTATTACATGTTACTTGTTTGTTATGAGATTTTTATTTGTTTTTTATATCGATTGTTTTCCGACGATATCCAATTTACATTTAAAAGGAAAAGAATTGATTATATATTTACTGAGGTGGTCGAGATATGCTATTTAATTTTTATTTATTATATTTCAGTATCTTATACCTGTTTTATATTTGTATTTTTTTTAAGTCAGTTTTAAGAATTTCGCCAAGCTCAATACATTGAACTTACAAATGTACAATTAAATCCACCAATTTCTAGCTAACTGTTTACATTTATCATTTTTTTCCATACGGAAATTTCAAAAGACATTGACGTAACAGTAATATAATTAAATTGACATATTGGTGTGTTATTAAAATTACTAGAAAGCACTAAAAAATTGAAGGAAAAATAAAACATACACTATTTCCAGCTTTGGCCAGGTTTTTAAAATTGATGAAAAAATTGACAAATGTAAAACAGATTTAATATTTACTTTTGGCTACCTACCTACTTTGTACTTTGTTCAAATAATTATTCTTGCGAAATATCAAATTGCTCCTAAATAATTATTATTAGTATTATTAATATTATTATTATTATTATTATTATTTAGTTGAGGGCTTTAAGCGCTAGTCTTTTTTGCACTGCGACTTTTAAAATCTATTGTAAGATGGCCCAATCTTAGTTGTCGGGAAACAGTCCCAGAGTTCTCATGAAGCTAATTACTACTCTACTACACCAGTTTCCCGATCTCTTTTATCGTGAGGTTATTTTTGTCTAGATGGTAAAAATTGAAGAATACTTACGGCCATAACTGGAGGTTCACATACAATCTGTTCCAATATTTCTTCGTTTTCTTCCCAGAGTCAATAGATACAATTAATTTTATTCTCTAATAGGTATTATCAAGCGAATTTTTTCAATAATACTTATAATGTATGGGGTCCTGTGGCCGCGTGCCTGAGAGTCTGGTCGCGAACCTGGGGAACCGGGTTCGATCCCGACAGACGCCAAATATTTCCAATTTTAAAGGGCACAAAAGTGACCCCTGTGGTGCACTCTCCACACCAGCTATGAGTGCCCGTGAGGTGCCGCCTGGTAAACGCCCACACGGTAAAATATATCGTCATCATTAACGATGTCTACATGTGTTGTAGATACTGGCACACCCAGTAATGGGTAATATGCCGTGATGATATATTTATTTATGTAAAACTTCTGTATTGAATTCAATCCTATCTTAAAATATTTCCAATACAGTAAGCCTTTCTGTTTCTTAATTATCTCAAAGATCTTCTCCAATGATTCTTAACACCTTATTTAGATTTTTTCTCTCGTCATCCATTTTTTTAAACCGTCGCCACAACCATATTTCAAAACTTTCCTAAGTACTTTTTCTCCTTCGTCCACGTTTTCCATCCATACAAACCCAGGCAAGAATCAGAGGTGGGACTTCAGGACAACGTTATAATAGTATAGCGAAAATTACTACTTATGTTTCACCTTCATTTCCGTAACTACTTCCGCGGTTGTGAGCTATCGTAAAGCGTTTTATTGAGATCCCTATCCAGAACCCTTAGATCGCTAAACATCACCGCACCTAAAAAATACGGATTTATATTACCTGTCATTCTCTCACTCAAAATATACAGGGTGTTTCAAAGAAAGTGTAAAAAAATTTAACGGCATATAGTACTGATCAAATTGAGTAAAAAAGCTTAATCAAGATGAATCCGATCTTCAATAGTTTCCGAGATAAGGCAGTGAAAAATGAGTTTTTACGGGATGTACCTATACTATCTTGAAAACTGTTAAATAAACAATATTGAATCGGATTATTGACAGCAATTATAAATTTTTCATTTGACAGTTCATTTCGTTTCGATTTTGTTCATTTAACTGGTAGTTAAAATTTTAACCAGAGATGGTAAGATTGGCCCTAAGACTTTTTGTTTACCTTTCAGAGGTCATCTTAGATATGCTTTTGTTTTTTTTTTTTTAATCAAATAATAATACTTAAATGTTATGGCAACCTTGGCCAATATTTAATTTTCATATAACTTAGTAACTATTAGAAATTGAGAAAAATTTTTCATATAAAATTTTATTGTTTTTTTGTAGTTTATTTACTGACATAGACAAAATTTTGTTCGATCACTATCATTGACAGTTTTTCTTCAATTTTTCATTTACTTCGGAAACAGTTGAAGATCAGACCTATGTTGATTCAGCTTTTTTTAACACTTTTTTGTCAGTTCTATATGCCCTTAATTTTTTTTTACATTTTCTTTGAAACAGCCTGTATAAGAAAAGATATATAATCTTATGTGGTCATTACTGTTTACGAGTTCCATTTTTATTCTATGTGAATAATACTTTTGCAAGAAGATTAATTATAGGTATTGTATTACTAATTATTTAAATTTTGCATAGTTATTTAACGAAAAATACACATCGAAGTTTTGACAGCAATATGTAATATAAAATTGAATTTTGATACGCTTTTTTCGTTAAGTGAGCGTTTAATATTAAATATATGTCGTAATACAAGCTTACGCATATTTCTAGTAACGTAGTTCATGCTATGTTAATACAAGACTTTATTTTTGACCCATGCTTAATCGTATGGGGTCCCGTGGCCGCGTGCCTGAGTGTCTGGTCGCGAACCTGGAGGAACTGGGTTCGATCCCGACAGACGCCAAATATTTCCAATTTTAAATGGCACAAAAGTGACCCCTGTGGTGCACTCTCCACGCCAGCTATGAGTGCCCGTGAGGTGACGCCTGGTAAGCGCCCACACGGTAAAATATATCGTCATCATTACCGATGTCTACATGTGTTGTAGATACTGGCACACCCAGAAATGGGTAATATGCCGTGATGATATATTTATTTATTTTATTTTATTTATGCTTAATCGTGACACTAGTTAAATTGTGTTTACGGACCTGCTTATCTAACTGTTTACGGTTAGGACAAGTTAAGTAATAGGTAAAAATTCGACCTTAATTTAATTTTCATATATTTTTCCATTTGTTATATCAAAAAAGCAGATATAAATACTGAAAAATATTCATTCTTTTTTCTTTTTAATCAGCAGATCCCATAATTGCCACGGCGAATTTGTGTGACCTTTATTGTAAAAAGCAGGATATTATTTTATAAAATTTGGTATATAGGAGTTTTTCGACATGCCCATTTCAACTAAAATACACTCAAAACAGTGGCACTTTCAGTTTAAGCGGAAGTGGCCAACAACTTTCTTATTTTAAATGAAATGCTACATTTTTGTATTACACGTCATAACCGATCATTTCCGGTCGATTTGTCTGAAAACGGCCACATTTATAATATTTTATATTTCACGAATAGAATCGAATTTCTATAATCTGTAAAAACAGATATACGAGTATATAGAAAGCTTCCTTCAACTTAATTTTCTCATTGGAATATACCATTTTTTTATTTTTTAAATTAATTCTTTGTTAATGTTAATAGGTGTAGTAGCAAATCTTAAAATTGAAAGTTGATAGACTTTGGTAATAAATGGAAAATATTTAAGTTGCATATGTTGTAGTATTTGTTTATTGTGGAACTTATATTTTCTCTTTGGTGATTAGCGAATTTTAGAGACGAATTTGCACAGTACTGCACAAATATTACTTGTCAAACTTATAGCATAGTTTTTAACAACTATTATGAATTGAAAAATTACAATAAATTACAATATGATTGCGACATTTGGTGAACTGTTCTAATAAGATTTTTAAAAATAACAATTGACATGTTTCACAACATTTCAGTCTCTGAATCAACCTCCCGGTCTTTTATCACAGACGCGTTTCGCTCTTATTGGAGCTTTTCAGTGTGGTGCACTGATGCCTCTATGAGGCACTGAGTAAGGTTAAGCGAGCGGACTGAAGAGCTCCATAAGAGCGAAACGCGTCTGTGGTTCTGGTTCAGTAAACCAGTCTCTGATGAATGACCGAGGGGTTAATTCAGAAACTGAAATCTTCTAAAAATGAGTGTTATTTTTCGCTCTTATTGGAGCTTTTCAGGCCGCTCGCTCAACCTTAGTCAGTGCCTCCTAGAGGCGTCAGTACCCCACACGAAAGAGCTCCAATAAGAGCGAAACTCGTCTGTGGTTCTAATTGAGTGAGTCAGTCTGTGATAAATGTTCGAGAGATTGATTCAGAGACTGAAACGTGTCAAGCATGATTCCTCGTTTATATGTTGTAGCTATCTTTATTTTTATTTTTTGTATATTATAGTACAAATGACATATCCGTTTTTAATGAGACACATAGGGCATCGAACCCGCTAAAAACTGGGTTCAGTTCAGGTTCAGGTTAATATGTTTTTTGAGAGATGGGTTCGTATTCGTATACTGTTCTGGTTCAAGCAACAAGAAAATGTGCGGTTTTATTCTGGGTTGAGGTATTGGTATTGGATTGAGGTTCGGTTCGACCTAATGAAAATTGAATAATGCCCGGTTGCAGAAACGTTCATGAATCCTTGGTCAAACAATGGTTCATCCAAACTAACAAATGCAACGCGATTTATTGATAGCAATGATTTAAATGTCATAAGAACAAGGAAATTAATTTTTTATTTTGTCGGCCCAATAAATGAATAAGAGATTGATGATCGTTTTTGCAATTGGGCATTAATGTTTTTTGAATGATAATTAAAATAAGTAAATGCCAGCCTGAATTTATAATGCACTGAAAAACAAGAACGCGAACACATCTTTCACGAACCAAAGGCGTCGATGATCGGCTTACGATCATTTACGATTCGAACTGAAAATGAATCTGAACTGGAGTTGAAACCTGAAACCGAATTTTAATACCTGGTTTGGTTCAAAGTTCCAACCAATTTAACAATATATCTGAGGTTTGGTTATGGTTTCGCTAAAATGTTGGTTGGGTTGCGGTTTTGGTTTGGTTCAGGTTCGGGTTCGATGCCCTGGAGACACAAGGAATAGTTGATATTTCAAAGAAAGTTGTATGAATTGTAGAAGTTTAATAGAAAACAACTGTAAATTGTTCGATCTCTGACTTGTCACATAATCTAGTGAACTGTTGTTATCTATGAATTAATATGTAATATTCAAATGCGTACATTCTCCTGTTATACATACCAGTATGTAGTGTGGATCTTGGATCCAGCCAGCTGTTAATACAGCACAGGCTACTTGATTTATAGCGTGATTGTCTCGGGCCTGAAAGGATGCAGACAGATATATAGACACTCGACAGCATTGTCCTGGCCTGCTTTGATTTTTACCACGCCGAGTTATAGATTAATAAATTTACATTTTCTCCAAGCAGTGGCCGGACCATATGTTCCAACCTTTTTTTCTTTATAAACGTTTTGTTTTATGATTAATGAAATACAAAAAATCGTTAGGTCAGGTATGTACCTACGTGTGTGTAAAATATTTGCAAATAGTGATAAGAAGGGTAAATATTAGATGTTTAGAAGATTGATTACGCAAGATGTTACTTGATATTTTTAGTGAAAATTTTGTATTTCCGCAATATCTGAAAATATAAGGATAAATTTACAAATATTATACAAGATGTAACATAAATAAGTAGGTACATTAAATGTAACCAGTGAAAGAACTCGACAAGAGCAATAATATTTCTCAGTAACTTTTTTTCAAAATCGTAATTTATACTGGTAAAACAGAAAAAAGTAAGTGACATTGACAGAACTCGTCGAGAACAGTAATATGTATTTCTTAGTAACAGTTTTTTGAATACTCATTTTTTTTTAGTATTTTTAGGCAGGTAAAGGTATTTTTTTCACAAAACTTTGAAGATTTTTAACACAATATTTATAGATTTACGAAAAAAAGTTACTAAAAAATATTGTTGCTCTCGACGAGTTCTATCACTGGTTAAATTTAATGTACTAATTTCTGCTACACCTTGTATATTAATATAGCTGTCGTAAGTATATTTAATAATCAAATTTTACCACCTGTTTCAAATATTATTTGTTTATTTTTAAAAAATATTTCTTAATTATTTTGGAAATTATTTTTTAATCGGATCTAACCAAACTTATCTTACAACAATAGTAATAATATATTCCGACCCTAACCTACCGTATAATGAAATTTAACCACACCTACAGTAACATACCTATTGTATAACTAGTACACATTTAATACTAATACTAACACTGACCATTCATCATTTTTATTCAACACCTAATAATAAGGCTATAACTATGGTAATTTAAAATAAATAATGTTGTTTATAACTCACGCTAAAAATTATTGCTATTATCAACGTGAAATAAATATTTATATATTCGCCCCAATGAGACGGTTTCACATTTTTTAAAAAGCAATATTTTTCGCAATTGTAAAAAAATTGTTTTAACTTATTGTTATTTCCGTAAATAATTAGATAAAAAATTGACGTCAAAAATACTCATGAAAAACAAGCGCTAATCCTGTAACGTCATAATTTAAACTATGTATTTAGTGACGAGATGGATAAAATTTTGTACGGCACACGCTTATTAATTCCATTAATTACATAAGTCACTTAAGAAAAATCCCCATTCGGCCTGTTTCGTGGGCCAACTCTTTTCTCGCGTGACTTATTTTCAAAATAACACACTTGTACCATAAATAATTATTATACGGAACAAATATTAAATATAAAATATATTAATTTTTTATATTGAATAATTATTATTTTACTTCATATTGTATAATTAATAATTAACCCTGTCAAAAATAAAATGAGTAGATGTAGTACAAGTCACCACGTTCTTATTATGATCGGGACACACGAAGGGTTAATAATATTTTATGAAAAATATAATGCATAAGCATAATTTATTCTTATAATTATTTTTATATTGTTACAGGTAAGATGACAGCATCCAATCAATATCTATAAAAATGTGACCATTTAAAATGGTAAGTTTTTTGATAGTATCTTCCTTCTTGTGCTGGCTGTTTCACTGATACGAGACATCCCGATTATTTTCTTTATTATTGGGAATAGAAGAAAATCATTCAAATAAAAGTTGTAGTAGATCAAGGGGGACATTCACTTATTGATGATTTTTTTTTTAAAAAGTGGTTCTCAAACTACAATATAAAGTTTTTTTTTATTTAAATGGTATGTTATATAATTTCTAGGCTCATGCGATAGAGCATTTTTTTTTAATTCAACCATGTAATCATTTAATATTCTTATATATATAACAAAAATATTGAGGAAAAGTCATTTAAAATTTAAATGAATATTATTTTTATTGTTATTTTTTAGTAGGCTATGTATGAAAACAAAAACTATCTGTAAATTTGAATTATTCAGTGCATAATTCCCAATAAAAATAATAGAACACTATTTATAAAGTTATTAATAAATATTTTTACTTACGTCGTTTAATATAAGCTCAATTGCTTTTTATACATAGCCTACTGAAAAATAACGACAAAAATAAAAGTTAATTAAATATCAATTGAATTTTTCTCAATATTTTTGTCATGTAAGGATATTAAACGATTACATGGTTGAATTCAGAAAAAAATCTCTATCGAATGGATCCAGAAATTAAATACCATTCCATTTAAAAAAATACAAATTTATGTTATAGGTTGAGTACCACTGGTTTTTATGTTCACTACTTAATCGAATGATTTTCTTCTATACCCAATAATAAAGAAAATAATGCGGGTGTCCCGTATCCGTGAAACACCCTGTATAGTATGTGCCTCTGGGATCGCGAATATTCAACGAGATATTCTTTTGAAATGCAAACTTGGATTGGTTTTTGTTTTCTCAAATATTTTCACAAGTTTTACAATCTTTTTCTGCAAATTTGAAAATTGTTATAAGAATGCCTACAGTTATATTTTACACATTAATGATTTGAAAATAAATTTTAGGAATTTTAGGAAATGACATAATATTTTACTTTAAGCTCTTGCACCATTTTTCGTACGAAAAGACAACGTATAATAACGCTATAATTATTTCTAGGGTTGTTTTATATTTAATTAATATTTATTACATTTTTAATTGATGAAAGCAGAAGTCATACTATGCTATACAGGGTGTCCCATATAACATTACGTTCTTGAATATCTCGAAAACAATGCATCGTAGCAAAAAGTGTGCCGAATCAAAACCTTCATATTTTTTGGGGGACATCAGATTTTGACAAAATGGCCCCCCGACCCCCCAGGGGGCGGGAAAAGGGGTCAACTTAAAAATCTTAAATGGGACCCCCTGACAAAATGCCCCCCGACCCCCCCCCCCCCCCCAGGGGGCGGGAAAAGGGGTCAACTTAAAAATCTTAAATGGGACCCCCTATTTTTTATTGCAGATTCGGAAAGAGCGTAAAAAAATATGTTGGTTTTATTTGGAAACTTTTTTTGTACTCCCAACAGGTGCGCTGCAATCGTAAAAATGTAGAATTAATCGGTTAATTTTTTTCTACCCAATTTATATTGCCACCTGTTGGGAGTTTCCGAATAAAACTAATATTTTTTTTTTTTACGCTCTTTCCGAATCTGCAATAAAAAATAGGGGGTCCCATTTAAGATTTTTAAGTTGACCCCCTTTCCTGCCCCCTTGGGGGATCGGGGGCCCATTTTGTCAGAATCTGATGTCCCCCTAAAAACTATGAAGGTTTTGATTCGGCACACTTTTTGTTACGATGCATTGTTTTCGAGATATTCAAGAACGTAATGTTATATGGGACACCAGTATATTTCGCAATATTTAAAAATGTCATGAATTTGTAACAATATTGTTAACAGCTTACCAGTTTCCCACACATATTTACTCTCTCCGTATATTTATTTATAAACTTCGTTAGACTGAGTGTGTTAACCTTCTGCAAAATATGGCAAAGGAAATGAAATATAGTCCCATTTGGATTTCGACATCATCCAGTGGCTGCAAACAAGTTTAGGGGCACTCTATAAATCTCTTTAAGGTCACTAGAGACATGATATTCGTATTCGAACCTAACATTTTGTTCAGTCAAGCGACTACGGTCAACATATCACTTTCTATTGTACATTATAGATCAGTTACTCTATCTCCTATTGATCATCTACAGAATCTAGGATCTAGAGTGTGTGTTAGCGCGTGTTATCTTAAATAAAAAGTATGAAGATGTTGATTGATAGTTTTTTCTTGTTTGTATTGCTTATCAAAGTAAAGCTAAGAAATAGTTTCGTTCCTTGTGTAGTGCGTTGAGGTTATGTGTGTAGTGAAGCATTTTTTGACATTTGGGATATTTTAAGGTTAGTGGATTTTTTCGTAACAATAACATTTTTTTTTTTTTTTGAGGTGATCGTGAATTATTTTCTATTGATTAAGTATTATAGCATTAAATACCATTTCTAAATAATTTATGTCAAATTATATGATTTGTGAATCCAAACAATACCTTTAAACACAATTATTTTACAAGTGTCAAACTGAAAAACTCGAAAATCGTAACTTGTTTTACTTTTCATGGCATAAGTAAGTACCTAGTATTTGAAGCACGTGTGCCGAGTTTAAGAGCACGACACGAAGCGGGTAGTAATGCTACAAAGGCAATTATACACTTACCTTTCCATAATTTGCTAACACAAATAATACTTTAATCACTCTAACAATTATTATCAAAAAATAATAATTCAGTTAACTTTTATTTGAAATAAAAATATAAGAAAGTTGTTGCTTAGCAACTTTAAAGCACGTCGTGTTTTAACAAGGTTTAATAATAAATTACTTAAAAGGTATTAAAATTGTTTATACTCGTCGTCAAATCAATATGAACTTAACTTAGCATTTTCAATATGACCAACAGTGGAGAAATCTCTTTTTTACTTCTTTCAAAAAAAGTGCACTTTTTTTCATTAAAATGAATTTATAAAGTATGTCTTTTTTAACACAATAAAAGTGTGAAAAAAGTGCACTTTTTAACGCTGCGGAATGAAATAATGAAACGTTACGTCACTTTTTACACTTATATTGCAGACGTAAAAAAAAATTTGTATGCAACTCGAGTAAAAAGTGTCTTATTTCACTCATAGGATTTGACGAACTCGCCTGCGGCTCGTTCGGTCAAACTTTCCTATTTGTGAAATAAGACTATACTTTTTACACTTGTTGCATAAATAACTATTACGACATATAAAGATATTTATGTAATTAATAGTTTTGTTCTTAAAATTTTTACTTTAAAATTAATACATCGGTAAAGAGATATCACTAATTAAAATTTTAATATTGTATTTCCTATAGACAATAGAGACCCGCTACCTACTAAAAACTAGATAGGTACCTACTATAATTTGAACGCTATACACCTACGTGTTTTTTTCTTGCTTTTGGATAATAGAGACTACGGACACTATGTAAGTAGTTTAAAGTTCAAGATCATACGCATATAGAATTAAAGAATATATAGGTGTTCAAAATAAGCGGGTCACCATTGTCTTCGATGTTATATGAAGAGATAAAAATGTGTTGCTTCACACTTAAATTTATCGGAAAATTGCATATTTTCCCTCATTAACCGATTTTCTATCTTTTTAGGAAAGATAGTCCTTACTCTGATACATATTACACCGCGAGGGTTCTCGTTAATCGAAACACGAAAATCTGGGAACCTAACATGACGTATAATAAAATAGCATTGAAGAAAATGTAATAACTTTTCATTTTGACGTATTCCAAGGAATCTCTCACCAAACAACTAATCAAAAAGTATATTTTTTTATTATTTATTAATAGAAATAAACCTTTGTTGGTGTGGTTTTAAATCTATTTTATTTTTAATATGCAAATATTAATGTTTGTTAGGTTATGTATTTGATCAGCTTAACTATACATATTCAATTTTGTAAAATAAATAGATTTGTTACTAATAGCATAAGTAATTTAAAAATGAACTTAGTAATAATTATTTTTATACAAATTAAAAACCGTAAGATGTCAAGAATAACTAAGATGTATTGTAGTACAGGTAATTAAAAAATGAACATAGTAATAAATATTTTTGTACAAATTAATAATCATAAGATGTCAAGAATAACTAAGATGTATTATAAATATGATCTAAACGTTTTCCAATAAAAAATGCATATTAATTACAGATATATGACATCAGAAATATTTACATATAAATTAATTTCCATGTGTTTTTGTTATAAATCACTCCAAATAATATGTATTTCATGATGTCATTGAAATATCAAATAATTAATGCATTTTTAAAAAACATTTCTTAATATGAATAATTTTCTATCCTTGAAACCTCATGCACTAGTTTTCAAACAAAAGAATATATGTCACATCTTGCTTGATTTTTATATGTTCGCCTGCGGCTGATTTCAGTGTAAGCTAATTTCACAGCGGTACTAAACCGAATTGAAGGTTAGGATTGAATACAATGGTTAGGAATGTCGAGGTCCTGTAACTGAATCAGATACAAAAAAAAAAAAAACTAATCAAACTTGATTTGAAATAAGTTAGTAAGTGGTTTGGTGCTACTTTATTCTTTAGTATACTGATTTAACTGTTGTTTCATTGATATTTTTGTATACATATTCATTTGCCGCCATTTATTCATAAACATGTTTTTTTTTTCAAATATTTCTTCCTACTCGTACATTTAATTTGCATGTTAATAATTAAATTGGATGAAATTATCAAACTGACAGTCATATAATTATTTTTTATATATATGCCAAAGCTCTAAAGAATTTGTCAATAACATTAAACAGAATACAATAGAGTTGTCGCAAGAATTTTTATATACATACCTTAATAAAATTTAAAAAATATATTCTATAAATAGACACTAATTTGAAAATATCAGTAAATATCTATTAGATATTTTACAATTAACTGTTGAGATTTGTGTAAAAATTTGAAAAAGTCACATGTTCTGAAACAAAATGTGACATCAAAGTTCATATAGTAAACTATCGGCTACGTTTATTTATATAAATAAAGTAGCTGATGGATAAACTATTTTCCTATTGGCTATCAATTATGTACAGCACGTTCGTTATTCATTACTATTTTTGGCGCCAATCTTTTTATTTAATTATTTACGAAAATAGCAACAAAATTGTTCATCTATGTACTTGCTTATTACATGTTAGTAAATTCGTTACTAACATTTATTTTATCTAAAAAATTATTAGTAACATTTTTGCCAATAATTACATTAGATCAAATTTAGAAATCTTCTTTAATTAAAGAAGCTTACCTAAAAATAAGAAAATAAAGAGAGACACAATGATGTATAAAAAATGGACTGTTTCCATGGGACCTACTTTAACGATCACCAGACTAATGGATGTATTATGATCAAGACTGTACGTTTAAATCTGTAAAAAAAAAAAATTGACAAAAGCACATCTATTTTTGTTGATTAATATAAAATTATTCATAAGACTGACAGTATTCATTGCGATTTTGTTCACTATTTACAGATTTAAGATTTACAAGTCTTAACCATAAAGGCCATAAAGAAGAATGCTGAATTTGGCCTATTGTTAATTACATTTTGTTTTAAATTTTTAATTTATCTGAGAAGTATTAATTTTTTTGTTATTTACATTGTTATTAATAGTTCTTATTACAATACCAAGATTGTCAAACAAATTTTATTAACTTTCTTGTTAAGCTTGTTTTACACGGTCATAAACTGTTTCATTGGAAATAAATGTTTAGACAAATATGATGTTCTATTCCACCACAAATTTCATTATAAATTATGATATTTCTGTTTAGCACGAATAATTTCAAGTAAAAACCTAAATCGAAATTTTATTTGAGAATGCAGCTTTTATGTTATTTATATTGCAGATGACTGTTGCATATAATAAACTTAGGTTAACCAAACGTATAAATGTGTAGTGATTTATTTGTTTATTCAAATTTCTGGTAATGGTTCATGTATTCTTGCTTGAGAACCCAAGTGATCTCCTTTATAAACGAAAATTTTGATCTTTGAAGGAATTACGTGGAAAAAGTTTGAGAAGCCTTGTTCTTATATATAATTAAGCAAGGGTTAATGCCTTTACTACTTGGATGGGCTAACGCCTGGCAAAGTCAATTGTAATTATTTGTGACAAGGCCAGTGCATAACAATAAACTTTATTATAATTTTTTTTAAATTGTTATCTTTCTAAGTCAAAATTCTGTTGAGAAATAATGGGATCCTCCACCTTAACAAAAATAATACAATGAACACTTTATATTTAAAGTACTACTCAATAAATAACGATTAAGATGAAAAGTATTTATTCAATGTATACTCTGCGAGATATTTGAATTTGATTTCAGTGCCACAGTGACGTCACAGTATTGCTATCTTTTTCGCGCAGCCTGCTATAGAAACTGGTGCGAGAAGGATAGCAATGGTTTTGCTAAAAATCAAATGCAGTTAAATTAAAAATAAATATAATTTTTCAATACTACGAATTGCTTCAAAATTAAATGAACTTTCATTAAAAATAATTTAAAAAATGAGAGTGGAGGACCCCATTATCGTTCCCACATTTTTCTCTGTTTAGTCTGGATGTCATATATATTGATAATTAAGTCTGTAAGTTATTTCCAGCCTACGTGAAGGGTTGATATTTAGCTAAGGATGTGGTAACCTTGCACCCTGCAACCCTTCAGATATGTTTTGAAGATTATAACGTTTTTAGTTTTTAGTTAGTCTAGTTTACAGATTTATACTGGAAAGGCATAGAATCTGTGTTGATCTCTCATGTTTAAACGACATGTAGAGTTTTAGTTCTACGTAACGCGAGTATTTTGGCCTAGGGATGCTACTACTTTAGGATTTAGTTATTTTTAGTTATATTTTGTGTAGTCATAAGTTGTAAGTAGATATGTAAATAAAATTTAGTATAAAAAATATTAAGTGTCCTCCAAGTTTTCTGAGAAACGTATTCTTGTTGATACATTATAAATACAACAAATTAATATTAATTTGAATGCATATTTGTGTTCAATATAGATGCAAAATAATTTTTAACTTATTCTCGAGCTTATTCTCTATATGATCCAGGTGTATAATATTATTCCATTTATAATTTCCTCATTTGTCAAGCCTGAATCGATCACTAACTAATGGTTTATCGATGCATTTATGCTTGAAATATAATAACCATCTGTTAAATATGTATTACAAGTGCAATTCAATCGTCTTTTGCGAATCAATCGGCTGATCGAGATTTAAATCTAAGAAACAACTTTTCTCTCTCGTATAGTAATCTACGGAGCAAAAACTTGATAGACTTTGATCTCACGCGCGATTATTGTGATGAGAAGTGAAACTAAACTGTTTAAAAGCCATTCGCTAGGAAACGTAAGCGGAAACATTTATTTTTACATTTGTTTACAGAGGAAATCTATGTTTATATTTGATATTTTGTTTTATTTGCACGCAAAAACGATAAAGTTGTCAAATGAAGATAAAATAACATTGGATTCTAATTGCAACAAACATTTTAGTAACAATTCCCAAAACATAACAATTTGTTATAAAATTTGATCAAATATAACAATTTAGAGAATCAGTAAAAAAGTGAATCATAAAATGTAGAATTTCAGGAAACAGTGACTTATTTTAAAGTACTAGAAGTAATTATGAACCTTATTCGTAGTCGTGTCATAAATACTGTCCTAATGCAAGGGAGGCTTATTTTACATAAACAAAAGAAATTTGATTAAAAAACGAGTTGTTACATACTAATAATCTTAAAAACAGAATATTATTCTTCTCCTTTTACACACTTCTCCAAACATTGCTGCCACTCATCTATTGCGGCACTCAAAACAGCCTTTAATGCTTCATTTTAATTTAACCACTAAAATGAAAAGTTATGCCACTTAATACCTATCTGGATAGTGTACTCGTATAGCGGCCAGGTTAAATACTGCGTTTTGTGACTATTTGAATGCCGCCATTTTGGAGGATTTCGGCACAATTTTAATTGAAGATTGAAACCTTCCTATGTACTTTAAAGTTAAAAATATCTATTGTGGCTAGCACAAGATCTTCCGTCAATTCAATGTATTTGGTACAAATCCCATAAAAAAAATCCTTTGAAAAGATTATATACATTCAATAACATTATACATTAACATACACATGTAAATTGCACTTGACACTGTTTTCTTCTTCAGTTTTTCGCTATTTTATTAGGGGGTCGCTGTTTCTTACTCTTCTCTTCCACTCATTTCTGTCCGACGCATTTTCTTCACACAGTTCTTCCTCTGTCAAGTTTTCTGCGATAAAGTCCTTCCATCTTCTCTTTGGTCTTCTTCTGCATTTCACTTGTGAGGAACACTATGACACTTTCTGACCCTATTCTTTCCATCTTTAGTTTTGCACTTGACACTGACATCTGTCAATTAGAATTTTTTGAATATATTGGCTGTTTCCCGGATAAATATCAAAGCTGACTAATTTTTGAAAGTTAATCTCTTTATAACTCTTTAACTCTATATCTGTTGAATATAAAGGCAAATGTAAAATCAAATCGTATAGAGAAGAGCATTTTCTCTAATATTTATAAAATAAAATGTCAAAAAATAATATGTAACTGCGTTTTTTTTTAAGGAAAACTGTTGAAAACTTCAAATAAGAGTATTTCCTGTGAATCAGTGATAACGAAAATCTAATCAGCTCTTCATATGGATGTAAAGAAGAGGAATACGAAAGAATTATAATTTTTAGAATTGTAGTATTGAAGTTATCGTCGGAGAAAAATTTGTCACACACGGACACACACAGACACACACACGGACACACACACACAGACACACATACAGACATCATCTTAAAAACAGTAAATTTGTATAGTAGGGTCCCTAAAAGGTGCTTATTCATTCAAAACTGACCACCGAATTTTTTGACCAGAGACAATACCTTCCTTACCTAAAGGTGACGGAAGCCGACAAATTTGATGGTGTTGTTCGGAATATTCTATCTCATTGCGAAAATTTGAAAATTCACATTCCTTGAAAAAATCATCTCAGTAAATGTCTTCATAATTTTTAACTTTAACCGCTCATATGTTTGTAGTTATTGAAAATATCTTTCTGATTTTTTTCAGATTATTATTTGTTTTGAGAATGTGATTATGTAATAAAAATATCATATTTGTTTCTAAAATGACAAGAAAAATAATAAAAACTAGCATTCGAATACGTCTGTTGTAGTAAATGAATTAAAGAAGTTTTATATTTGAATTTTTTTTTCCAAAATCTTCGCCGGTTTTGAATAAATCGAACACAAAAAATAAGTACATCATAATGCACGCTTTGAGTACTTTGGCACTCTCCCAGACATGGAAATTGACTAACACGCTTAGTTGCGCGCATTACGATGTAATAACTTTTTGTGTTCGTTTTTTCGAAACAACACCATCAAATTTGTGTTTTCTATACGATCACATAACTTTTAACTTTAAATTAGCTAGGAAGGTGTCAATCTCGAACTAAAATTGTGCCGAAATCCTCCAACATGGCGGCGTTCAAATAGTCACAAAGGTTTAACAGTGCGTCTGCTATCCAGTTATGTATAGAGATCAGTGGGTTATGCTACAGCAGTCGGGAACCTGCCGAGAAAATCTGAAAGGTAGAAAAGGACTACCACCCAGCGTCAGTGAAAATTAGGTGGGAGATGTCATTTATAACGGCGTTACAAAATTGCATTTTTGCGAACAAGAGGTAAAAACGAGCAGAAAATTGCCAGAGCGACATATTAGAGGAAATTGTAAAGTCAATGAATGACTCCTTGCTCCCTAAAGCACTGAATTTTTCAGCAAAATGTATCGCCCAACACAAAATTAAGTCGTCGTAATGCTGGCTAGATCTGAATTTACCGTAATTCATTGACGCTGAACATATTTCATTAACAATGCATATTCATCATTTTATCAATTTTTCAGTAAAAAATTGGCAATTGTCCACGAAATGTGAAAGTTTCAGCACGAGACGAAGTTGAGGGCTGGAACAAGTAGGCAATAGGTGTTTTTGTGCGTGTGGCACACTATACTTTTTCTACGACTTTTGACACTTTTTGATAAAATATAAATAACTCATTTTTAATAAAGAACAGAACTTTAAAATACTAATTACAATAGTTACTTTTACTATAAATGGAAATATATACATGGATATGTAATTACCAAATATTTTGGAAATTATAAATCAAAAAATACATATTTAAATATAAACATTATATTACAGTTGGCAACTTGCGTGAGAAAAAAAATCATACTTCAACCCCCGACTGTCGGAAATGAATAACTTTCTAGCTTTGTAAAGTATGAGAAATGTGCAATTTTCTGTAGTGGTCGTAGAAAAGTTAATTTATGATTTTTCAAAAATTTTAATGTATACATTTACCTATTAACGAAAACGACATCATACACTATACTTTGGTAATTATTTCATTTGATCTCTGATATTCCGAGATTATTTCAGAACAAAATTGCTACATCCGTTAATAATATTGGAAAATTAATAATATGTGAGCAATAAATGTTTAATGTCTATTAAAAGCTATTTTCTCCTTCTTAATGTGATGCCAAAATTTCGTCACTCGACCTAATATTAACATTGCAAAACATGCTACATAAAAACCAAAGTAATCAAAATGTATTTCATAATTCCATATTACTTTCTTATATCAACGTGACATTAGCTTCAAACAGTTGAATTGAATCTAAAATGTCATTTACTTTTCCATTTCCAACAATTTCTAACCGCAATTTTTTTTTCTCTAGCCAGCGTACCTGCTGTAGACACAATCCTATTTATTACAGAATTCTTACCGCTGCGTAAAACAAATGAAAATCGTGACTGCAATACATGTTGCGAACAATTGCCAATCGAGAATGAATTTGGATGGCATTTTGCCCAGAAACAGATAGTAATAATCATAAACAATGAAAGTTATTGTGACTAATTGCTGAATAAGTTATTGTACAATTAATTTTATGGCATATAATTTTTATATTTGACAACTTAGGTTTAAATTTGATTTTATGTTGTACCTACTTACAAATTGATTTCAAAATTTTCGGGTATAGCTTACACAATAATAATAATTCGCTTAACGCTCCAGATACGTTAGAAGAAAAGAATTTTATTTTAAATATGTTCAATTTTAACAATAATACAATTCACAATATTTTCTTTTCTCTTCTTAAAATTTTGCAACCAGTCTTCTTTTGAACTAATTTATAGGAGACTTAAAACAGAAGTTGTCAAATAAATTTCTGATGGCTTCGAACTACCAAAGATATCAAACTAATTACTGGAGAACTTAGAAACAATCAAATCATCAATCAATCAATAAACAAGTGATTAAGGGTGATTAGCTAGGACATGACTAGCAGTGTTTTAGCGTTTTAATCGTTTATGGATTATTTTAGACAAAAATACTTCAAATAAAAGTTACGTACAATTAATTTTTCTATAACTGCTATTGGAAGTATTTTTCTCTAAAATAATCCATAAATGATTGACAGCGCTAAAACACTGCTAGTCATCTCCTAGCTAATCACCCTTAATCACTTGTTCATACTAGCACCCAATGGCAGGTAGTGCGAGCTCGGTTTATTTATATTTAATTTCATCCTTATTTTTAAAGAATGATTTTTTAAAAAATATTTGTTTGAATACAAACTATGTTCTGCTGAAAAATCATATTTTGATAAATTTGATATTATTTATTTTTGTTATTAAATAATGAAATTTGCCATTTCTTAAAACAGTGTTTTAGTTAAAACCGAGCTCTACCAGCCTATGTGTTTAAAATTATATTGCAAATTTTGTTTTCCATAGACTACCTGATAATTTTTATACTCATTTATTCTAGCACAACCCTTGTAATCGATGATTACAGTGCTTAAATGGCAAGTTTGATGTTTTACGATCAACGAAGAAATTTATCATAACATGTCATTTTTTGTAATACGGGTATTATGACAATTACAAAACACGAAGTTATGTATTAATTGACTATATAATGAAATAGTAATTGGTTTATAAAATTACATGTTATGAATATACATTTTCTGGTTTTTACTTAAGAAATTCTTTCTAACTATTAATTATTATCCTATATTAATAATTTATTCAAATATCACGTTTTTCTTTAGTTGTTATAATACATTAATACCCATAGTAAAAAATTCACGTGTACATTTCTTCACTTTTCAACGGAAATATTTTATTTATGAGAAAGTTTTTGCGATATAAACATTTTTTATATTACGAGTTATGTTTTCATTTAACATTAAAAAAATAGCGTCAACGAGAAACTTAAACTCCACACTGCACATTTTAGTACTTTTTTACGATATTCGTTTATTGGCTACTCCGGAAATACTTGTACACTGACATTTAGTAGTATAGTATTTTGTTGTTAAATTATAATATTGATGAAATTGGTTGTGCTATGGATTAATAAATCGCAATCATCATTATAATCATAATTAGAAATAATTATTATTACTAACGTTAAACACAAAATATAAAATAAAAAGAGTAGCTTTTAATCATTAGCCGCTACTCTTTATATTAACAGTTAATGTGCGCATTTGTTTATTATGACATGGCACTACTGATATGATTAATATTAAATTAATAAATATAATATATATATATATATATATATATATATATATATATATATATATATATATTACCCATGGGGTCCCGTGCTGGCGTGCCTGAGTGTCGATCCCGACCGACGCCAAATATTTCGAATTTTAAATAGCACAAAAGTGACAGCTGTGATGCACTCTCCACGCCAGTAATGAGTACCCGTGAGGTGACGCCTGGTAAACGCCCGCACGGTACAAATATGTCATCATCATTACCGATATCTGCGATAAAGCAGATTGGCACACTCAGAAATGGGTAATATGCCGTGATGATATATATTTTTTTTATATTACCTACCCATTGCTGTAATTATATTTTATTTTATTACTTTACCCTGTATTTTTGAGATGCAAGAAAATAAAGAAAATACTCAAGAGAAATTTAACAAAAATTGTATTTTACTGATTTGACAACTGTATTCAATTATTCTTTCACAACTACTATATTTTTTTACGTATTTATTGTTATTGTTTTTATATATAGCAAACTTATATTCTACAAACAATGAATCTCAAACAGTTATAGGTAACGATAAAATATTTGTATTGTACCGTTCGGGCGTTTACCAGGCGTTACCTCACAAGCATTCATTGCTGGCGCGGAGAGTGTACCACAGAGGACAATTTTGTGCCATTTAAAATCCCAAATTTGTAAATTGTACAATTTACACTAAATCTTGTGGACATATACATCAGTTTGACTGCCGAATTCACCATTATTTCGTTGATTAATGTTCAACTGATTAGTGAGTCAAGCTGATTCGTAAATCAACGTTTGTTTTAACTCACGAACTTGATTTTTGTACAAAATAATCATGATCAATAGATTTACAGTTTTATTTTGGTTTTTGAGAGTTAATGTAACTGCCATTTAATTGATTCGTGGTAATAATTGTACTTTCCGTTAAAAAGTATTAATATATATATATATATATTTTATGGTGAATTGAATTGATTCAGAATTAGCGTTGATCTGTGGGTCTACTCACGATCAAGGAATGGTGAATTCGGCCGTTAGTGATTATTTTACACACATTTTCTTAAAGCTTCATTTCCACCGATTGTCCTAATGCGTATGAGCTATAATTAATGTTTAAGAATTAAGAGCAATGCGTAAGAACAAAAGATTGCAAACTTCTAACCTGAACTGTCAACTGTCAATCTATTTTATAATTATTAAATTTTTGATTTTTTGGTATGGGTATAGATAAAGAAAATTATGTATATCACATTTTTAAAAGAAAAAGAATTGCTACTGCAATTGCAGTCTACTGGACAACAAGTAATAAGGGAAAAAATTGTGACATTTCTGTTGAATTAGTCACTAAACAAAATAGCTGGAAATGGTAAATTGTCATAATGCATTAAGTCTTATGCACTAATCACTATGCCTTAAGCAATAAAACATTCGATGGAAATGAGGCTTTAGAGTGTACGTTACGTGAATTGCAAAGTACTAAACTAAGTAACACATAAAGTCTATGTCACACCGATATGACGTATAGCACGATGTGCTATGGAAAAGACGAAATAACATTTTGTCATATGACAATATGTTGCTCATTTCACATTGAAGTTTAGCGATAATTTCACTTCAATTCATTTCTAATTTTTAAGTTTGACGCGTGGTTAATGTAGTTTTGTAGTTTGTGGTGGATATTATATTATATAAACAATACAATTAAGATGAGAAGTGTCAGAAATACACCATAATAATAAATTTAGTTTGTAGCTACTATTTGTTAAAACTGTTTCTACCATCTTAAAAGTATCAGACGGACATATTAAAATTTTAGTTTATAAATAAGTTTTTATTATCATAAAATTTATATTAAAATGATATTAAATTTTCGTATTATTTTTTGCTGCATTGGTGTGACACCCTGTTGACTGAATTTCTCATGACAAAATGTTACTTCTTCTTTCCCATCGTACACCGTGCTGTACATCATATCAGTGTGACATAGGTGTAAAATAAAGTTGACGTCATTTAGAAATGACGCAGTCAATTACAATACTGTATGAAAACTCTCTTATTTATTGAGTTGATAATTTTTGTGTTACGTACCTGTATAGGAACATTAACATGTTTATTGTATGGGTCATGATTAACGCTTGGAAATTTCTCCATTACGCCTCTGTGTTAATGCAGTAAAGTACGAAAAGTAATAGGTTATAATGGCAGAATGATGTAGTCGGTACACGCTATAAAGATTGCTGGCTACATTAATGTGTTTGTCGAACACAATTACTGTTGTACGGTCCTGTGTGCATCGCGGCAGGATCATACTTCACCTTCATTATAAATGTCACTAAACCGCCAAATGTCTTAAGTATTAGTTTCTTAATATTACTTGCATTAATTATATGGAATTTTTCAACTAAATAATTATGTACGTGAACTTTTAAGAAATTATAACGTTTTCTAGCTGTTCGAGTATAATAGACTCCGAAAAAGTTGACAATAAATTTAATATGGTAAAAATTATCTAGGTTACGCAATTAATTTAGTAATACCTGCAAATATAAAAATTTCAATTAAATTATAGTTTTCATAAACAAAGAGCCTCAGAAAAGTTTATGGCCGTACCCGTAAACTCAAAAAACAAAAAATAAGCCGTAAGACGCGAGCTTTTTATGAAAACATGCTTATGGCAAGCGCTATTTATATTCCAGATGAATACAAAATTTTGTTTGTCGTCTATTTTGTAAATACCAGTTAACAATTCGAACTGTCTAAAATTCATTATAAAGTTAAATTTAAATACATTTTTTTTGAAAAATACTACATTTTTTTAGTTTAAGTTCTGTATTTATTATTTAAACCCAACGTTTCGGCATCATAAACTGGTGCCTTCTTCAGGGGATACATTGACATAAATATGTGAAATAACAAAAACTGCCAGTTTTTGGGACGGTTTTTCCTCTGGCAAAAGGAGATTTTTTCCTGAGAAGATGCATGTTCGCCGTCCATGTTATTGCCGGGCATGCATATATTGTCTAGAAAATTGTATACATAAAAAAGGAAACATTTATGAACATTTCTTGTTACCTTGGTTACTTGTTGTTTTTGTTATTTTACATATTTATGTCAATGTATCCCCTGAAGAAGGCACCAGTTTATGGTGCCGAAACGTTGGGTTTAAATAATAAATACAGAACTTAAACTAAAAAAAGGTAGTTTTATTCCAATTAATAATATGAGTTCTGAAAGATATTTTAATAATTTACAATTTTTTTATTTTTTTAACTTCAAAATAATCATAAGCAAATGCTATTTCAGGTAAGCGCGAAAATATTTTCTAAAACAATGAACGTGCAAATTTAAATTATTTTCAGAAAATTAAAATTATGCATAGCTTTATGGGAACTGGAAGTAGAATTGATGACCTTTTCACACCAAAAAGTGAATTTATACTAAAGGTACAAAATTAATAATAACGAAACTAGCCATGTCTTTATTTTGCATTTACCTATATAATTATAATTTGATCAGAACAAATGACTAAACTGTAAGTTTTATTTTGAAGATGACGTTTAATAATAACAAATTATTCAAGGAATTAAATACTTAACTACACTTAATTCTCTTTGTACTTACGATATTTTTCCTTTTTTGACAAATTTCAATTTGATGTGTAAATTCACTGTAATGACGTTGTTAAAAAGATCCAGTGAACAGTGCACAGTTCTTCATTTTATGTATGATTTAAACAAAAGAAGTCTTCGAGAAAATAAAAAAAAATTATTAACCACAAAATCAAGAATAATTTTCAAGTTTACTTTGATTAGCCAATTTTGAACTGGCTATAGAAACTTATTTATTTTCAATTTAATCTTGTGCAAGTGCATAATATGTATGGTCAATAAGTATTTACGTCCTGCTTGGTTAGGGGCTGTCAAACGCATATATGTACCTACTTTATTCATACAATTTAACAGAACAAAACATTAAACAACATTCAAAATGAGGAAAGTGCCTCTTTTAGAAAAACTTAGTAAATTAGGAAAGGCCGACATATTCCGAACCCCAAGATCATTTTATTTGACAATGTTACAGGACTATGTCAACAAATTAACAAAAATGTGCTGCAGGTGTGTTCTGAAACATAAAACACCTGATCAATTTATATTTAAATGTTGCAGGGGAAGATTTTCAGCATCTACTGTAATAAAAATTTAATAAAATACTACGTTTTATTAAAAGAAGAACTTTCCTCATTTCGCATGACGTTTTACGTTTTGTTTAAGGTTAAATTGCACCAATAAAGTACAGACATACATTTCACAACCCATAGTCAAGGAGGATGCAAAGACTTACGGAATATTCTATATTTAAAATATTTGTGTTTCATATGCACCTACATGAGAAGTACCGAAAAAACTCAATATTTTCATTTTAGAGAAATTCACTTGAAACTTGAAACGTGACGTACAAAATAATAATAATAATAAACAAGTAAAATACATGTTTATGTTTTTACGAGTAAAAAGGTGAATCGTTAAATATTTATCGGTTTCATCAATTAATTAATTTTTTTCCAGATTTATTACTTTTATAAAATTTATGGTTTTTTTTTAAATAACGAGTTTGTATTTTATTAAATGACATCAAAAATAAATTTCATCATTAGATTTTATACCGCATATAAAATGAATAATGTAAGTAATTAATATTGTTTATGCTTTTCTCGTTGTGTAATATGAAAATTTGAGCGTGTTTGCAAGTTAAAAGCATTTTGTAGTATTGTTTGAATTTTTACGCATAAATACATGGCTGACATTTAAATGGATTTAAATAATGACATATGTTGTTGTCATGAGCTTGAAATATTGCCTATGCATATATAATCTCAAAAGCAGAGTCGGTAATTAAAAGTAATTTAAGTTATTTGTGTGAGGGAGGCGAAGTGAGCGCCGTAAATTACATCGAGGAAAAATATTTGCACACTTTGTTTCATTTTCGTAATTTATTGCACTTGATTAATAATTATTACCAGACGACCTACACATGAAGACACAGGAGATGAAGATGTAGAGGGCGAGCAAATATGTGTATACCTACACGCTTAAAATGAAGTCTTATTTAAAGGAAGAACTGAAATGGATTTAATGTTATCAGTAACTAGTGACAAAGACAAACTGATTAATATAAGAAGGAATTAGATTTGAAATTGTTTAATGAGCAGAATAAGGAAAAAAATTAACCTGAACTTCATTTCACTTAAGAAAATAGCAGATGGCGCTTGAAAGCCGAACGTTTTTACATGCATTAAATAAATAATTTAAATTCGTGAAACCAAACTTTGTCAGTAATAATAGTTATTTGTTTTACTGGGCACTACAATACCAGATTTACAGCAAGGGCTGCTGTCAAAGCTGTAAATCTGTGTTTAGTGCCCAGTTGAACACATTATTTTTGACGATTTTAGAATTAATATTAATTTAGTGATTATTTTTAATACTTATTTTGAAAGTTATCGTCATTCCTATGCGTTTGTTGTACGGTTGTTGTGCGTTCGTTACATTGTTGCTATGTAAATAGCAACAACAGGCAGTACAAGTACTTTTACTGCCTAGACAGTAAAAGTGATATTTTACAGACTGTTAGTTGTCAAAAATATTGCACTTTCAATGTCAATGGACAAAAAAATATTTTTTTCCACATTCGTTAGCAAAATTCATTATTATTCAACTTAAAATAGCGAGCAAAGTAGCATATTAAATCACAAGTGAGCAAAGTAAATAACTTTTTCACAGGTGAGCAAAATACACAAGCCTATAATAATCTACGTCAGGGGTCATAAATTTTGATGGAGTTACAAGTTGTACAATAAAAATCTACCATTCTACATGAAGGAACAATAATTTTTTGTAGTTAACTTTACATTAAATTCAATTAAACATATGTAAAGTTGAGTTTTTCATTAATAAAAAAGTACAATGTTTTGTTTTTTAGAATAATTATATTTCAAGATTGTGGAAAAAAGCACACGTGAGCATGTCTTTTTCTCACTTGTCCAGTTATCCGAATTTCCGAACGCGTAAGAAAAAAAACGTACTTTGCTCACTTTGCTCACTTGTACTAAAAATAGCTCTTATCTGTCAAATGTACGACGCTGAATATTACAAATTTTCATCAAAACATGATCAAATATTAATAATAGATATTTCGAACTTTCATCTTCTTTATTTATTTATTTTTTATCACTTAATTCTGTCGATATTGTTTGATAATTGACAGGTGACAAGTGATAGGTATTTTCTTTTGTTTTTTTATGTTATTTTGCATTTAGTTCCTGGATTCGCAGGCAGATCTATCACTTCAAAGTATACTACTTTATAGTTAAAGTGTAACAATTAAAATGGAAATAGAAGATATGATAATATACATATCTTATTACTGACATAAACCTAAACATATTGATTGATACATCTTGTAATAAACATAAAAACGCGATGTAATTTATAATAATTATTTATTTTATTTTTCCATATTTACAATGTGCTGATGGGTGGCAAAATATGTATTTAGTTTTCATTATAATTACATATCTCCCTGTACGTGTTTTCACACATGCTTTTAATTACACATCTCTCACTTTGTAATTGTAATCTAATTCCTCAATAATTATTATCAGCTTCACCGGCAATCAATCAATCAAACAAAACACAGGAATTCAAGTTCAAATCGGCTATGATTTAACACAGTAGGAATGGCACAGTCAATGTTAATTGTTGTGGAAACCTTGAACCTAGTATCGGTTGCAGTTGCTCTCCTGGCTCTGCAACACATATATAATAACAGTTATACTGGTCGTACAAGGACCTTCGCCACACTAATTCTCTTGGATAAATCACTGTGATCAATGAATCTATTACAACAGACAGAAGGTTAAATGCAAAATATGGAACATGTAGGATAGAAATGATAGAATTTCAGATCCTGTTGAGAATAATCTCTAATAGCCTAATGTCTAATGTAAGTAATTTATGTAGCTATTTGTTTCATCTTAGTAAATTCTTTATTGATTGTATTATAAAACTAGATGCGGCCTCAATTATTCACAACATTCATACATGCAAGAAGAATTTCAGTAAACTAATTTAATTTTGGATGATAATGCAACTATACTCTGACTTGTCGAAACCTAAAGGATCGCGTAAACCTTTGGAACGTCTCACTTAAGTTGTCAAAGAAACCCAAATTTCCACCCCTCATAAATAAGACTGTGAATGCTTTCCTCGTATACACAGAGCTAGACTCTCACAAAAATATTATGAAACTACGCACTTATTATAATTAATTAACACAAATTGCTGCGCATGTTCATATAAATAAATGTTATTCAAATTAAATTAATCGATTTCATTAGGCACTTACGATAATTCTACCGGTAGATACCGCACCTACCGACTGCGTTCGAAAACACAAGAGGTTAATAGTTACCGTGTTCGAAAATTGTACCATATCTACCAGATCCATCTACCGGATACATTATTTGTGGATCGAGTAATCCATACGGTAAATGCGGTAAATGAAGAATCTAACCTCAAAAAAAGGTAGAGATGACAAGCGAAGTTGGAATCAGAAGTAGATTTCAGACGTTAATTATGTTAACACAAAAGACGAGACTAGATAACGTTTAACTACGTCAAATTTCAAATCTGCTTTATCTGTCAACTGCATTTCATAGGTTATAAATCTACCCTGTTTATCACTTTCGTTATTAAAGTATCTACCCCGGTAGCTATAGTAACCTGATGAACAGCTGTTTACCGGTATATACCTGTAACAATTCACCGGTAGAATTTTCGTAATTGCCTATTGTGATGTCCCACTTCAGTCGTATCATCTTTTGGTTCAGTTTCAAACATTGAATTTTTTCACAGAAACGTCCAGCTCATTAAACACGTGCACCAGCTCCGTCACCCCACACATAATTAAAAAAAATAATAATAATGTGAACTTTACTGGTAGAGAAGTATCAAAACTTAGTTTTCCTTTTAATGCATTTTATATTGGTAAGTATGAAATAGTAGGGGAAATTTTAATCTGGGTTAGTTGCAGTTGCTTGTTGCTAATTTAGACTGGAAACTACTAGTTTCTTAAATATATCTAAATTTTAATATGTGTTTAGTGTAATTGGCACTCAAAACTGGCTACGTTAATCCAGGCTACACACAAAAAAAAATCTGTTGTGGCCAGCACAAAACCTTCCGTCAATTGGATGTATTTTGTAAATATCCCATACCAAAAGTTCCTTGAAAAAAATTCTATATATCCTGCAAAATTGTAACAAGAACACACTATTTTTACAAATCCATACTTAAAGTTCCTTTGAAAAGATTGTAAAATCCAATACAATTATAATACGAATACGAACGTATGTACATTATATATTGCACTTAACACTTCCTCCTTCTTCAACTTTTCCCTATTTTATTAGAAGTCGCTGTTTCTTACTCTTCTCTTCTACTTATTCCTGTCCAACGCATTCTTCATGACACAGTTCTTCCTCCCTCAAATCTTCTGTTATACAGTCCTTCCATCTTCTCTTTTGCCTTTCTCGTACTCCTGGCATTATAAGTTCCTATCTTGAGGCGAGGCCGCAAATGCAAGTCACTGGCGAGGGACACTCTGTCACTTATATCACTTTCAGATCATATACTTTCCACTTTGGTTTTGCACTTGACACTGACATCTGTGAATTAGATATTTTTAAATATATCTGATGTTTTCATAATTTTTGCAAAGCTGACTGATTTTTGAAAGTTAATCTCTCTATAACTCTATATCTGTTGAATATGAAGGAAAATGTATAATCGAACCATATAGAGAATAAGATAATCTTTCTATTGATAATCACATAAAATATAGAAAATGATATTTAACTGCATTTTTTCAAGAAAAACTGTTAAGAACTTCAAATAAGAGTACTTCCGGTTGACCAATTATAACCAAAATCTAATCAGCTCTTCATAGGGTTGTAAGGAAGAAGATTACGAAAGAATAATAATTTTTAGAATTGCAGTTTTGGAGTTATCGTCGGAGAAAAATTTGTCACATACACACGGACACACACACGGACACACACACACACACACACACACATACACACATACATACATGTTCGTAAAACCAGTAAAATCGTATTGTAGGGACATTAAAACGTGCTTATTCATTTAAAACTCCCCATCGAATTTTTTGACCAAAGACAATACCTTCCTTACCTAAAGGTGACGGAAGGTAAAAAACAATTGAAATTTTATCTAATTATATTTAGATATTATTTTATTAGGCAATACGTCTAATAATTTAGTATAATTTACAAATCTTACTTTAGAATTTTAAATTTTAACTAATCCGAAATAGATAGTAAATATTTTGTAAAAAATCGTTAATTTAAATATTCAAATGGTTACTTTAATTACTTATTTTATTTAATTTTACTATATTTTGGCTTCATTATTTTCGTTCTATTTATCTAATGAATTAGATAAATTAAATACATATTTAGTTAATTTCTTTATTTATATTTAGTTCAATACTTATTACGATATAAATGAAATCATTTCATTTAATTTTGTATTTAATTTTACTATAATTTGTTATAATCAAATTAGGAAATTTAACTTAGATAGGTATTTTAATGAAACATATTAGTAGGTTGAAAAATAAGGAATTTATTTAATTCATTTAACTACAATTTAGACGTTTTTTTCTGTGTAGTATTTCTTATATTAATTAATATAGACTTAATGTTTCCTATACGCAACTTCTGGAATATGAGTCTAATTCCGATTTACTATTTAGATATTAAATAGTATTAAAACTTCACTAATTAACTCATTTACTTTAAGAAAAACTGCAATATTCATAAAATTTTACTACTTTGTAATTTTAATATACAGACTATTACACTACTCGTATTACATCGTGTCTTAATTAATAGCAACTAACTTTTTTTTTCTATAACCACTAGAATACAAGTATTATTGCGATCTACTCCTTAGGTAATTGCTATTAATTAATTCCTCTACTCCTCATCTCGTCTACGATAGACTCTATCTGCGAGAGAAACAAACAGGTGTCCTCTCGATCTCTAATACCACACACGACACTCTGCAGTGTTAAGCAGAGCAGCTTCGCCGTTTCCTCATCTCAACGCTTTCACTCACTGCTCTAGTATGTGTGACTAACGGTTCCTCTACGAGCCCCAGGGCTCACAAGCTGAAATGAAAATTGGGCAAGAAGACTAAGCTATATTTCACTAATAAAAGAGAACTGAACTAAATCATTGTTGTGGACAGTTAACAATAAGCTACTACAAGCTTTTTAACTTATACTTTTACATCTGAGAAATACGTATTAGTAATGAAATTACAAATATCGTTTGATAAATGACCTCTCTGGTAAAAATCTCTCTCCATGGAGGAAATAAGGTGAAGTGGGGTAATAGTCCAGTCATTTGGTAGAAAAATAAGGGTTTATTCCACAAAAGGTCGGGTATTTTTGATTTTTGGATATATTGTATATATAGGGGTCCTTATAAAAAATGCAAGTTTTCCCCCTCGGGGGCCTTCGGGAAGCACCGCCAACTTGAGAAAAAAGGCGCAAAAAAGCGGTTTTTTCTAAATATCTGTTCACTGATTTGCATTAGGCAAAAATGTTATCTAATTTGTTGGCTATAAAATTCTCTACAACTTTTATCTAAAACATTTTTTTCTATAATTAATAGATAGCGAGCTACAGTGCTTCTCATTCAAAGTTTCAACAGGCATACAGATAACCAATATTAAGTATTTAATAGGTGTCAAAGTGGTTGATGAAAAATAGAGTAAAGAGCCGATTTTCAGATGTTTAAAATTTTAGAGGAATTTCATGTGAGTTTTAGTTGTTAGTAACTCGCCAATTGTTCATCGGCAAAAATAGTGTAATACACGATACGAAAGAGAATTTTATGCTGAATTCAAATTTTAAAACCGCATCATCATATCTTTAACAAGATCAGAGTGGTGGATGAAAGACTAAAAAATTGCAGGAAAACGTTAACAATTTTTATAAAACAGTTATCGATAACTTACTTCTTTCGATGCCACGTCGAATGTAAACTGTTGTAAATAGTGAAACCTATTAGACTAAGTATCAAGTACGTAATATTGTTTGTTTTTTTGAATAATTTAAATATTTTCATAATTGTTTTAAGCAAATAGCCATAAACATGAATAGGCCGCCATTTGTCCAAATTGGCTGGAGGTTCCAATGCTCCGATTTCAGGAAAATATTGATATGTTATTCGGCGCACTTTTCTGGGACTGGATTCCGTTAAAAAGCTTTTGTTGTAATTACTTTAAGGTAAAATCATAAATTTGCTGGACTATAAAAAATCTTTAGAATGAAAAAAAAAAAACTATAAACAATAATTAATATTTATATATATTAGTTAAATAATAATAATTAATGATTGTCAAAAAGTAATTTGTAAAAAAACGTAAAAAAATATAATAAAATATGATTTAAATGAAGCATTCATGTAATTTTCAAAAAAATTGCTCTGTTTGAAGCACTGTAGCTCGCTATCTATTAATTATAGAAAAAAATGTTTTAAATAAAAGTTGTAGAGAATTTTATAGTCAACAAATTAGATAATAACTATTTTTGCCTAATGCAAATAAGTGAAGAGATATTTAGAAAAAACCGCTTTTTTGCGCCTTTTTTGTCAAGTTGGCGGTGCTTTCCGAAGGCCCCCGAGGGGGAAAACTTGTATTTTTTGTTGAGACTTCTAAATATATAACATATCCAAAAATCAAAAATACCCGACCTTTTGCAGGGTAAGTCTACCTAATGACTGGACTATAAGTGCAGACTGGTTTTTGTAAGTTGGGATTTAAACCTGTGTATTTTCAGTCTGGTATGTAATTACTCAACGCTGTATCAAACGATTTGCACAGTTATTACTGAATAATTGGTAATAACTAGGATTCTAATTTTCCTTGTAAATTTTCATTTTGAAAGGGTATTGTACAAAATGTCAACTACTCTGCACTTTTCCCGAAAATGGGGCAAGAGCGTAACTTTGAGTTAAAAATACTCGTTTCATGTGCACCGGGGCAAGAGCAGAATTATTGATAAGTGTACATCTCACGTGATTGTTTAATAATGGTTGATTTAAGCGAGGATAACACGTTCAGTCTTGAGCGACATCTATGTCGAATAGCTCATATTAACTTCTAGTGCATTACTATACAGGTTGTTATGTAAGTAAGTGATCAACGCTTAACCAATGGTAGGACTGACCCCAAAGATAGTAAATCTGGCAATAATTTTTGTTTAACACACTTTCTACAAGAACTAGAGGCCTTTAAAACTGACCAATCACGTCATAGTTCAAAACTTTATAAAAAAAGTAAAAATCAATGTGTATACAGGATACTAGCTAGAGAAATTTCGCTCATATTATAATATTATTATTGTGTATATGCACTTGCCCCGTTTGCGAACTTACCCCACTCCACCTTAGTGTGTTAAAAGATTATCTTATGAACCTGTTAACCTATAATGTACTGTTTTATAAGAAAGATAAATCATTTGAACGGTTAATCGGTTAAAACGGTTTGCCGTTGCTGGTACTTCAATTAGTCGGTTATTGCGAATAACCGGATAGTTGGATATTATGATTAGAAGAATGGCCACCAAACTGCTTTAGTGCTAATTTATATATTTACATTTTGAAATTTTGGTTTAAAATTTACAATTTTCGTCTGGTTCTCTTTTGTGATTGGATGAATTTGAAATTTACATTTGGAAATATAAAATATAGTCATATTCCAAATTTAAATTTCAAATTTATAAATTTGTAAATCGTTCATAAAATAACATATTCGTAAGTATGTTTATATTTTAAAATCTAAATTATAAATTGTAAATGAAATTCATCATAAATTAACCTTTAGTCGTATGCACGTGTTAATATGATTGATAAATTGATTGATTAACCATTTAAAATAATATATTACCTCGAAAAGTAACTATTTTTGGATATTAAAATTAGTTAAATTTCACATTTTATTGACTGGTATTCTGAGAACCCGACTGATCGGGCTGAGTTGCCTTGTTAGTTAAATACTTAAAATATCATTTAATATATCTATTGTCAATTGCCGTACATAAAACAAGACTTAATTTTCGTCAATTATTTTTATTTGAATTTCAATCTTTTTCAATGAATTTCATGTTCAGTTATAGATTGTGCGAGAAGTAAATGCAAAAGGTTTGTTATCTTGGTTAGCTAGCATTAGCGCGCAATAATATTGAGGATATATAAATCCTTACAAGACTGATTACGGGAAGTAAGATTAAAGTATCCTTATGTACTATGTTAAAAGCGAATAATGTTACTGGGAACATAAAAATATTATACAAGATAGTAATTAGACCAATAGCGCTTTGCGGTAATGATTTCTGGATGCTAGAAAAGTGTGCAAGAGTTAATGAAACGGGAACGGATAAGATGGACTTCAAAAGCTATCAAACTATTAAGGGATTTCAAAGTTGTCAAATTAATTTCATATCGATATATAGAGCAAATTTTGTTTTCCCCCGTCCTTCCTGATTTTCTTATTCTCAATGAAATAATTGTATCTTCTTATCAAAAAAAGAAACTTACTTGCATGTGAAATATTTAATAGAGGAGCTTATGACATAATATTCAAATTTGAAGAAGAAAAACGGTTTATGTTTTATTGGAAGCAAAGTTTAGCATAAATTGTATCAGGAAAATTTTGAATTTAGGGCCGATTTCATAATAAACATTATCTTTACTTTAAATTAAAGTTGTGTTCGCCATAACATAACTTTAAAACTTTATCGAGCACTGTAGAATTACATTAAAATTAAGATAAAGCCTTAAACTAATTTTAATTAAAGTCATAAATTGAGCCTGATTTTGGAAACGGCACTTAATTCTTAAAGTTTAAAAACGGATAAGACAGCCTTGTAGGAAACAATAAAAACAACAAAAAACATTTTAGAAAATAAGCTTAAAATCACATAAAATAGAGAAGAATGCAAACTAAAGTTATGATGCCTATATAGCGTTAAATATGTAAGGACCAATCTTACAAAGGGTTTGTAAGATTGGTACTTACAGATTTAACGCCAGGGTGGTTAACTTTTTTGATACCAGTTAAATAAACAAAACTGAAACGAAATGAACTGTAAAATGACAAATTTTTCATTGCGTTCTTAGTAGTCTGATTTAATATTGTGTATTATTTATCTGGAAGTAACTAGGGATTGTAAGATTGGTCCTAAGTACATCAAACTGAGTTCAGAAGAAAGTTGTTCGCATTAAAATTACTATTGATTATGGGTCGATTCTGTTTACATCTGTGTCTGATAGATCTGCAAATTTGTAAAAACATCGTAATTTGTACGACAAATCAAATGAATTGTACAAAAATAAAAACGTTTTCGTAATTTCAGTGCAACGAAAGATAGCAAGGAACTAAATACATGCACACTCATACAAGTATATTTGAAGAATTGTTTATGATCTTGTTATTTCACTTTCAGAAACAAACTATGATACTGCCCGTTGACAAATCATTGTGTTCATAGGCCTAACCACGGCCTAACAGACCATCTACGTTTTTTAAAATTATGTTTTATTTCTCTACTATACAAATCAACAATAGTAAGAAACATTCCCGATATTATTAAAAAATCATTTTGCTCATTAGCGTCTAACAAATTCATGGCTATGAAAATAAAATTGTAACCAAAAATCTGAACTGATCACTGGTGAAACGTCAAATGACAAGCAGTGAGAAGTCACGTGTTACATACTGACACTAATTGGACAGATCCAGAATTTCATAATCGAACATAAACCACAGAGATAATTGTAAGTTTTAAATCGAAATTTCTAAATGTAAATTTATAAATTAAATTCATCATAAACCAGCCTTAAGACTTATATATATGAACAATATCGACATATTATTTGTCGAAATTAATTTGTCTATGCGATTTTAAAATATGTAAAGTAGATACCAGTACATAGCAGTGCAACAAAAGTAACAATTTGAAATAAATTTATATCTTTTGTCCGTATTAATATTGAAGTGTTGTACGTGTAAATTTCACGTTTCATTGAGTCATGCTCTTGTACGAATGAGGCTTGTTCGCTCCACGTGCGTATTATGAATTTCGCGGTGATATTCTATAACTTTCTCGCGGGATTTAGTGTGGTGTATCACAGCTATAAATCCGCAGTTAAACGCCGAGTGTCGTGTAGCCGTAGTAGTTCGTCTAATGCGTGTCTGTGTCTCCACGCTTTCCAATACCCATTCATTACAGGATTACTATCATTTTTCCTTTGTTTATGACTGCCTTGGATTTATTGCATTGCTATAGCGGTGCGGTGGCGAATTTGATAAGGGAAATTCTCTCTTCCTTACCAGGAGAAATGACAATATTTACACACTGAGTTTCTATCTCTCAGGAACTAATAAATGTTGCTTATTTGGACTTAATTAACATAAGTACACTTTATCGCTACTACATCATTTTGTTTTCCAAGAGAAATAACTATTTACTATCCAATAAATACCAGAGTTGTGTTCCTTACAGAAGGTACATAATCTATTTATAATCTAATTTTTATCTTATATAGGAATAACGGAGATAGCATTTTTACCTTTCGTCACCTTTAGGTAAGGAAGGTATTGTCTTTTGATCAAAAAAATCAGTGGTGAGTTTCTATTGAATAAGCTTGTTTTAGGGTTTACTATTTTTAAGATGATGTCTGTATGTGTGTCTGTGTGTCCGTGTATGACAAATTTTTCTTCGACGATAACTCCAATACCACAATTCTAAAACTTATAATTCTTTCGTATTCCTCTACTTTACATGCATATGAAGAGGTAATTAGATTTTGGTTATAATTGATCCACCGAAAGTACCCTTGTTTGAAGTTTTATGTTGATTATACATTTTTCTTCACATTTAATAGATATGGAGTTAAAGAATTATAAAGAGATTAACTTTCAAAAATCAGTCAGCTGATATATTCAAAAAATTTTAATTGACAAATGTCAGTGTCAAGTGCAAAACCAAAGATGGAAAGTATGAGATCAGAAAATGGTATAAGTGACAGAGTGTTCCTCGCAAGTGACATGCAGTTGCAGCCTCGCCTTAGGATTTGAACTTTCAATGCCTAGAATAGGAGGAAGGGCAAAGAAAAAATGAAAGGACTGTATCGCAGAAGACTTGAGAGATGGAGAACTGTGTGAAGAAGTGGAAGAGAAGAGTAAGAAACAACGACCCTTAATAAAATAGGAAAAAGCTGAAGACGAAAGAAAGAAGTGTCAAGTGCAATTTACATAGTGTATGTTCATGTTATAATTTTATTGGATTTATAGAATCTTTTCAAATGAACTTTTGGTATGAAATTTGTAAAAAATAGTATGTGTTCGTGTTACAATTTTGCAGGATATATACATCGAATTTACGGAAGGTCTTGTGCTGGCCACAACAGATTTTTAAAATTAACATAGAGTTTACAGTCTATACATCCGAAATAAATTGTGAAATTGTGAAAGTGTAAAAAGATAATGTCAGCCACCGGGATTAGAACCTGTTACCAATACTTTGCTGGAGTACCGTTCTACCAACTGAGCTTTGGCACTGGTACGACACTACCCTATACGTGTGTATTTCAGTTTGGTGACCTTCAATAGGTTCATTTTATGCCACCTTTTCGCGCTAGCATAGGCGTAGGTACATAAGATATCTGCCTAGGTGTCTAGGACGAAATATTATTTATTTTGATCTATATATTCTTGCGCTGATCCACCCTGCACACAACCGCCGTCACTGACACGGCTCATGGCTGGGCATACCGTCGTTCGCCCAATCTCCTTGCGTTACCCTTCCCTGGTCAAAGTTCACGCAAATATAGCCATGAGCACACGGATGGCAATACATACGACAGTGTCGCTTTTGTTGACGTTAGTCATGTATGTATTCTGTGGCTATGGCCGATCTATCACGATGGCTCACATTATCTTTCACTTTATCTGCTAATGTATCTCTTAGAGGAGAATAATACTTTTTGGTGTCACGTTCACTGAATTATATACTAACTGGAACTCGCATACTTTATCTATCAACGTACGCTGCTCTGAAGCTCTATTGAACAATAATGGCTGGTCCTGTTCGCGCACGTTCGCGTCGAACCGAACCTCGACGAATAATTCGTATCATAGCTGATCGCTTTATTTTCATATTATGCTTAATTTATTTAAACCTGCGCCACACGAAATAATTTCCGTCTACTCACGAACTATCCCGATGTTTGCCGACTACACCAGCGGCCAGCTTTCAATATGCCTTCAAAGTCACGGTACGTACGCGTATTCCAGTTAGTATATATTTCAGTGGTCACGTTATATGATGTGGGGTTGGATTATCACTACTTTTAAACATCATTGTGGACATGTCATACTCTTGACCCTATCGGTCTAGTTTTTGACAACAACATAGAGTTAACATTTTATACATTCCCAGGTTCAAATCCCGGTGGCTGATATTATCTTTTTACACTTTCACAATTATTTCGAATAGCATTTTTACTTCCTTCGAAGTTTCGGATTAAAAGGCCAAATATAAGATGGAAGGATTGTGTGTTAAAAGATTTTAGAGAGAACGAGTTGTGTGAGGATGATGCTTTGATTAGGAATGAATGGAAAAGGAAAATAAGGAACAGTGACCATTAATTAAATAGGGAAAAGCTGAAGAAGAAGATTTAGAAAAGCATTTTATGTACTCGTATTAGCATAGCTGTTATACTACATAACTACATCTACAATGAGCAAAAGGCAAGAACATATTTAAATTTGTTATATAATTTCCGAGTCATATAATTTATTGTTAGATATTAAGCATTGTTTATAGTACAACATTAACACTGTATTCGCCTTCCTTTACATATGTATATGTGTGCATATCTGATAAAATCTGCCGTACATTTTTTGTCTACAATATCCTATATGTGTTCTAAGAAAAAACCGCTGAATAATAATTCATTCAGATCTTAGATAACTGCTTTAAAATACCTACAAGATCATAAAACAATTTAGTTATTAAACAAATATAGGATAGTGATTCAACGTCCTCGAATATTTGAAATGGAGTTCTAAATCACTTATTTGTTCTTTCTAAAACAAAAAAAAACATCTGTTTTTAATCGTTAATAAGTTTATAATTCCTTTCTTTTAACATTTAACCTTTTAACCTTGTACATATTGCATAAACAATCCATTTAAAAATCATGCGAAAATGAAACTTCCACAATACGAATGACCATGAAGTTCCTTTCCAAATATTCTCATCTGCGTGAATGAAATGGACACATAATGCCGGCTATTTATAGATAATGAAGCTGACCTACACTCACACACAGAAAGAGAAAGATTCATAATGAATTAGGATCTCAGGTGGAATTAGAAATTGCTCAGATTCTTCTGTGATTAATGCGGAAGAATCTGGATGTTTATCGCAGTAGAAATAATTAATTGGGATGCTCGCTTACTCACATATATATTTGCTATCTCAACTTTGGAATGTTGGGCCTTAATCTGGAGCAGTTTTAAATTTGGTGACAGATATAGGCTTGACAATTTTTTATGTGTTTTAGTTTATATATTAATTAGTTTTCTCTTATTAGGATTATGCGTCGCAATTATTTTAATCTTGTAATAAATGATATATTTTATCCTTGTAATTACTAGACATATCTATGATCATATAAATGAGCTAGTTTTTTATCTACTCCTACGGGGATCCTGGAAATATTCTTATTAATAGGAGAAATTCTCTTTTGATACTCTAATATATTGGTACCTGTTAAATCAATTCTAAGAAGCGTTCATCGAAAACATACTACGTGGGCGGTATTAAGTCGCAGGTTAAATAATGAATTCTCTTTCTTTACAACGAAAATTACCTTTATTTTTAAATATTCTTCTGATTACAAAGTAATTAGCGAAGTTACAGTGTGTGAATTCCATCCTAAATGTACTAGTTTTCAAGGTTAAAAAATACAGTAGAGACCTTATAATCCTAATTCAGTAATCAGAACATCGGATATAAAACGATAATCCAAAACAGACTCCCTAATCCGAATTATGGGATAAAAATTTCTCAAAAAAAAAGTATCAAATTTTGATTTAGTGTCCACCTCTGAAGAGATGGACGTGATAACCATTCCAGACCGAGATTGCAACTGATGGAAGTATACACATACATTGCTTAATAAATTACTATGCACTGTTTACATGCAATTTTCAAAACAGGTCTACAGATTGATTTGAAAACTGTTACGGCGTATGCACATGTAGCTGATGTAAATGATAGATCCTCTTTACTCCAAATACTTTGTTTTACCTTAGACCAGGACATACTATATATTTCACCATAAGAAGACTTTTCAAATCATCTTAGCGACTTTCCACCTTATTGTAATGTCAAAATCAGCTGCAATCGTATAGTCGGCCAGATGTGTTACATATATGTGCAGTTGAACGAATAAATTTTCAATGACAACCAGCGTCACCCACACATTATTTTTCGTATATATATATATATATATATATATATATATATATATATATATATATATATATATATATATATATATATATATATACATATTTGGTTCGATCAATAGTTTTCTTAGTTCTTGTTTTATTTATGTTATGGAAAATCAAGTATTTCTTTAGATTTGGCCAACTGTAACACAACAGTATATAACTGGTCGACTATACTATTTCAGCTGATTCTGGCATTTCAATAAGGAGTAAAATCGCACAGATAATTTGGAAAAATACGCGTGATTATGACCTGTTTCCCCTCTATTCCTGGTCTAAAGTTTTACCATTATTCTATTTTTTATTTAATTCTTACACTATATGCTAAAACTGTACAACTGTCCAGTTTGTTTGCAAATTTTATTGTATTTATATAGTTTAATTTATTGAAATAGGAACGCGGCTTTGATGAATTTGAGATTTGACAAACAAAACAATTACTTTTGTAAAAAGTCGTTATCCGTTACGTTAATTCTCCAATGTCAAAGTGATTTTAGGTTACATCCAATTTCTCTAAGAATACGACAATGCTCATGTAAAATTTAAAAAATCTGTTGTGCCCAGCACAAGACCTTCCGTCAATTCGAAGTATTTTGTACAAATCCTATACCAACAGTTCCGTGGAAAAGATTATATATACCTATCATGTAAAATTGTAACACGAACATATACTATTTTTTTACAAATTCCATGCTAAAAGTTCATTTGAAAAGATTCTATAAATCCAATAAAATTATAACATGAACATACACTATGTAAATTACACTTGACACTTCCTCCTTCAGCTTTTCGCCATTTTATTAGGGATTGCTGTTTCTTACTTTTCTCTTCCACTTATTCCTGCCCAACGCATCTTCTTCACATAATTCTTCCTCTCTCAAATCTTTAGCGATACAATCATTTCATCTTCTGTTTGGCCTTCCTCGTACTACCCTCACTGAAAGTTCCAATCATGAGGCGAGGCTGCAACTGTATGCCACTTGCGAGGAACACTATGACTTATACCACTTTCTGATCCTATACTTTCCATCTTTGGTTTTGCACTTGATATTGAAATCTGTCAATTAGAATTTTATGCTGCTTCCATGATAAATAGCGAAGAGCATTTTCTTTAATATTTATAATAAAATAAAATAATTGCGTTTTTACCTCCCGCTACCCTTGGTAAGGGAGGTATAGGGATCGTGCTAAAAATCTAATATCGAGATTTCAGTAAATGACCACGTTTTAAGGTCCCTAGAATCCATTTTTAACATTTTCACGATGATGTCTGTATGTGTGTATGTGTGTGTGTGTATGTGTGTATGTGTACATGTGTGTATGTGTACGAATTTTGTTTGCACTCTAACTCAAATACTATCATTGAGAAAATTCTGAAACCTTGTATTTTTACCCTATTCTAATAGGAATAGAAGCCATTAGATTTTGGTGTAAATCGGATAAACGGAAATGGTACTTTACTTGAAGCTCATAATGGTTTTTCTTCAAAAAATACCATTAAATGCCATTTTTTCGAATTTTATGTCTTATGACAATTAAAGATTATTGACTTTTCTACAGGAATACATTAATACTTTTTCTATATATTTTACAGATAAATTTAAAAATAATTTTTACCTCCCGCTACCCTTGGTAAGGGAGGTATAGGGATCGTGCTAAAAATCTCATATCGAGATTTTAGTAAATGACCACGTTTAAAGGTCCCTAGAATCCATTTTTAACATTTTCACGATGATGTCTGTATGTGTGTATGTGTGTGTGTGTGTGTATGTGTGTATGTGTGTATGTGTGTATGTGTAAGAATTTTGTTTGCACTCTAACTCAAATACTATCATTCAGAAAATTCTGAAACCTTGTATTTTTACCCTATTCTAATAGGAATAGAAGCCATTAGATTTTAGTGTAAATCGGATAAACGGAAATCGTACTTTACTTGAAGCTCATAATGGTTTTTCTTCAAAAAATACCATTAAATACCATTTTTTGAATTTTATGTCTTATGAAAATTAAAGATTATTGACTTTTCTACAGGAATACATTAATACTTTTTCTATATATTTTACAGATAAATTTTAAAATAATTTTTTTTATTAGTCGCGAAGCCTAAGATAAAAACACAGTTCATTTTTCAAATGAATGTAACTGACAGTAAATGTCACTGTCAGAAAACTTATCATTTCAAATTAATAATAGTGGCATTTTAAAAAGAAAATAGTAAATAAAGCAATAGTTTTCTGCAATGGAACAGTTTGCAGCGTTAGTAAATACGTAGATAGGTATGTATTTAAATTAATAAAAATTAAATAGCGGGAGGTTTTGTGTTGGCCACATCAGATTTTTTTTTAAAGAAAAACTAATAAAAACTACAAATAAGGGTACTTCCGGTGGATCAATTATAACCTAAATCTAATCAGCTCTTCATATGGATGGACAGAAGAAAAATGCGCACTTGCGGACACCGCCTGAAGGATCGGAATATGTGTGAAAATGTTTATTTGATTATTTTGTATTTGAAGCCGGATATAATATTCAAAAATATTTGTTTTATTTAACATTTAAATCCGGCAATCTTCTTGGAACATCTTTACAAATCAGTATGAAGTACATCAAATTAAAAGTCCATTTGAGAATCACCAATATATAATTGAGCACTAGTCTAGTATTAAGTAATGGCGTGAAGTTTAATTTTTATTGTAGGTCGTATACTTCCTCTTGTACCTTCTGATTTCTCCGCTGGCCTGCAGGCATCCATCAGCGCGCAATATGTTCCCGCTGTTCTCGTGCCGCGCACCCATACATTACACACGGCAACACGTCCACGTAACCGGGTACCTGGTGCTCTTCTAACCATACACGGCACGGCGTGTACCGTTGCCAACACAGGTCTGGCTTAAGGCTGCCTGACCCCCGACTGACCTTTAGCGGGCGCCAGAAAGAACCAAAGTATTGCAAAGATTTTTAAATGGACGTCTGGTTCTCAGTAGGGATGCACTCGATCTCGAGATTTGGCGTAGTCCGACCCGATATCGAGGTAATTTTCTCATTTTCTAATTTTTTACCTCTCGCTAAGAGAGGTATTGGATTCATGCTAAAAATCACATATCGAGATTTAAGTGAATAAGCACGATTTAAGGTCCATATAAACCGATTTTAACATTTTTACGATGATGTCTGTGTGTGTGTGTGTGGATGTGTGTATGTGTGTGTGTATATATGTGTGTATGTATGTATGTATGTATGTATGTATGTATGTATGTATGTGTGGATGTTGGAGGGACTATTACTCAAAAATTATAAGACAAAAGACCAGTTTAACTATGAATTTCTCAATCTGACATTCATGGGAAGAGCTGAAAAGGTTTTGGTAACAATTGGACAACCGGAAGTAGTAATTTCTAAAATAAATCTTCTAAATATTATTTTTTGAAAAATTTTGATATACTAATATTGAAGAACATGAAATTCTACATCTGATACATTTAAAATTTTTATTATATCTTCTATAAATTTAGAGATAAAGATGCTATAATATATAGAATTTCGGGATGTAATAAGTTGAGTAGGCTAAAATACACTAGGAAATCAGTTGACAAATTCAAATGTTTATAATATAATTTGTAAATGACAAATGTCAGTGTCAAAAATCAAATGTTTTAGTTACATTCTGAAAGCTTTTTCTGGGAAGTACATTTAATCTTTCGTATTGTCTTATTAATTAAATATTTAAAATTATAGGTAACATGCATAGCCATTAGAAATACCGCCAATCTTGTTAATGAATTGGAAGAATCTCTGACATTTCGAAACTTTCTCATACAATGAAAAATAGATATAATTAGAATTGTATGTGTGCAGAAGTACAACAAAAAACAATATTTGGGTAAAGTTCTGTAATTTTTTTGTTATAAAACGACGGTTCGATAGCGATACAATACTTTTATAACTGGAATATAATGGAAATGGCGAGAGGTCTTGTGCTGGCCACAACAGATTTTTTTTTTCGGATCGAGTCGACCTTAACCCTAAAGCCCGGCCCAGCTCGAATGCATCCCAAGTTCTCAAATCCGACCACAGTCATATTGAAATTTATTTAAAATTTTCTAATAGCTCAAAATGATGTCTATGGTGTTACGGTATGGGAACTTTGATAGACCTTACGGTATCGCCTGAAGCGCTCTCTATGATACAGAGTACAGATATATTGTCTTTACCAAAATTTGCGAATTATAAGCACATTGGCACACCCAGCACTGGGTTGCAAGGCATGATGATGTATATTTATGTATTTGTTTGCAAACTGACAAAAATCGAGTTCTATATGACAAAGGTTAATTTTTAAAAAATTCTAGAGTTGTAGGTACCAGCAAAACATAAGGAAAATTTGGAAAGGCAATATAATAAATATGCCAAACCACATAATTTTAAGAAAAACAAATTAAAGAAGACGGTAATTTTCTGTAACGATAAAAAACAAAGTCTACTTAGTTGAATGCATTTGGAAGATTCCATTATTCCATTCCACGATCTAAGTTAAATGTTCCTTCATTACTATTCGGAACAAAGACATACATATATTTTAACTATTTGTGTAATTGATAATATTGCATCGAAAGGAAATGTTAAATGTTTTATTAAATAACGTATGTAATAAAAGTTTTGAAAAAAATATCAAATATAAAGTTTTTACGTCTCGCTATTAAGAGAGGTATTGGATTCAAGCTAAAAATCGCATATCCAGATTTTAGTGTTTAAGCACGTTTTAAGTTCACTATAATCCGATTTTACCATTTTTACAATAATGTGTGTGTGTGTGTGTGTGCGTGTGCGTGTGTGGGTGTGTGGATGTTGGAGGGAGGATTTCTCAAATTCTATAAAACTAAAGCCCAATTTAACTATGTATTTCTTAATCTGACATTAATGGGAAGAGCTAAAAAGGTTTTGGTTACAACTGGACAACCGGAAGTAGTAGTTTCTTAAAAAAATCGTCTAAATATTATTTTTTTTTTTGGGAATTTTATGTTATTATAAATATTAAAGAATATAAAATTCTCTATCCGATACATTGAACATTTTTAATATATCTTTTCTTCTATAGATTTAGGGATAGAGAATTATAAATATATAAAATAATCCGTTGTAATGAATCTCAGAGCTCAAAAAACCAGGTGAAAATTTAAAATGTTTGTAATTAATAGAAAAATGTTATTGTCAAAAATCCAGATACATTACTGAAGGCTTTTTCTGGGAACTACGTTTAATATTTCTTATTTCATTATTAACGCATCAGAATACCAGTAATCTCGTCAATGAATTTGGAGAATCTCGAACATTTAAAAGAGTAGGAGGAAACTTATTTTTAGAATGAATTAAAAAATACAAGAATATATTAATAATAGTCCAGTCAATAGAGGTTTTTACCCTACAAAAGTTGGGTAAAAAACGATTTTAACATATGTTGTTTGGGTCGAGACGGGGATGATAAATTCAAATTTGTGACCCTGGGGAGGCTCGGCGTGAGCCACCATCTTGGATCAAAGGTGCAAAAAATGAGTTTTTTGCTATTATCTCGAAAACAGTGGCCCGTATTAAAATTTTACAAAAATACAAATTTAGCTCGTTACTTTTTGTACAAAAAGGGTTCTTGCATTTTTTACCTAGGATAAACTTTCAAAGAGTTATGTTCAAAAATAGGTAACCAGAACAACAATTTATAAAAGAAGATTTAAACACTCAAAATATTCACAATATTAATTTGTTTATACTTAGTCTAATAGATTTTGTTATTTGTAACAGTTTACATTTGTCGTGACATCAAAAGAAGTAAATTATCGATGATTTTTAAATAATTTTTGTCAGCGCTTTTTCACAAATTCATCAACCACTCTGACCCGGTTAAAGATACGGTACCGCGGTTTAAAAATTTTAATTCAGTTTGGAATTCTCCTTCATTTAATGCTAAACGATTTTTGCTTCGATGAGCGGTTAACGAATTATTAACAATTTAAACTTATGTGAAATTTCACTAAAATTTTTAACATCTGCAAATCAGCTTAGTGTTCTTTTTTTCTTCTGAAATTTGGACACGATTAAAGATAAGCTTTACTGTGCATTTAATACGTGCTGAAATTTCAGAAGAAAAAATGAAAACTAAGCCGATTTGCCGATGTTTAAAATTTCAGTGAAATTTCATATAAGTTTAAATTGTTAATAATTTGTTAACCGCTCATCGGAACGAAAATCGTTTAACATGACATAAAGGAGAATTCCAAACTGAATTAAAATTTTTAAGCCGTGATACCGTATCTTTGTGAAAAAGCGCTGAAAAAAATTATTTAAAAATCATCGATAATTTACTTCTTTTGATGCCACGACAAATGTAAACTGTTATAAATAACAAAATCTATTAGACTAAGTATTAAAAAAATAATATTGTGTATATTTTGAGTGATTAAATCTTTTTTCATAAATTGTTGTTCTGGTTACCTATTTTTGAACATAACTCTTTGAGAGTTCATCCTAGGAGAACTCTTTTTGTACAAAAAGTAACGAGCTTTAAATTTGTATTCTTGTAAAATTTTGATACGGGGCACTGTTTTCGAGATAATAGCGAAAAACTCATTTTTGCACCTTTGATCCAAGATGGCGGCTCACGCCGAGCCTCCCCAAGGTCACAAATTTGAATTTTTCATCTCCGTCTCGACCCAAACAATATATGTTGAAATCATTTTTTCCCCACCTTCTGTATGGCAAAGGTCTTTTTTGGTCTCCATTGGCTGGACTATAATAGATGTAATTAGAATTTTTGTGTGTGTACCAGAAATGTTAAATACAATAGGTACTTATATAGGCTAATATGAAAATGGCGAGAGCTCTTGTGCTGACCACAATATATTATTTTTTTGTTCACTTGTAGATAAATTCTGGTAAATGTCCTCTACAGTAGAAATATTTTGGGTACTTGAATGGTAAATGACTAATTTGTAAAACTAATAAGAAAATAATACTTTTATCAGTTCAGTCGAACACTACACATAGATCTAAAACAGATTATGAACCATACTATTCAGTTTTGATTTGTTCAAGTCATGTAGTAGATACTGTTCATGTTTTACAAAATAGCCTGATATGAACTTTCTCATTTCCATATGTTAAACGAGTATTATTAAGTTGTAAACTAGTAATAATTTTATAAATATATTTATTATTAATAAGCAGGTGGTTGATGTATTCTACACTTCATTGTATGTATTTTCTTAAGTCAGTTGCTAATTATTTCTGCCACACCTTTACATTATACACAATCAAAAGAATTGATGATATATTTATTTAGTATAACAAGTCTTCACAATGCTGTTATTCGTTAATATGAAATGTTATAATCCCCGTTGTAAGACCAGTGAACCCTGGTGGCCATTAGAGAGGTCGCAGTTCAATTATGAAAGCAATCAATATGTAGCTCCGCTTCCGCAACTGTCAATATTTACATGAGGCCTTATCCCCGCGCGTGGCCTGCCAATTAACTCCTGCAGTCGCCGAGTAATGGCTCAGCTTAATTAATGTACTCACACCGCCTGAAAGTCAGCAGGAAATACGAGGACGCCAATGTTAGCTAAAGGGAGACTAAATTATATGATACCTCAAAATTACATTGCTGAGAAAAGTGAAAATTTAATTGAAATAAATGAATTTATTAAATATGTATAAAAATAAGCGTAGGTAAATCAAGAACTGGGTAAAAATCTTTTAAATTAAATGTAGATTTTGTAGATAACCTAAAAAAACTGACAATCCTTATTTTTTTTAGTCGTGCGCAGTCGGGTGTGGGATTTCCTTTTTCAAGATTTATTTTAATCCATTCTTGCCAATTCTTTTTGTCCTTTGTCATCGTTTTTATTTCATCCATTTCTTTCTCTTTTTTCTGAGTGCTGCTATTTTTTTTTGCTATGTTTTTTCCTGTCTTATTCTTCTCCATTTTACCTCTCGCTAAGAGGGGTATTGGATTCATGCTAAAATTCGCATATCCAGATTTTATTGAATAAGCACGATTTAAGGTTCCTAGAAGCCGATTATAACATTTTTAAAATGATGTCTGTGTGTGTGTGTGGATGTGTGTATGTATTTCTGGATGTTGTAGACACGATTCCTCAAAAACTATAGGTAAGGCTTAAAAAATATTTAACTGCAGTTTCTTCAATTTGACATTCCTGGGAAGAGCTGAAAAGGTTTTGGTAACAATTGAACAACCGGAAGTAGTAGTTTCTTAAAAAAAATCTTCTAAATATAATTTTTTGGGAGTTTTTTTTTATTAAATATTGAAGAACATAACATTCTCCATCTAATACACTTAAAAGTTTTGTTATATCTTGGATAGATTTAGAGATAAAGACACTATAATTTATAGAGTAAACTAAACGCAGAGGCCAAGGTACTAAGGAAACCAGTTGACAAATTCCAATTTTTATAACATGACACATGTCATTGTCAAATATCAACAGTTTTAGTGACATTCTGATAGCTTTTTCTGGGAAGTATATTTAACTTTTCTTATTGTTTTATTAATTAAATATTTGAAATTATAGGTAAAATTGTGGTAAAATGCATATATCCATCAGAAATACCGCCAACTGGTTAATGAATTGGAAGAATCTTTGACATTTAGAAACTTCCTCATACAATGACAATAGATATAATTAGAATTATATGTGTGCAGAAGACATGTTAAATACAATAAAAAACCTGTAATTTTTTGTTATAAAGCGACTGTTCGAAAGCGAAGTGCAATACAATACTTATATATCCTAATATGGAAATGGCGAGAGGTCTTGTGCTGGCCACAACAGATTTTTTTGTTCATACTTTTAACTTCCTAACTTTTACTACTTTTCTTACTAAACTGTTCTGAGCCGTCCTCATTATATGTCTATAGCCGTATTTTTTTTCTTCGTTGAGCGATCCAATTCGGTCTCATATTGAGAGATCCAATTGAATGACGTCACAACCATGTCTCAAAAGAACTAGCCGCGTAGTGATCGCAATCATAAAGTATTTTGATACTGTCATTTTTCTGTCAATCTCAAAACAATAAATATTATTTTTAATGTATCAAACAGATAATTTAATTTTCTGCAAACGAAAACGAACTCGGAAATGTGGAAATGTCAAAACTTCTGCAAAATATAAATGCACAGGACTCGAACTAAAAATTTCCAGCCGAGTTGGAAATTATTCTGACCGTTGCCAACTAGTCCTCAACTAGTCAGTGCTGTGAACAGCTAACTAGTAGTCAGGGTTTGAAATTTGTGACTCTGTGAATACTTTTATGTAACTGCACATGCCTCTGACGGTTTCAAACTGTTCTATGAACAAAACTATATACATTTGTCGGCATTAGTAAATATGTATGTAGATAAGTACTGAAATTAATAAAATATAAATGCTGAAGGTTATATCAGAAGAGCAATGAAGAACATTATAGTAAATATGTGAATATTAAACAATAAAATTAAGAAGTAGTGAACGACTGTGCTAAGGATGAAAGTAAAGATGTACTCAGGATTTTAGTCAGTGATAATAATTTTATTCTACAGCCAACGTTTCGCCCCCATTTGGAGCTTCATCAGGGCAAAGAACAAGTTAAAAAAAATTTTACAGTACAAGAATGTCATAAATATATCTAGAAGATATCGTTAAATAAAAATGTGGCACGTCAGCCAAATCATATTACAAAAGCACACAAAATTTTACATGGTTTTATAAAATTTTGTGTGCTTTTGTAATATGATTTGGCTGACGTGCTACATTTTTATTTGACGATATCTTCTAGATATATTTATGACATTTTTGTACTGTAAAATTTTTTTAACTTGTTCTTTGCCCTGATGAAGCTCCAAATGGGGGCAAAACGTTGGCTGTAGAATAAAATTATTATCACTGACTGAAATCCTGAGTACATCTTTACTTTCATTAAACAATAAAGTCTAGCACTAAATTAAGTAAATGAGTAACGTGAAGAGTTAAATTAAAAAGAAAGGTTTATTATTGTTAATATTTTAATAAAGTATAGATTTCAAAGGTAATTTAAATACAAATGAAAAATATTTAAATATACAAACGCAAGCCCAGATGAGCAATAAATAAAACTCAGTTGTTCATTATTTAGCTTATTAATTTTTTTATACTTTGTTAACTTGATAATTGATAACTTGATAATGACCGAGAGGTCGAAACGATCGTCGTTTAAATAAAGTTTGTGAAACAACCAAGTGTTTAATTTATATTATAATTTTTTACTAATTTATAAATTTATGTTCCTCCGAACATAGAATAAATTACACTGTTGTCTTGTAATTAATATGACGTTTAAAGACTGAAGAACAATCTTTGATCCGTAATGAAATGAAATTCTAAAGCCTTGTAATAGACCTATGAGCGAAATTAGCGTTATAAACTGTTCATGTCTTCCCGTTCTTTGAAAAAGTTCGCATTCTGACATCAAGTTAATGCCACAAGTCTCCCGCCACAAAAACCAGACTAGACAACTGAATGAAACAAGGAAGACGATCCATGAATCGCGAGTCACTTTTTACTCCTGCTGCATTTCCGGTCGCAGCCGAGCACGCGCGGTTCTGCACGAAGACGTACGAACATTCCGTGAAAGAGAAAAACAGACAAGATCAATTAAATTTGAAATTGTGGTTATTTGTCAATTAAATTAATTAAATTGGGTATCGGTAATGAAATAATTAGATATCGGCTTAAATGGATGTAATTGAAGCAGGAAAAATGTTTTGAAGGGAATTTTTATAGTATGAGCCTTTCTACTGTTTTCACTTTTCTACTAAATAGGAAATAAATAAAACTTTTCTTTTTATGTTACATAAATGAAAGGTCGTAAATTTTAAGAGATGTACCAAGCATTGTAAACATTTTACATCTGGCTTCAGAGATGTCATTAAATATTTCACACATTTAACTAGCTAAATTTGCTTTCAACCTAACCTTATTTTTGATAGGACGACTATAGTTAAATATAGGCATGTATTTTCACTAAATGATTAGAACAAAATGCTCATTTACTTATTATGAAATGTGATTTCACCTATCTAACGTACCTTATTTAGCCTGAACATAATATTCATAATAACTAATTACTTATTTTACAAAATACTTTGAAACTAATAAAGGATTGTCATTTATTGTTGGCGGATCACCACTAGTTTTCTTTACACTGTTCTGTTTTTCCTAACCATGTTTTCTAGCTGTTGTTTTCAAGTTATTGATTTTAACTGCTGTTCAAATCAGTTAATTTTTTTGCCAACCTGGCATACTGAATCCTACAAAATCTTGCGAATAAATATTAAAATATTCTCGAACCTAACCAATAAAACTGAGCTCATCTTTTCTTGTATTATTCAAACAAACGAGAACTGTATGCATGTAATTTCTTGATTTATATGTTTTTATGCTAGTACTTTGACATTTCATTTCGTGGATCTGTTACCACAGCACACAATTTTTAACTAAACTTTTTGGTCTAAAATTATTTTTGAAAGTAGAACTACTTAACTTAAAAGTAAAGGAAGATTTTATTATGAAACGCACATATTTTGAAGTGTATATAAAGTTTAACTTTAACTAAACTTTTTTTTTATGAATTATTATGAAACCAGCCGTTAATAAACAATGGTATAAAGTACCGTTTGGTTAAACTTTATAAGTGACTATAACGTCATGACATGACCGTTATTTTTTTTTTTTTTCATTATTAACAAGATATACCTATTAACATATACTACACAAATTATTATATGGCAAAGACAAGTTTCTAAATATAATTTTTTCCGTATTATAATATAATTTTTTTCTTGAACAATAAAAAAAGTGGAATCTAATTAAATAGGTTAGTAGATGACATTTGAGAGCAAACCGTTTTTACATGCATTACATAAAAAATTTAAACTCATGAAACCATATTTTCTCCGTACAACATATTTTTTGTTACCTAAAAACCTATTTAAAATTAGATATACCAAATTAGACCCGTTATAACTGCCGAGTTTATTTGAGAAGTGCCAGATAATAGCAAAAAATTATCATTCCTTTGTGAATAAATTTGTGTTCTGACTATTGATACAACGAATACTGAACCGGATACCGGACATCCGATTTATTTTTGGGTGGGGAGTTGATTATCCGGCAGCTGATTATTTGAGGAAAAAAATTAAATTTGCAACTACAAACTAGCACAAGTTTGGTGCTTGGTTACTGGCTGTTTGCGTTTTATGTGATGACGCTTTTGTAATATCATTTTCAGTAATGAGTAACATATTTTATTGCTAAATTTATGACAGTAATTTCAACTAATATTACTGAATGATATCATATTTCTTTTTTTTTTTTTTCATTATCCGGGTCACTATCCGATATCCGACGAAATAGTAATAAATAAGCCGGATGATACGGATACCGGAATGTAACCCATATTTCGTTATAGGGCGCCTATTTTGTAACTAGAAGCGCCAACGAATACCAATTCAGATGGAATACGAACCCCTCCACCATTGTAAAGGTACCCATTTTGAATTGAATAAGTTATACGAGTAGTCTAGAACACTGGAATAGCGTATTCCATTGAAGAATAGGATTGTCAGTGACGCCCAAAATTAGAAACTGGTAAAATGTTTGTATCAACTTAACCCATTTTGAGTTTAAAACTTAAACTTAACTACAAAAAAGACAGTAGAAAACTGGTTTCAGACTTGAAAAGGACAGGTTTAAAAAATAAATAAAAAACAATATTTCAAAAAATACAGAAGCTCGACCGACAGTTGAAAACTGATTTTAGTCTCGAAAAAGACTAATTTTAAAAGAAATAAATATAATATTACAAAGAATACAAAAACAACGAAGATAAACAAAAGCACGAACGAGCAAATGCAGCAAAATGCTCAATAGCTCAGCAAATAAAAATATATTTCGAGAGTACGTTACAAATCAACGTTTTGTGAATCAAATTGTTGGAGTGAGAGAGGAGATGTGTATAGCAGAGGGGGAACATACTCTCCTAACACTTTCTCACTTTTTCATGTTAAAAATAAAATTTAAAATAGCCATTTTCCTGATGTTTTAGAACTAAATTTAAATGCAATAAAAATTAATAATTATGCAAAAAAAAATTGGTCAGCCCGATGCATTGATCTATCTACTATACAATGGTATCAAGTTTGAAGTTATAACTTAATATTTACGAGTGTAGTTTGATTTCTACTAAAGTGCTGTTTAGCGTAGCACTGGCAATCGCCCTAACAGATATTTCATCGTCTTGCAATATTATTATTTGAAATATAAATTAATTTGACGAAGATTATAAATAATATTTTTAGCAGGATGACTCATTTATTATTTTCTTTTATTGTGAGGAAATTATAAAATGAAATAATACTCAAAATTTAAGAATGAAGAAGATTACCATCAGAAACATTTGAGAACATATTTTAGTAAATTTTATAATTAAAACTGTTCGGTAAATTTAAAATTTCAAAATGAATAGATTATTTTTCACAATTTGGTAGAATTCATGAATCTGAATAGAAAATAAAGATGGCGTGCTCGCCATATTGAGTTCATATTCGATATTGCTTTTTAGTTACAAAATAGGGGTCCAGCTTTAGTTTTGACCAATCAGCGAGTGGTCGGCAAATTCTTCATGCAAAATTCATTGCAGGAATGTCCTTCGGTTAGATTTTCGTAGGGTAGGTTAACTTCAGTTAATTTAGGGTAGGTTACCTTAAGTTAGTTTAGGGTAGGATGCATTTTGCATAAATTAGGCTAAGTTAGGGTACATTAGATTAATTTTCTTGCAAGGAATTTTCAGAAATGACTAGGTACTCTACGATGAATTTTCCATAAACCATCCAAACTAAAGCTATATCCCCATTTCTGGTTATTGGCGAATAAATATGATCAGCTGTATTTCTTTTTACTACTCGGTTATGATTTATGATTCAAACTGCACTTCTGAAACAGATTATATCAGATATTTTGTCATTCCATTTGCCGAAATTGATTTCGTCCCACTCACTTATATTCGATTATATTAACTTCGAAAGGTGAATCAGACAGTTCCGATCAGTCACTTGTTTATTTATATGTAGATCAAATTGAACATTTATAGCTACAGTTGAGGTATTTGCGTTCATATCAGAGTAGTTTTTCTTATATGTAATTACACATTTATACGATACTTTGTCCATGAAGTAATACTTAACAGTAAAACTTTTTATTGTCATTTCTGTCACTGGAATATATAAATATGAAAACATTTTTATACAGCAGAGGTTTGATGGAAAAGTAAAGAGAATTTTAAAATTTCGCGCCAGGCCGTTCGTATAATAAGGTGTATTACTTTCAAGTATTACTCCTCCTGTTTGAAATAATTAGAAGAAAACGAAAAGAATTGTGTTTAAACAACTTCTGTATTTCGCACTACGACAGTGCATTGACTGATTTTTTTTTTTCGATAAAAACAACACCGTCTTGATGCCGCAGCACCCGTATTCACTAGACATGGTTCCCTGTGCGTTCCTTCTCTTCTCGAATAAGAAGAGGACAATGAAAGGACTACGTTTCGTAACCAACGAGAAGGTAATGACAAAATCACCAAAGGAACTAAACGGTATACTACAAAGTGTTTTGTATTTAGAAACAAAGTTGGCATAAGTGCATTGCAATAAGGAATACTTTGAAGGAGATATAACGTATACGTTACAAAGGACAAGGCTTTCATTTAATTTTTGATAAATGATAAATATTGTTTTGCATTCACCTTGAAAATAAATGTCGGTTTAAATAAATTTTAAGTTACCTAAGTCCAGCGGCATTTCCACCTTCCGTAACCTTTAGGCAAGGAAGGTATTGTCTTTCGTCAAAAAATTTTTAATGAATAAGCACGGTTTAGGGTCCCCAGAATACGATTTTACTATTTTTTAAGATGTATGTATGTATTTATCCGTGTGTGTGTATGTGTGTGTCTCTGTGTGTGTCTGTGTGTATGTGTGTACGATATACAATATTATAATTGGACAACCAGATGTACCTTTATTTGAAGTTTTTAACAGTTTTTCTTAAAAAACGCAGTTAAATACTATTTTTTGACATTTTATGTTAATATAAATATTAAAGAAAATGCTCTTCTCTATACGGTTTGATTATACATTTTCCTTCATATTAAATAGATGTAGAGTTAAACAATTATAAAGAGATTAACTTTCATAATCAGTTAGTTTTGCTATTTGTCATGGAAACATTCGATATATTCATAAAATTCTAATTGACAGTGTCAAGTGCAAAACCAATGATGGAAAGTATAGGATCAGAAAGTCGTAGTATTCCTTGCGACATGCAGTCGCAGCCTCGCCTTATGATTGGAACTTCCAATGCCGGGATTACAAGGAAGGCCAAAGAGAAGATGGAAGGACTGTATCGCAGAAGACTTGAGATAGGAAGAACTGTGTGAAGAAGATGCGTTGGAGAGGAATGCGTGGAAGAGAAGAGTAAGAAACAGCGATTCTTAATGAATATGGAAAAGCTGAAGAAGAAAGGAAGAAGTATCACGTGCAATTTACATAGTGTATGTTCATGTTATAATTTTATTGGATTTATAGAATCTTCTCCAAGGAACTTGGATTTGTACAAAATATATCGAATTGATGGAAGGTCTTGTGCTTGCCGCACCAGATTTTTTGTATTTGTTAAATGATTTTATGTGTGCAGTGTGAGAATTGAAGACTTCTCATTCACTATGCTAGTACAATAATAATTATTAAACCACCACTGTCCGCATTTCAGTTATCAATATAATTGATCTAATAGGAATTGAACCATGAATGTCGCACATTATCTTCGTCGTCGTTAACCGGTCGACCACCGTGCTAATTTAACTCGCCTGTATGTCATATAAATCGTTGTGAAATAATAACAGTAAGTTTTTTCTGTCATGTTTTTTCTCCAATAACCTTGTCGTTTATTACCAGTAATAAATAATGTATTTATTTTACGTCAAATCATCGAATTTATTCCCTAATGTAAATCGATTAACTGTGACGCATGATCCGTTATTATTCACATATTTTTATTTTCGTGACAAATTTATAACGACGTGAAACCAATCGATCATTTTGAAATAATTACCAGGTTACTTAATCAAATTTTAGTCGCTAATTTATTCATAGACTTGCTAGAAGAAAATGGTCTAGCGAGCGGATAGCTAATTCGCAGTAGGTCTATGAATATACATATTTTAGACGCAGTCTTGGAAACTTAAATTAGTTTTAATTTACCATAAAAATAGAAAAAATAGAATGTCATTTGATTGAGATTAAAGGACTCAGTGCTTCATACATGAGTACCGTAAACATTTTATCTAATTCCGTTTTAAAAAATTGAATTTTACCTAACCTTTTGACTTTATGAAATGTTACTTTATACATAAATGATACGAAATGAGTTTTGTAAAAATCTCTACGTAACTCATTTACGTAAAGAATATTACACAACTGACAACTGATAAAAATAGAAATAAAAATATATCAATAATGATTTCTTTAATATCAATTTATGAATTATTGACTTTACATCAGAAGGAAGATCTATATCTAAATGATACGCCTGCACTGACATAAGCATTAAATTAAAAAAATTAATTCATTTATTTTCTCGGCAACACTTTGGTAAATTGATTTTGGAGTATGTATCATAAAAAAAACCTATAATTTTGTGTATTTTAAAATTATTTTGGCGGAATTAGATAAAATTTTATACATAATACGTTATGAAAACGTAATATTGTTTGACTCACATAATTTGCAAAACACGCTTCGCTCGTTTTGGCAAGTGTTATGTTCATCAAACAATATCACTCTTTTCAGAACTGATTATGTAAATAACTATTTTCTACAATCCACTTATAATAATTACATAAATATACATAATATTAGTTTGAGGTTATCTTGTTTGCTGTTTGACATTCATTATAATTTCAATCCAATACTATATAGAATAACGAAAGTACTTGTTTGTCTTTTTTAACAGATATAGTTTAAAAGTTCTATGTAATTCTTTAGTAGGTACCTACGTCTTATTGTTGAGTAAGCTTCTGAAATTAAAAATCCTATTTACACGAAATGTACCATTTAGACTCAGTAAAAAAGAATTGTAGATATTTTAAAGTACAATATCTCCATTAATAATGAAAACTACGAAGATGTCATCTATCTCATTAAATATCTTTCATATCTAACTTTGTGAGGTGAGCAATAATGCTGTATTCCGCTTTGCTATACGAAATAAATATTAAATATTATAGCCAACTTAAACTACCACGTTCCTTAATGCAAGAAATAAAAATCTTATTTTTTTAAACGTTGCAACTTGCAAAATGACAGTTAATATATAATAAACTCTATCAGCAGTTAGATATCTTTGCATTGTCTGTAATACTGTAATACAATTTGAAACAGTTTTAAACTTATTTAATATTGATATAACCTTTAAAAATTTTGTTTATCACTAATGTAAATAAATTATTTTACATTGTTTATTGTACCTATGTAGAATATGGAAAAAATATTTATAATGTTGAATGAATTATTGGGTATTTCTTTTGGCTTCTCAAATATAAATAAATAATAATTTGCGTTGGTCTTTTCACACGATTTGGATGTTTTTACACAAGATTTTATTATTGTAACACTTCACATACACTAATTTGCATATTAATGTATTGGCATTTTACAACTTCTCGGTAGATTCAGATCACGGTACCACAACATCCAGAAGAACAATTCATATGTTTAGTCATATTACTTTCATTCACGCAGATATTTGTTCCGGCATTTAGGGATTGAACTTAGTAAATAAATTTTCATTACCTTTCACTACCTATATACAAATTACTTAATCGCTAAAATATTTTTAAAAAATTGTTAAAGAGCAATAAATTCTGTATCTAAATCGTTAAATTATATTATTTTACATTTAATACACGTGAGAGAATAACATTTGCAAATATAGTTTTTATGTGCCTTTTATTATACCTAGTAAACTCATTTTCTCCAAAATGATAAAACTATAATGTTAATTACAATTTACAATCCATGAAAAACAATAAATTATTTTTTTATTTAAGTAATTTATATACGTTTGTAAATATTTAAATTTTGCATTTAATTATCCATAAAATATATTTTTTCTTGTAATGGACAGCTCGATTCTCGAAAAAGTTTAAGATAATCCTCATTTTTAGATTAGCAAATTCTACTCTAATTTTGATAGTTTATATCTTAAAATATAGTCTAATCTATTCCTAGAATCTACCTTTTTTGATAATATATTGAAGATTAAATTTTAAAAACCGGAATAGAGTAGAATTCATTAATCCAAAAATAAGAATTAGCTTAAACTTTTTTGAGAATCGGGCTGGGAGTGTATAAATTTTGAACAAAATTTTCCTATGTTCGTGTTTGAACGAACATCCTAAATCATACGGTGTTTATAAATTTTGCATGAATATTTTATTAATCTTCACGAGATGAAAATACTACCTATGTTTGGATAGGAATATTTTACGAAGAAGGATTACGAGTATAAATTGCATAAATGAATTTATGTGCTATCAGGCTTAATTGATCACTTTATATGCTTTCTTAAAGGTGTAAATTGTTGCTTCATAGTTTGCTTCGAGTACATATTACTTCACAGACCACCTAAGGCCTAAGGTAATGCTTTTATTTCAAAATACCTAATTGTTAGTGTGATAATGTAATATTTACCGGGTGTAACAAGAAAACCGGGCCATAGATGTTTAACAAGGGAAATCAGTTTTTCCTTGTCCAAGAGTGGCCTATTAATTTTAGTCAAAATCACCAATATGCCCCCTTGTTGTAGCACAATAGAGCAAGACTAAGTACAAAGTCATTTGCAAGGGCCTATGTATGTGATAAACCGAAAATGTGTATCAATATCTGTGATATAGAGCAATGCTATAAGTTGACTTATATCTTGGTAATTAAGAATTGTATTACAATGACCTATTTACACCATAATTGTAACAATATAATTTATCATGTATTAAAGTTTCAGAGTCGTAGAGGTACCGCGTATCTATTTTCCGTGATATATAAATTTCATATATAGAGTACATATGGCAGAAAACGACGTGCGAGTTTTTGGAATTACAAACCGTTTGAAACTAAATTAAACTTGTATCTTAAACTTCTGTATATAAGCCGGGGCCGATCTGTAGACAAGATCAGTGGTGTTTGAGATTTCAAATCACGACATCGTCAAGCAAGAAAGAGTGGTAAGTTGAGTAAGTATATCATCCTCCCAAAACCGTCCACCGTCCGTCCAAAACCGTCCGTCCTCCCCCCGGTATTGCCTGCGTTTGACACACTAAGTTTTTGGGGAACGCAAGGTGGGCAATATAAAAGATAACGTCCAGAATATTCGAGTGAGATTTCACAAGAATTATTCTGGAGGTCATCTGCCTTCCAAAACCGTTCGTCCTCCCGCCGGTATTGTCTGCGTTTGACACCCTAAGTTTTTGGAGAACGCAAAATGGGTAATATAAAAGATAACGTCCAGAATATTCGAGTGAGATTTCACAAGAATTATTCTGGAGGTCATCTGCCGTCCAAAACCGTCCGTCCTCCCGCCGGTATTGCCTGCGTTTGACAGCCTAAGTTTTTGGGGACCGCAAGGTGGGCAATATAAGGGAAAACATCCAGAATACTCGAGTGAGATTTTACAAGAATTATTCTGGAGGTTATCTACCATCCCTTTCTCACTCCGCCCAGTATCCCTGAAGCGACGCCACTTCCCCAGAACACTCTGACAGATCGCACTCCACATATCGCGGTGCCGCGGTCAATTTCCGTGCTCACGGCGCCACCGACGCCCGGCGTCGGTTTTGAGATTTGAATAGAAATCGACGCAGAAGACCGTGGTTGTCGATACAAGCTAACGCTAGGAGGTTTTCTCGCAACCCTGTCCCGCCGTTTTATAGAACTTTTCCAAGGAACTTTCGGTATGGAATTTGTAGAAAATAGTTATGTTCGTGTTAAAATTTTACTGGATATATAGAATCTTTTCCAAAGAACTGTTGGTATGGGATTTGTGCAAAATGCATAGAATTGGTGGAAGGTAATGTGCTGACCACATCAGATTTTTTTCTATTTTTTACCATTTTTGTACAACAAAAATTTGAATACTCTTTTTTGCTCGCCTTTTACCTTAAAAATATTGACTAATATTCGTTCAATTCTATAATATATCATTTTCAACAATCTGTCTAATAGCAGACTGCCACACCCAAAAGTATGAGTAGAGCTCATGATGATATATCTCTTACCACTGGCTCCAATTTTATAAAAATTACATATCGCAAAATAAGACATAATTCACTGTTCGACAGCTAATGGCTGATCGTTTGATACGACCTTTGTGCATTATGCGAATTTTTCCCGCGTTATCTTCTGTTTTCTCGAACAAAAGATCTCGGTGCGTTTGCCGTGGAATGCAGGATTGCGACACGAGGATATGTATAGTAGCCTGGAGACTTCTTGTGTAATAAACAATTCGCATTGACATTAGACGACTAATAAATAACTGCAGTAATGATGAACGGCGCAAACACACACTTATTCACCATTTTTCACGCCTCTAAGGTCACTAGATTCTGGAGATCTTATCGAGAGGTAAGATAGATGAAATGTTAAGTCCTCTAACTTGTAAAGACGTAAATATATTTACTAAATGTTCCAAGAAAGATTTATTATAGAAGTAGAATTACATCATTTGTAAATTTTGAACTCAATAATATTTGAAGGATGTTGCTTTTAAACATGCAGTGTATGTGCATAATTTACTATTTACATACAAGGTAATTGAAAAATATAGGGATAAATGGCTTTTTCTATATTATTAATTTTAAATATATAATTTAAATTACAAAGTTGGTGGCGAAGGCGAACCTAAATTCCATTTTTTACCTCCTGCTACCCTTGGTAAGGGAGGTATAGGGATCATGCTAAAAATCTCATATCGAGATTTTAGTAAATGACCACGTTTTAAGGTCCCTAAAATCCATTTTTAACATTTTCACGATGATGTCTGTATGTGTGTATGTGTGTGTGTGTGTGTGTGTGTGTGTGTGTATGTGTGTATGTGTGTATGTGTGTATGTGTACGAATTTTGTTTGCACTCTAACTCAAATACTATCATTCTGAAAATTCTGAAACCTTGTATTTTTACCCTAGAAGTCATTAGATTTTGGTGTAAATCGGATAAACGTAAATGGTACTTTACTTGAAGCTCATAATGGTTTTTCTTCAAAAAATACCATTAAATGCCATTTTTTCGAATTTTATGTCTTATGAAAATTAAAGATTATTGAATTTTCTACAGGAATACATTAATACTTTTTCTATATATTTTACAGATAAATTTTAAAATATTTTTTTTTATTAGTCGCGAAGCCTAAGATAAAAACTATTCCTTTGTTACACAGTTCATTTTTCAAATGAATGTAACTAACAGTAAATGTCACTGTCAGAAAACTTATCACTTCAAATTAATAATAGTGACATTTTAAAAAGAAAATAGTAAATAAAGCAATAGTTTTCTGCAATGGAACAGTTTTGCAGCGTTAGCAAATACGTAGGTAGGTATGTATCTAAATTAATAAAAATTAAATAGCGGGAGGTCCTATATTCTTCTTTCGATTACATCGGAAGCGATATCATCGATTTTTTTACCGTCCAGCACCTTTAGGTAAGAAAGGTATTGTCTTTTGTCAAAAAATTCGGTAGTGAGTTTTAATGAATAAGCACATTTAGGGTCCCTAGAATACGATTTTACTTGATTGTGTGTGTGCCTGTGTGTGTATGTCCGTGTGTTCCGACATTAACTCCAATACTACAATTCTAAAGATTATAATTCTTTCATATTCCTCTTCTTTACATCCATATGAAGAGCTGATTAGATTTTGGTTATAATTGGTCAACCGGAACTTCTCTAATTTGAAGTTCTTAACAGTTTTTCTTGAATTTTTGATATTTTTATTTATACATTTTCCTTCATATTCAATAGATATAAAGTTAAAAAATTATAAAGAAATTACCTTTCATATATGAGCCAGTTTTGCTATAACAGCTGATATATTCAAATAATTCTAATTGACATATATCAGTGTCAAGTGCAATTTACATAGTGTATGTTCGTGTTATAATTTTATTTAAAAAATAGGATATGTTCGTATTACAATTTGCTGGGTATATAGAATTTTTTTAAAGGAACATTTGGTATGGGATTTGTACAAAATATATAGAATTGACGGAAGGTACCGTACTGGATACAACAGATTTTTTTATATGAATTTTATATGAAAAGTTCTGACTTATATTGATTCACCTCATTATTTAGTAAGGTACTTGAAAAGTGCAATAAAGTTCGTTTTTTTTTAGTGATTGATATATTTTGGGTTGTATAAATAAATCTAATTGACAGATGTGTAATTTACATAGTGTATGTTCGTGTTATAGTTTTATTGGGTTTATAGAACCTTTTTCAAGGAATTTTGGGTATGTAATTTGTAAAAAATAGTTTATGTTCGTGTTACAGTTTTACTGGATATGTAGTATCTTTTCCAAGGAAGTTTTAGTATGGCATTTGTATAAAATACATAGAATTGACGCAAGGTAATGTGCTGGCCACATTAGATTTTTTTAATTGGTGTTTATAAGGCGCTACTTCACGCTAACTCATTGCTGGCGTGGAGAGTGCACCACAGGGGTCACTTTTGTGCCATTTAAAATTCGAAATATGTGACGTTGGTCGAGACCGAACCCGGTTTCCTAGGTTCTCGAGAAACACTCAGGTACGCGGCCACGAGACCCCATTCTACTTTCATAAAATATTTTTTAGGTCCATAAACTACTACTTCCTGATATTTTCCATGTCAATGTTAAAATTAGTTGATATGTTTGTTTTCATATATCATCTTACAAAAAATATTCAAATTAAAAATGATGAATGGTGCATGTAGGAAGTAGGAAACATAATATTCGTGTTGGTTACAACTTCATTAATTCCGTATCCACTTATAAGTTGATTTCTTGTTAATAAAATTTCATTGAACGTTCCCAAGCATCGCGTTCTCAAGTTATTTATTCATTAAGGAGAATTACGTGCACGTTGAGTAAGAAATACAACAGCAACAGCAGATAGAAAAATGGCAACACCTCTGCATATTACATTCCAAGACATAAAACAAACACGCATCTAAACATAACTACAACAAAACAAAAACAGCATACATTCATTCATGCATGCACGTATTAATTGGCAGAAGACTCCGTAAATGATGTTCGAATGTTTTACAATTAGAAGAGCAGGAAGAAAATTGTAAAGGCTTGCTAAAAATGTATAAAAGATTTACTATATAAAATTGCAATAGATCTTATAGTATTCCTCTCGTCAGAAAGGCATTGCGCAATAATAATCTGTTTCAAAACTTTTTAATTTTTTTGAACATCTAACGTCGCATGGTAATTGGGCATTATTAGATTCGACATATTTCTATGATTTTTAAATAATGAAAGAATTTATATTGTTGCAATAACAAGTTTCTATAGATACTCTTATTAATTTCAATATCAAACTTATTTTGACTGTTTTTCAATGTCGTACCTCTTTGGTGTCTAATTTTTATTTTTAAAGTAATTCAAGCAATTTTTTCAACCCACATATCCCTAAAGTATGATTGTAAAAATATTATTGGAAAGTTCATAGAATAGCATAATGATATTTTCTCGATAGGAAAGGCCCTAAAAAGTCATTAAAGTGCATATAGCCTTTAATCACTTGATCAGCATTGTATATAATTAAAACGCAAGTGAAGTACTGGTTGCAATAAACGCAAAAATAGGAAGCAGTATTAGAGAGTCGTATAACTTAAAATATCAATATTATACATAAATATAATGGAAGCGTAGGTAACCTTTTCGAATAATATGTATTTCCATGGTTTTTATATAATGGAATGTTGTTATTATTAAAATGACTAGTTACTATAGGTACTGATATTGACTGCTAAGTGGTTTTCACGACCAAGTAATTTCAATTTCCAATTTGAATTTCTACTTTGCGTCAAAGCTTGGAGCTTGTGTCTTAATGCCTTAATAACAACATGATTACAATTTCCAATTTCAATTCCTAATTCTAACCTTGTAATTTCTATTCCAATTTGAAGTAACGCATGCGCACACTGTTACTAAACGTTAGATGTGAAGCTCAGAGCTGTCATTATTTTGTTAGTCTTGGAGGTTATTGTGCAAATCTACAAATGAATCGCAAAAAAGGTGTTCAGCTTCAGTTATCTTTTGTCAAAAGTCTCGATGTAAACAAAACTGTGCAGAAATGTAAATAAAAAGCACAATATACGTATTCGGAATCTGATAGTTTGCGCATGCTACAAATTGAAATTACATACTACTGTGAATGTGTCAAATTCAAAGTGCAAAGTAGAAATTTAAATTGGAAATTGAAATTATTTGATTCTGAACGCAGCTTTATGTATACGTACCATTTAAACTTTAATAGCTATAACTTCAGGGGATTTTCTATACTCCTTTGGGAAGCTATTACAGATATGTCTTTGTCTTCTTCTCAAGGTGCTTAACAAATATTCGAAATTCCAGTCATACGGCATTTATTCTTACAAAATCATCGTTCTGCTATACACTTATGCCTTCTTCAGCTTAAGAATTCTCAAGTCTATTTTGAGAACGAAATATCAAGTACCTATTTGCATATTTAAATAATATGCTTTTTCGATTTTTTGTCCGATGTTTGTAACACTAAATGATTAAACGAATGTATTTATGTGCACAAAATTTTATGTTTAAGAATCTTTAAGATATTACTTATACCGAGGAAGGTAAAGTGTATATCGTATAACGTCTGTTTTGTAAGAACATACTCGTAAGTGTTGTATGACTGAGATTTCGAGTTTTTATTAATATCTGATCTACTCCACAGCTATAAATTCACGCTTCGCCATATATTCCTATCCAAACACACTTCTTTCGCCTCGGTCAAATTCATAACTTGCTCTTCTTCTCTTTTCAATCGGAAACTTTCTTCTTTCACATTTATAAGGTGCATAATTTCGTATAGTAGACTCTCCCATATCCGAAATAATGTGAGATTATTTTTAAATTATAAAAAAAGGTTTATTTTAGACGCATTTTATGTTAGTTTTATGTCGTATTTTATTCAATTCTGACGTTGGTGTATAATAAGTGATTATCGTAAAATTTATAATATATCATTTCCTCTGAAAAGCACGTAAACTAACATTGCAAAATCTTAATCTAATAACATAACTGTCAATGTATTGGTTAATTACTAGTAGCAATCAATTTGACATTTTTAAATTATATTGCAATGTAACAATTTTCCTTCTGGCGAATGAATTATTCATAAAAATGTGAATATTGGGCAAGGACAGTACGTTAGCCTTCATGAAATGTCATTTAGAAATGTAGTCAATTCAAGTCTATTCCGTAAGGTAGAAATTGCTCTGGTAACGTCGTCGAGTAAGCCTTGGCCTTTGCTCTGGCGGTCACCGCATTCTAGATCCAGAATATTGAAACTTAGATTTATTAATGAGTAAGTATGTGATTTATGGGCTCAAATTACTTTATTAACTTAATTATACAATACAAGGAATTCAATGCGTCAGTCTTTAACAGCAACAAAAAGGGTAATTTTTTATACAACTTATACAGGATACGGCGAATATCATATTTGGTTTTAAAAAAACTTTTGTTGTAAATAAAGAAATCTGTTGTGGCCAGCACAACACCTCTCGCCATTTCCATATTAGGCTATATAAGTATTATATTGCACTTCGCTTTCAAACCATCATTTTATAACGAAAAATTACAGAACTTTATGTCCATCCAGACATACACACACACAAACACACACACACATACACACATACACACATACAAATATCCACACACACACACACACATCATTTTAAATATGTTATAATCGGATTCTAGGGATCTCAAATCGTGCTTATTCACTAAAATCTGGATATGCTAATTTTAGCATGAATCCAATACCTCTTTTAACGAGATGTAAAAAAGTTTTTGTTTAATTATTTTACCACATTTTGCATAACCTCAAAACCAAATTAACTTTAAGTAACGTTAAGTAACGTTACAAAATAGGGACAAGACTTTTGCCCCATCCTTTACTAGTTTAAATTTGGTTTCATTTTGTTAAGTTACATTCAGTTATAAATAAACAATTATATTATCAGTTTACTATGTACTAATTTTTGGATGTAACATACTGTTTTTTATTTGTAACTGTCCATACGGCAACTCACGACAGCGTTAAAAACCTCATGGAGAGAGCTCCATTTAGATCACCATTGTTTTATTTGAATTTGTCGTCCGACGGATTTGAACCCGGCCCATCAGACTCACTTAAGTACGCTGTCCTATTATTTTAAATGTATTACAAAATTTCAGATTTGTAATAATTAAATATTAACTTTTAGATGAATGTTAATAATTTAATATTTTTACCAAGTCTATTTGTAAATAAACCAAATATCTCGATATTTTTTAGATTGTTAAAAAAATTAACGGTTATAATACTTCTTCTTCTTTAGCTCCGTATTCTACAGTTGGACGTAGGATTTTCTTTTCTCATTTAATTTTTAATCCACCCTTCCACTTCTTTTTGTCCTTTGCCATCAGTTTAATTTTTTCCAGCTATTTAATCTCTTTTATTTCCGAGTTTTGTTATTTTTCCTTCCCGTATTTTCCTCAGTCTTCCTCTTCCCCTATTTTTCTGATATTATTTCTTCCAGCTTTCAATATTTTTCTTACTAGGTTGTTCTGATCTCTCATCACTACGTGTCCGTACAGGTTCAGTTGTTTCCGTTCTATCTTGGTTACTAAATTTATTTCTTGATTTTTTCCTGTGATCTTCCTGAGGTATTTCATTTCCGTTGCATTTATTTCTTCCACCTGTTTCTTCTTCGTAATCCAGGATTCGCTACGGTAACTGATTGTTGGTACAGTTATTGTATCGTATACCTTTATTTGAAATCTTCACTAAAGTTCACAGAAATGATATTTAAAAGCTCAAAAGTCGGCACTAAATTAATTCATTATACGGCGATTTAATGCAATTGCTCTGTTGTCAACCTGATGATAATTGCTGTACTTGTAAGATAATTTGGATAGGGGTACAATGTACAACAGTAAATTTGCACTTAAAGTGATAAAAATATGTACAAGAAGAATGAACTAAATAATTCCGATGAATAAGTTTTAGATAAAAAAATCTGATGTGGCCAACGTAAAACCTCCCGCTATTTAATTTTTATTAATTTAAATACATACCTACCTACGTATTTAATAACGCTGCAAACTGTCCCATTGCATAAAAGTATTGCTTTATTTACTATTTTCTTTTTAAAATATCACTATTATTTATTTATTTATTTATTTATTGAAACTAAACAGGCACAAGGGCCTAATTACATAGTTCCATTAAAAACTAACTTATACACTAAATTAACTTACTCTAAAAAATACTTTCAAATACTTAACTAATGTAACTATATTGTCTGTATATATATCTACATTATTGTTATTAATATTATTACAAATTAGGCAACATCTTATTAAAGGGGAATTTTTCCTAATTTCTAATTTATATCTTTTAATATAAAATATATCTTTTGGTTTCGAAAAAATATACATTGGAACATAAAAAGGTAATTTTGATAGTAAGTTAGGACACTGAATAATATTCTGAACTATTTTACAAATAAAAATAATATCTGAAATGTTTCGTCTGGTTTCTAATTTCAAGAAATTAAAAATGCTTAGTAGTGTGGTATATGGCATGAAAGTTGGATAAGTTCTAAATTTCTTGAAGTACAGATATCTTAAAAATTTCTTTTGAACTTTTTCAACTATTTCCTTGAGATATAGCTCCGATGGATTCCAAATTACACTAGCATATTCTAGTTTAGATCTTACTAATGCATTAAAAAGAAGAACAAGTGGTTGAGTTGATCTGAAAAGATACGAGTTTCTTATTATATAACCTAATGATTTTACTGCACTGTTTACTATTATATCTATGTGATTATTAAATTTCAAATTTTCTTGGAAGTTTATTCCTAAATCTTTAATGTCGGATTTTTTGTATATTACTCGATTATTTATTAAATAATTATAATTGCTATTAGTTTTCTTTGTGGAATATTTAACATGGTAACATTTATCTAAATTCAATAGCAAGTTATTCCGTACGCTCCACTCGTAAACATTATCTAAATCTTTTTGTAATAATTCGGCGTCATTTTGATCGTTTAGTGCTCGAAAAATTTTGAAGTCATCAGCAAAAAGAAGTTTGTTTGAACTTTTTACACATGTAGGTAGATCGTTTATATAAAGAAGAAAAAGTAGGGGTCCTAAGTTAGACCCTTGCGGTACACCTGATAGAACCTTAAATTTTTCAGAATAATGACTTTGGTAGGTTACGAATTGATACCTTGAGTGTAAATATGATTTCAATAGTGACATTGTATTATTAGAGAAACCACTTATGGATAGCTTATTTAACATAATGTTATGATCTACTTTGTCAAAAGCTTTTGCAAAATCAGTATAAATCACATCTACACAATTCCCCTTATCTACTTCTTGTGTCACATACTCCATAAACTCTGTTAAATTTGTCTGTACTGATTTACCTCTTACAAATCCATGTTGTTCTTCACATATTATGTTTTTAACATGATAATAAATTCTCTCAAATAACAACTGCTCGTAAACTTTACATACTGCAGATATAATTGATATAGGCCTGTAATTTTGTATGTGAGATATATCACCGGATTTAAATATCGGTGTGATTTTACTTGTTTTCCACATAAATGGAAATGCCCCTGATTTAATTGATTTATTAAAAATTAGTAGTAAAGGTTCCCACAATATTTCAGAGCAGCCCTTTATTATATAAGGTGGAATGAGATCGGGTCCAGCGGATTTTTTTGGTTTTAATTTCTTTATTGCTTGAATAACTTCTTTTTTGCTGACTTAATTAATTTGAAGTGATAAGTTTTCTGACAGTGACATTTACTGTCAGTTACATTCATTTGAAATATGAACTGTGTAACAAAGGAATAGTTTTAATCTTAGGCTTCACGACTAATAAAAAAAAATATTTTTAAATTTATCTGTAAAATATATAGAAAAAGTATTAATGTATTCCAGTAGAAAATTCAATAATCTTTAATTCTCATAAGACATAAAATTCGAAAAAATGGCATTTAATGGTATTTTTTGAAGAAAAACCATTATGAGCTTCAAGTAAAGTACGATTTCCTTTTATCCGATTTACACCAAAATCTAATGGCTTCTATTCCTATTAGAATAAGGTAAAAATACAAGGTTTCAGAATTTTCTGAATGATAGTATTTGAGTTAGAGTGCAAACAAAATTCGTACACATACACACATACACACATACACACACACACACACACACATATATACACACATACACACATACAGACATCATCGTGAAAATGTTAAAAATGGATTCTAGGGACCTTAAAACGTGGTCATTTACTAAAATCTCGATATGAGATTTTTAGCACGATCCCTATACCTCCCTTACCAAGGGTAGCGGGAGGTAAAAAACATAATTTTGAGTGTTCTTTGCGATAACTTCAATATCCGAGGTTAGCAACGTTGAATACCAGACTGACACATTATATTTAAATATAACCTATAAAATATTCCTTTCATTGTTACAATTTTTTGATTTCAAATAATATTTAATATGCATCTCGGCACTGTAGTTCCTTTTTATCACTCATATAGTTTATTTTCCTCAGCCTGGGGCTTAGGTAAATAAATTCCAAATTTGTGATAATAAATAGAACTTCAGTGCCTTGATACATAAATAACCGTTATTTTTGTTTTATTATCTATATCTTTTTACCGAATATTGGTTATAATTCAAATATCCCAAATTCTAATTTAATTTCCATATTAAAATTTCTTTTATGGTAATATGTGTAATTACCGAAATCTTCATAAAAATCTGTTAAGAAATTCATAATAATTTATATCGAACGCATTCACCAGTTAATTTGTAGAATTTGAATATGTACAGTACACAATACATTATTACAAATTTTTATATTTATATCCAAATAATTCATAATTCGATCTAAATTAAAGATTCATAAATAAGATATTTCATCATCTCTACAAAAATATGGGTAGATACAGGCACATATCATAATTTATTCATTTTTGAGTTCGAAACACATAAGTCAAAAGATTAACGTTCACATTCCATATACAAATTATTTTGGAATTCAATTCTAATAATTTTAAGCCTGAAAAGTTCATCTAGCCATAAATAAAATAATGTATTTAAATTTAATAAGTTATATGAAGGTTTTTACAATCGCAATAGTAAAATTTACGAATATTTATAGTAAAAATAAAATAAGGTAAAAATAGTCTCAATTTATGAGAATGTAGGTATGTAGTAGATGAATATCATAAAATTTAACATCTGTTGATTGGTTAAATTAGCATATCTAATCTATGGAGTGGCATAAAATTAATATGTACTTATCGTAAAGTCCCAAAATGAAAGTATTACTTATTCTAATGCCAATCGGCAACATCAAAGATATTGACCGTTTAGTGTGAACAAGTGATTAAGTGCGATTAGCGAGCATTTGATTAACATTGTTTCATCTCTTTCGATATTTAAAATAAAAATTATAGAAAAATTAATTGCACACTGAAAGCATTTGCTCAGAAATAATTTATAAACGATTGGGAGAGATAAAGCAATGTTAATCAGATACTCTCTAATCACCCTTAATCATAGTTCATATTAACGATCATTGTATCCACCGTTGATACACTTTGACTACATTGAATGTTTATTATATCACTAAGTTTTTCCATTAATATGTAGAAGTGTCAGTATGTTCTTGTGATGTGAATTTGTACAATTTTGAATGGATCTTATCGAAATACAATTATTACATTATTATTTTGTGACTTTAGTGAAATAATTTTCCGACGAAATGTCTAACGTTCGTGAATTCTACTATAATTTTAAAATGGATGTGATTGTTGATTTTGCAATATGTATTATTTAACGTGTTTTTTAGGTTTATGTGACATGGTTTATTTAAGTTTTATGATAAGAATGTTTGCTTACACTAATGCTGCATAATAAATGTAAATATGAATAAATATATCTTTAGAATTTACACTTCCGTTATCTTGTTTAAATATTGTTTGTTGTTGCATTTATTTTATTGCTACATGAAATTTACTTTAAATCAGACAGCTAAATTCCTTATAAGTAAAACTAGTTTTGCTTTTAGATTTCATTCGTGTATTCTATTCGACCGGAACATTATTTTAAATTTATTTACAGTAATTTTCAATTTATTCTTTTACGTATATTACCATAAAATTATTTATTTTTATTATTTACTTAGGTAATTTTCATAACTTTCAGTGAAGTTGTTACTTTTGTTAGTATTATGCTAATTACTATAACTTGTAGTTGTGTAAATGTCAACTGAAAAAAACTTTTCAATAAACTTATGAACAAACTCATTCACTAGGTACTCAATTATTATAATTATATTTATTTAAGTCTCACAACATCTTATTCTTATATATACTAATATTATTATTTTCTTTTTCATAATTTTTAGGTTATATTTAGTACGATATCATTAACAAACATTACTGACCTTTCTTTATCTTTGGATATAAAAGCGGCAGCGTTTTGAATTATTCTTTCATACTCAAAATGAGTGGACGCACTTTTAACAATACTACTATAGCTATTTGTGTATTAAGAGCGCAAAACAATATAAATACGAATAGAATCTACTCGTATATTAGTTAATAATTCAATATTATTATGAAAATCCATAATGGCAATATTAAATATCACACACATAATTAGCAATTTCATCGTGTTTATAAAAACATGCTAGTTGTATCTAATTTGTCCTGATTATTACGTCGTGTTATCTGATTCAAATGGCTAATCTTCCTTGTCTAATGCGTGGTGTTCTTGCATCACATGTTAATCGATTACAAGGTAACATTTTTATATCGCGTACCGTTCATCTCCTCAGTTGAGTGAGCCATCGCCAACTTATAGCTCTTAAAGCTGATTGAAGACCTCTTATAAAGTTATACGCGACCACCCAATGTCTACACTGCTAACAAGAAAGATTTCGTACTCTGCCTTGCAAAATTGCGCAATATAATTATAAATATTGAGATGTTTTAGTTTACTATAGGCTATCCAGCGAATCAAGCGGTTTACGTCATCGTTTAGGGACTTTTGAAATTTTCTTTGTTTGTTTAAATATATTTTATTAACGGTATTTTATTGTTTTTTTTTTATTATTAGGGAGTTATTGCAACTTCTAAGATGAAAGAACGTAAACGTTAACCTTATGTAGAAAATACTTTATTTTAGAAATAAAGGACTTTCAATTTCAATGTTTACCGCATTTAATTAGTGTATTCACGGACGCTAACGTTAACGCTAAAAGCAACACAAACGAGGTTACATCCACACTTTTCACTGAAACATAACCTCAAAAATACAGAACGTGTGACGTTAAACGCTCGCTATTCCAGTGCACATAACGTTTCTCCTTATTCATAAAACGTGAACCTTATTAGTACGCATGCGCACTCAGGCTGTCACATGACTTTAAAGTGCACGTTATTTTTGCGTTGAAGCTGCAATAACTCTCTATTATTATATATTTGACACCTTAATAGAAATAATTATATTTGGATATATTATTATTAAGTAAATTTTTGCAAATTGACGTTTGATTATATTTTTTTAATATTGGTAATTCTGTACATGTATATTACTAAATATCAAATGTCTATAATATACTTTTCAACCTGCATTGTGATTTCATTTTGTTTTTGGTTTCGTTGTTCATTGACAAAATGTCAAATGCTCTGTCATGTCAAATTCAAGAGCTTGTAGTTAATTTATTGACTTATTTTGAAAATGAAAAGTAGAATGGTAGGCTCTTACTTATACTGAATTGTATTATTGAGGTAATATTGTGTTCTATTTGTTAGTAATAATTTGAAAATTAAATCTATATATACAGCGTATCGCAAACGCTATACGCAATGTACAGAAACAGTGAGAAATTGTATGGTATTCAGTATTCTGTATTTTTTAGGTATCTCACTAGATAATTTGTTGCATGTAGATATTACAAGAATGAAGTATTTATAACGGCGTAAGCGGTATCGTTCAGAATATTTTAAATAAAATTGGATTTTGCTGGAAAAAAAATATACCAGAGGTGTTACCTTTTTAAGAAAGATTTGGATTTATGAAGACAACCTACAGATCATATTTTAATCCGTTTTACATGCTCATGTAAACTTTTTAACATACGACGCCATTGTTTCTAGTGATATTGTATTTATGACGTAAACCGCTTGATTCGCTGGATGGCCCATACTTTTGTACTCGTATTTAGACAGATTTTAGGAAATATCTTTCATTTTGATGCATTTATAGGGATTAGGAGAGAGCGTTAAGTTAATAATGGGGTCCTCCACCATAGTAACTAATTACAACATAGGTCATTTATATGGCTGATGATTCCATAAATTATTTATTTATTGCATCCAAACCATACATAAATACGAGTAATTCAAAATACACTCTATATCTCCGAGTTGGCCTCCCACATCATCAATTTCGGATGCGAAACTTTTATTTTCCAACCAACGGCGAAAAATTAAAAAGAAACGATACTGTAACCGCAGTAACAAAAGTCATTTTCAAATATTTGAATTATTTGAATGTCATTCTGTCACTCGTGTGGTGAAAGGTGATTTTGGTATTGTGTTTTGGATATTTCGTCAGTTCTTGATATTATGTTGTGCATTTTGCTATTGCAAATATGGCATTTCCAGATTGTCGATAACTATTGCAAGAAATTACTTTTAGACAATAAAAAGGCAGTTCGTCAAAAGTGCGCTATAAAGGTATGCGTCCTGCATTTTTATTATTTTAAAATATATAGAAACAATGTCCACGTCGTCAAGCGAGAAAGAAAATATTGTTACTTGTGCAAGTTTCTTAATTATAACAGCATTGAAAAAGAAGAAAGCAGAAAGAACCCGTAAAAGAAGGTTGTGGAGAAAAAAATTATTTGCAAACTGTGGCATATTTAGAGACGCACTAATTTCTTGAAGCGAGTCTTTCTTCATATTCCGCTTTTTGTGATGAAGATTTTTTGGATTCCATAAACTAGGATGCACTTCATATTGTTCGATTAAATTAATAATTTTCTCTTCACTCCACTCCATTGTTAAAAGAACTAACTACACTTTTAAGATCGATAATCACCCATGAACGTCCACACTAGAACTGCTGTTTGTTAACACTTTCTTTGAAGTTACCGCTCATGTAGCGAACTTTGGCAGAACTCGAACCCAAATACGAACTGCTCGCGATCTCTGATACACACCGACTTCTGCAGAGGTTCGCGAGCTATTCGCGAACTTGGTCTGTACGCGGCTTAAGAATTAATAAAACTTTTTGAAAACATTTCTTCACTGAATTCTTTACTGTGAAGTGTACATTTTGACTACTAGGTAGTCATCATCAGTTTCATACTAATACATGACATAAAAAATCCAGCACCACAGAGGTCACTTTTGAACGATTTAAAATTTGAAATATTTGGTGTCGGTCGGGATCGAATCCGGTTCTCCAGATTCGCGACTTAGCTTTCACGCGCGTGGCCGCGAGACCCCATTCTATATCGTGATTTCGATGACAAATATAAATAAATATTGTATATAAACACTGAACAACAAAGTGGCACGATATTTTTCATCACTGATAATACAATAAAAATAAATTTTAAAATAAGTCAGCTATACTAACTACAATGTAATTCATCTAACAGTAGTGTAGTATAAAGGATCTTTCATTAGGAGTAATAGGATTTTAATTTTAAATAAAACAAAACCGGTTTGACATATCAATTTAGTTTTTGCTTTATTTTGGAGCTTGGACAATGCAATAATGTGTGGAGCAATATATCGTTCAAATATCCACTGACGCAAACAATCGCCCCAACTTTTGTAAGAAATAAGGTCCGTTAACGCCGCCATGTCTTGTGGTTTGTTCTCGCACCAATATCGGAAATTTTGTTTATTAACAAAGTCATTCACCAAAAATGCGCCTTGTCTGAAAAGATGATTTTTTGGCCAAAATCATAATTATCTTTCAAGTGCTCAAGGGTACAATCAGCAAACTCCCAATGCAATCTGTGATGGTTTGGCTTCAGTTCTTGAATCAATACGACTTTGTAAGGATGATCCTTACGCAAAATTCTCCAAATTGACTTTTGAGAAAGCCCCAAATGTTGAGATCGTCTTGAAATCGACAAATTTGGGGACCCAATTCTCTGGTGAACAAAGTTGGGCACCCACAACTGAGCTCGAACTTTATAATATTTTTTAATCATTTTAAACGTTCAGGAAGGGTTAAACGCTGCGTGAATATTTTGACACCTGAAAGTAAAAAAAAAAAATATCAGAAACGAAGAAATCTCTATTGAAAAACCTGTCACCCCTATTGAAAGACACTATATAAACGTATTACGAAAAATATATTCTTTTAAAAGAGACAAAATAAAATTGGCTCAATACTTATGCACTATTTTAGGGAGAGTAAATTATACTTTCGGTTTCGGTTAAAAATTGATAAATGTATCTATTAATCAAGGATAACTATATCATCTATATCGTGATCTGTCTACACTACAAACTAGTTTTATGATAATATGTTTACTTATAATATTTTCCATGTAAAGAACAATTGTTTCCCATCGTACAGTAAATCCGTTCTTGTAACCTTCCTATTGACCATGCGTTCTTTATGCAGTACTCGCGTTTTAGATTACTCTATTTGCATAACGGCTTTGTTTAATATCATTATAAAACTCCCCGTCTGCATTTTCCAGAAAGAATGCCGTCGTAGGTGGACGCAATATATCATTATGAGTTAAAACGTGATTGACTAACACGTACACTACATTTTTCACACGTTCTGCTGCTATTTATTGCTCTTTTTATAATGATTTATATTGCTTAACATTTTGTACTATATTAATATTCATCAATGATTTAAAATACGTTACTCACGGTAATTATATAGTACCGTTTATTTTCAATTTAATATATTAATAATTACAGATTGAAATGAATTTATTTTATACTGTCAATAATAAATAATTCAATTCCGACAAGCCTTGTTATCGTGAATACAAGAATATTGCGAACAAGACACTTGGTTTATATATTATAGAATTTTATTTTTTCATTGTGGGCCCTTTCAATAATAATGCACTTCACCATTCTTTCCCTCCATTTCGTAAAAGCTCCCAACCCCAACCACTCTTTTAATGGAATGCTTTCAGATTAATTTCAGGGAGTCTTAAAAACTGCCAAAGCTGTCAAAATAATTTCTAGTGACTTAAAAAGTGTTAAAACGGTTGAACTAATTACAAGGGAACTTCAAAAATGTTGAATTTATTTCAGGCTGACTAAAAAGTTATATATCAAAAATGCAAATTATAAATCGTGATTTGAAAATGCTCTCTGGGTAACTGATTAAGTTAACTTTCGCAATTTAATTATATTTGAAACTGATGATGCAAAATATTTTTTAATTCTTAGTAAAAGTATTAGTTTAATTTAAACATTAATTATTCTAAAATTGTTCTATTACATATTTCACTTAATTCACTTCAAACAAATGATGAACTATTATAGTTTTTTTCATTTGTTTGTTAATAATTTTCAATATTTTCATGTGTAAACAAAAAAACAATTTAGACATACAATATATATCATTGAAAAGATTATAAAATAAGCAAAAAGATAAGACTAATTTTAACATACAGTCATTCAAAAAAGTCTCCGTACGACAGTAGTTTTAATGTATTTTAGGAAAAATAGCAGTCTAAAACCCAATATATTTAATTTCCTTTTAATCTAAAATGAAAATCAGTATATTACGTTATTATAAATATAAAATAAACAAATAATTTACTTAATTTATTTATATTATGGGGTAAACATTGAAAGTATTCATAATTTCATGACAAAAAAGTTTCCGTACGATAACCAAAACATTTAAATAATAAACCATTTATTTATGTTTCATAAAGAAATATAATATTTGGAGGGTTTTCCTTTAATTCTTCCACCAGTAACTAAGCGATGAGTCATTGAATCTACCAAATTTTTGGTCACCGATGGCATTATATTCTGCCATTTTACTTGTAATTAATTTGAAATTATTTTTTGCTTCATATTCCTATTTATTTTAAGAATTTTCCGCACTTTCTTAATCTGATTAAAGTCTGGAGACTGTGAGTGATGAATAAGCATATTTTTAATATTATACAGTACGCATTCTCTTATAGACGCGAATTATTTGTTGAATTTTTCTGATGCATGAAATTAAAATTGTCTGTTAAGGCCCTATCTTTAGGCACTTTGTTTTAAATTTGCTTTCAAAATATCGAGGTAACCTTTGCTATCCATTGTTGCAATAATTACTAATTTTCGTACACCCGCTGAGAAAATATAGCCCCTTGACATAATGCTGTCACCGCCTTATTTAACTTACATATAAATATTTTAGATTTGCTACTTTTAAATTAAAAGTTTTAATTCTTTATTAGGTTTACTGGTAACGTAAGTAAGTAAGTAAGTAAGTAAGTATAATACATACAGATTGGAAAGAAGGCAAAAAAATTGGACAAAACCTTAAATTTAAGGCATTTAATACTAACAGTTAAATACGCCGGTGATAGCATTATGTTTGGGGCTATATTTTCTCAGCGGGTGTACGAAAATTAGTAATTATTGCAACAATGGATAGCAAAGGTTACCTCGATATTTTAAAAGCAAATTTAAAACAAAGTGCCTAAAGATAGGGCCTTAACAGACAATTTTAATTTCATGCATCAGAAAAATTCGACAAATAATTCGCGTCTATAAGAGAATGCGTACTGTATAATATTAAAAATATGCTTAATCATCACTCACAGTCTCCAGACTTTAACCAGATTAAGAAAGTGCGGAAAATTCTTAAAATAAATAGGAATATGAAGCAAAAAAGAATTTCAAATTAATTACAAGTAAAATGGCAGAATATAATGCCATCGCTAACCAAAAATTTGGTAGATTCAATGACTCATCGCTTAGTTACTGGTGGAAGAACCAAAGGAAAACCCTCCAAATATTATATTTCTTTATGAAACATAAATAAATGGTTTATTATTTAAATGTTTTGGTTATCGTACGGAGACTTTTTTGTCATGAAATTATGAATACTGCAATGTTTACCCCATAATATAAATAAATTAAGTAAATTATTTGTTTATTTTATATTTATAATAACGTAATATACTGCTTTTCATTTTAGATTAAAAGAAAATTAAATATATTGGGTTTTAGACTGCTATTTTTCCTAAAATACATTAAAACTACTGTCGTACGGAGACTTTTTTGAATGGCTGTAGGTTGCCATTTAAATAATCATAAGTTTGTGTTATATCTCGAGAATTATGAAGTTTTCAAAGAACCTAATTACTCCATTTTATTTTACCTGAAAAACGGTACAAAATTTGTTAAAACAATTTTTCTAACTACCATAATAAATAAGTAATGAGATATTTTCCAAGTGAGCAAAAAACAAGTTTTTGCCTGTAGCTCAGAAACAAAAATTCCTGTGGTGACTAAACTTTTTTCAAAAAGTTGACCCTGGAATGTGCAAACGATTTTGCTCTATCAGTAATATTTGCCGAGATACCCTGAAAAATGAGACAACCTGTACATGTATATAATGAAATAGTAATCAATTTTCTTAAATACTTGTATGACATGAAGACATCCTATAGCGACAAAGCAATTGCTTCGTTCAAAGATATGCAACTACAGTTCACAACGTCCCCTATTGTATATTTGAGGTAGAGAAGCGTAACGAAGTGAAGATACCGCGTAGCTAAGGTTGTACTACTGATCTATGAGCACAAATTAATAAGAATTCTAGAAAATGTGTTTATCGCGGTAAACTCCTCAGCTTCTATTTCTAGGATTTTGAGCATAAATTTTTAGTATGTTAGTAACATAAAACCAATGAACAATATGTTTCAAACGAAATTTTGAAATTTTGCATAGGACTGATGATATCAGCTATCAAAACTAACTTTACCTCTAAAAAAAAAAAAAAAAAAATATTCAAATAGTGTACAGTTAATTTGTAGATAATATTTTCATCTTTCATAATATATACAGTTTGTAATGAATAGTTCAATTGTGTTTTACATCATTTTGAGGATTGCTATAGGACCGTCTTCATTGTAAAATATTTATAACATTGAAACATAAAAGTAGAAAGCGTTACGATTATTTTTTCTTTATTAATATACCCTTTTCTTTTTTCAGGTTAGTGTCCAAATCTTTGTACATCTCAAAATGCCCACCTTAAAAAGTAAGTTTAACTATTCAAATTCATCTCACGTTCGATATAATATAACCTGGAAACAACTGATAATATCAAATAATAAATAGAAACGTTTCTCCAATATTTTAATTATACACTCAGATGCAAATTTATCGATCAAAATTCGCAGTAGTAATCAATAATTATATTTTTATTTCTACAATTTATATTCGCTGTAAAAGGTTACTTTCTCAATATATTTTGATTACAAAATGAGATAAAAAGCATACTAGGAAGCTGTGTTTTAATCTTCTCAAATACCTACACTTTTTGTTAAGAGTTTTTTTCAAGACAATCATGTGTAATTTAACCTGGTATTTCAGAATTGAGCAGCGAAATTTTCCATTGAGTTAATGTTGTAGTTTATTTGCATTCATTATATACTCCTAGATGTGAAATTGTTAATAATCAATTAATATTGTAATGAAAACTTAATTTTATTAACTGCTCGTAAAATGTAAGTGTTGGACATGACCTAGACTGGAAAAATAGAGCATGATATCATTGTTTTTTACCTTTACTAATATTATAGACTCATAAACATATAATCACGACTATATGTAAATTATATATACCGGTACGCCTGAGATGATGTATTTATTACGTACTGTAAGAGTAATTAGTCATTTATGAATATAATTTTTTTGACATTCTCATGTGTTTTATAGAAAATGTTTATTATTATTAATTATGACATTTCATTTATAAATCACTTAATAATTAAAAACTAATTTTTCTCTCATTGACTGCAATAGGTCCCTCTGTTATTTTTTACAGTATCTTTGTTAAGTTTCGGAGTATGCAACTGGTGATTTCTGGAAGCTACTGATTTATTCAGAGAAACGTATAATCTGATCATTATTCAATTCAAAAATCAAGTTGTCAAAATTAATCTTGAAATGTAATTTTAAGGAGAAAAGATAATAAAAAATATTTCCATTCGCCGTTTTCTAATTTATTAACATGTCAAAATAAGACTCAAGAAGCAACAATAAAATACGAATATAATTAATAGGAAAATAGTTTGTATGAATCTATGAAATTTGATACAGACGCGACAATGGATACACGATGGTAATATACGAGTACTTTTTTATTATGTAACCCTAGCTTTGTGCTTATACAGGGTGTTGATTATAAAGCAGGTCATTAACGTTTAACATGAGAAATTACTTTTTCCTTGAGCAAAAGTTCCCAAAAATGTTTCAAATGAATGTTATAGGGAATTAAATTCTATATTTAAATCACAAATTATATTATATTTCACATATTTAATAAGCTGTAGAATCCAACTTGGAATTTTATTAATGTTGCTCATTCGTATACTTATTTAAAAAAATTTGATGTGGCCAGCACATGACCTCGCGCCAATTCCATGTTTAAAATAGCAATGAGCTTTAAGTAAAGTTTCACTTCCGATTGATCGTTTGTAAACAAAATCTACTTTGTTGTTCCAATAAATAAAAAATCTGATGTGGCCAACACAAAACCTCCCGCTATTGAATTTTTATTAATTTAAATACATACTTACGTATTTACTACCGCTGCAAACTGTTCCATTGCAGAAAACTATTGCTTTATTTACTATTTTCTTTTTAAAATGTCACTATTATTAATTTGAAGTGATTAGTTTTTTGACAGTGACATTAACTGTCAGTTACATTCATTTGAAATATGAACTGTGTAACAAACGAATTATTGTGTCTTAGGCTTCGCAACTAATAAAAAAAATTATTTTTAAATTTATTTGTAAATTATATAGAAAAAGTATTAATGTATTCCAGTAGAAAATTCAATAATCTTTAATTTTCATAAGACATAAAATGCGAAAAAATGGCATTTAATGGTATTTTTTGAAGAAAAACCATTATGAGCTTCAGGTAAAGTGTCATTTCCGGTTATCCGATTTACACCAAAATCTAATGGCTTCTATTCATATTAGAATGGGATGGAAATACAAGGTTTCAGAATTTTCTGAATGATAGTATTTGAGTTAGAGTGAAGACAAAATCCCTACACATACACACACACATACATACACACATACACACACACATACACACACACATACACACATACAGACATCATCGTGAAAATGTTAAAAATGGATTCTAGGGAACTTAAAACGTGGTCATTTACTAAAATCTCGATATGAGATTTTTAGCACGATCCCTATACCTCCCTTACCAAGGGTAGCGGGAGGTAAAAAGTTTGTAATACGAAATTTTGGATTATATTTTATTATGTTTTTCCTGAAAAATCTGTTAGAGCTTCAAATTAAGTAACATCCGGTTTATCATATATAGTCAAAATCTAATATGTTGTTCCAAATTATATAAGAGTATTAAATACCAACTTTGCGACGTTTTGGATCATTAATATATTTTAAGGAAAAATCGTCACACACATATTATTGTCAAAATCATCGCACCAACTTCCTTATGCTCTAGAACGCAATCTGTGTAAATTCTTCGCCGTACATTATCCATTTCGTAAATGTGTAGTTGCAAACTATTATTTGACACTTTCAAATCACGTTCTTATTGAGAGCTGTTTGATATATAATGCTGCAAACATCAAACTTAAATCGAATTATCCTGTATATCTAATATTTATGTATGATGGAAAATATATTATTTTTACAAACCTTAATTTCATTAGAATCATATTTAAACTACTAAATTCTTCTTAACACGGTTTCATTATTAATTTTAATGAAAATTGCTTCGTGACAGTGACATTTATTTAAATATTTGTTATTGAGGTATTGTTTTTGTTTGACGCAGAGGCAAAGTGATGTACAAAAATAAATTATTTTATAATATAATATAAAGTTATTTCACGTTATTTACTAAATGCTATTATCGTAGAATTGAAGATTGTGCCATTATATTCAATTTGTATTGGTAAAAGTTGCTAAAAAATTATATTCAATGAATTTTTTACAAGAAAAACTGTTAAAAGCTTGTGTAAATGATACTTCCGGTTATCCGATATACACTAAAAACTAATGAGCTCTTCCCACATTAGTATAGAATGGATATACAAAATTTCAAATTTTTCTGATTGATAGTATTTGAGTAATCGTGTCCACAAGATCCACACACACACACACACACACACACACACACACACACACACACACACACACACAAACATACACAAACACACACAAACACACACAAACACACACAAACACACACAGACACACACACACATACATACCTACAGACACCATTGTAAAAATGTTAAAATCGGATTCTGGGGACATCAAAACGTGCTTATTCACTAAAATCTCTATATCGGTAGGTAAAAAAATGTATTAAATTAAATGAGAAGTTTTGCGCAAGGAAAAACTGATTTCCCATGTTAAACGCCTATGGTCCGCTTTTGAATTAACACCTGTATCCTGTATATTGAAAAATTAAATATGAATGCATCAAAAATCTTTATATATCAACAAAAAAAAAAAAAATATGCTTAGTACCATACCATAAGGTACACATGATTCTTTCTTACGCAATTTTCAACTTTTTGGAATACAAATATTAAGTGATATATTTTAAATTTGAAGTTTTCGTTACTTTACGTCAGGGTCATCAACCTTTTTGAGAAGCATATCTCATACGAGATTTTAATGTATATGGTGGGCCGGATTTTAATTATTATTGGAAATAAACTTAAATTGTACTTATCTTTTTGCATAATATGCGTAATACCAAAAAAATGATACAATTTTTTTTCAGGATTTTTTTATTTTCGGTTATTCAGATTCTTTCATTAATGCACAAAGTTAAATCAAATTTCCATTTTTACATAGTAACATCAACATATTAGTTTGACCAGTAGGAGTTCTAAATGTAAATTATCATCAACAAACTGAAATATTTGTGAATTATTTTAAAATCATTACAATGGCCCTCAAAATTTTTCTACAAACTATAATATTTTGAACATGGTCAATAAAGAAATTGTAGCTTGCCAAAATTTTCGACAAATAATTACAGGATGGAAAATGAGGATTTTTTGAAAAAGTTGATTTTTAAATAACTGTTGTTTTGAAATTTAATCAACAAAAAATTGCACATATAAGTATCAAGATCAGTTCAAAAATTACCGTGAACCGGACATAAACCTTTCGCGGGCCGTAGGTTATTAAATATTTCTTTCAAACTATTATAATTCTGAATGAAAAAAAATTAATGTAAAATCATTTTGAAAGTTCTCCTATGAATTTTTATTCGAATTCCAAATTTCAGTTTTATAACTCTTGTTTTCAACAATACGATAAGCTTGCTATTAATTATTACATAATTGTTTTTGTTTATTATGAAAGTCGTATATCTATAGAAAGAAACATGTAGATAGAATAATATATATTAGTTCGCAAAAAAATCAGAAAGTTATAGATGAATCGATATCCAATTTGAATCAGAGATTGTACCGCGTAGTAGGAAATATTAAATTAAATTTTATTCGTTAGAAAATAGTCTAAAATATTTTTTGTATCCAGAAATTCAAATTTTAATAAGATTTCATGTTGATTATTCTTTTAATTTCTTAAAAAATATTGTGACACTTTGTCCTCGAAATCCTATAGCGCCCTGGAGATTGCCCTGCCGTAATTTGCTCTCGGAACAGTAGAGATTTCGCGGCCTTGATATTTTATTTATTTATTTGTTTTCTTTCCATAAAAATTACAAAATTTATATATAAATATACAAATAACTATTAAATATCTGCTTTTGTTACCCTGATTGTATGAGAATTTCCTGTTAACACGGGACCTGTCCCACTATTAGTAAAATAACTTCAGTCATATCTTGAAAATTACTATACCACATTACCGCGAAACAATAGTTGTGGCGTTAAAATAACCGTTACACTACAAAATCGTCGTCAATTTTATAATACACTTTAACAGTAAAAGAATCTTGTCCATTCTTCTATTGTAAATAAATGTTACAAGATCATACTCGTATATATGACAATAAGATTGAAAAAGTCGATATTTATATTGTCTGTTGTTATTGTATCATTTTGAATATCATATATCGAGATATGTCTATGAGCAAACACGCTTTAATTAAAATATATGTTGAAGGTATGTAGATATATTTAATTTTTAAAGTATTAAATCACACATTATGCATATAAGCTTCTATGAATATATAAATTAGCATACTGTGTCACATAGAAATATTTACATTAACAATAATGTTGTCTTGAATGTTGTCGTGCTTAACAACATTCTTGTTCTGTACAACGAAGACTGCATACATTAAATAGATTTATAACTACTTTTTATATTTATTGTTGCTATTAAATAAATAGAAATAAACTATGTGAAGCATTATTTTAGCATAGAAAAATATAATAACATGAAAATACTGTTACGTAACAACGTATTATATTGTAAATTACTCTGACATGGTGGCACTATAAAGGGTAGTGTTGCCACAAGACCAAGACCGGTCTTGGTATTGGTCTCGTCTCGTCTTGATCTTGTCGAGACGAGACCATCATTTGGTCTCGACTAGAAAAGTCGAGACGAGACGAGACCAGCATCAAGTCTTGTCGAGAAAGTCTTGAAGTCTCGACAAGACTCTCGACTTCAGATCAAAGGTATTTTTTAAACATATATTCTAAAAGTGCTTCAAAAACTGAGAGTATTTCTGTAAATACTGTTTGAAAATTCGAATAAATAAGAAAGATAATAATTTTTCAAATTTCAAAAAAAGGATAGAATTTTTTGGAGATATCTAATAATTCTTCATATGGTATTTCTTTCTCAAGAGGTTTCTCTTTCCACTTATGAAACCATAATAATGATTCCCCATAAAAATTGTCTATGTTATGTTTCATTTAATTCTTGTATAATCCGTTTATACTTTTCTTTATTACATGGTTTTATATTTTTAGGATGCAAAATTGTTAGATTGACTAAAGTATGGTATTCTGTAATATTTGGATTTGGGTTGGGCAAACCTACCTACTTTTCTTACTAGCAGATGACTAAAAGTGATTGTTTTTGCCTTATATTAGGGATTAGGAAAAACAGTTTGTTTTACACATTTGCGCATACAAAGTTTTAAGGAAATTTTAAGAAGGGCTTGTACATTACGACTTTTATATTTACATTGCCTCTAAGGCTTTAAGTCAACGTTGATTATTGTTTTCAATTTTTTCATATGAATGAATTAGGTATTTATACAATGTATTTAATTTTCTCAGGGGGGGCAAGCGCAAACTTTTGAAATAAAGCAGGGGTTCTCAACCTGTGGTACGCGTTTTGTTATCTGCCTATTTAACATTTATTTATTAAAATATAAAAAAATAGCGAAAGAAGTTACTTTTTTGGAGATTTTTGTCTGTTTACTTACTGCTTCATTTTAAACATATACATATCTGTTTAACTACTGCTAATAATTCTGTAGCTAAGGAATTGAAATTATATATTTAGTAATGAAAAACAACACTAGATATATACGTATATTTTCATATTAATTATTTCAAGAGCTCAATTATCAAGTTGAAGATATTCATAGAAAACTTAACAATAAATATCTCAAATATTATGTGGAATATTTGAACTGCGATTGTACTGGTGTTCTTAGAATTTTATGTACTATTAGATGCGATTATACAAAAATTGTTTATGGAGGCAAAGTCGAGAGTCTTGTCGAGACGAGACGAGACTGACATCAAGTCTCGTCTCGACAAGACCAAGACGAGACCACTCTAATCGAGACCAAGTCAAGACCAAGACAAGACCGACCCCAAGTCTCGTCTCGTCTCGACTTCCGGCAACACTAATAAAGGGGTCATCGTAATAGCTATTTATTTGCAAAATGATGGTTAATTCGCCCTAGAAGTAAAGATACTGCATGTGTACAGTAAACCTCATACAAGGTTTTTTCTAATTCGCGTCAAGTTTAATTGGTATTTACAAGAAAAAAATAATTAAGAATGCTGTGAAAGCTGTAAATCTGTGTTTAGTGCCGTATTGTACACATTTTTTGACGATTTTAGAATTAATATTAATTTAGTGATTATTTTTAGTACCTATTTTGAAGGTTATCGCCATTGCTATGCATTTGTTGCACGGTTGTTATGCGTTTGTTGAAAGGTTGCTATGTAAATTATAGCAACAATAGGCAGAGTAAAAGTGATATTTTCCAGCTGTCAAAGTTAGCTGTCAAAAAAAATTGCACTTTTAATGTCAATCGGCAAAAAAAATGCTAATTACATTTTTCACAGCTCCAGAGCGCCAAATTTTCCTTTGGCATTCAAAATTCAGCTCGTCTAAACATCTGCCAGCCACTTAATACATACAATAATTTTATTAATATTAGAAAATACTAGAAATACTAAAGTAAATGTTATTTGATAATTCAAAACTGCTTTTATTTAAAATATTTTTTTAAAAATGTGAAACTGGCCCATTCTAAACAAATATGTAAGTCTCAAATCTATAAATATATATATAAAAAAAAAAACTGACAGAAAAGCATATATTATTTTGATTAATATGAAATTATTCTTAAGACTGGTAGCTTTCTTGCTATTTTGTTCATTACAGATTTACAGATCTGCAACTGAATATTAGACGTTGTAATAGAGAAGATCAAAAATTGTCATTTCTTTATTAGTTTAGATGTAATTAAAATTTTAATGAACCCGGAAATTTTGCTTGACGAACAAATATATTTGTTGCTCTATTATTGGCATTTGATTACTTGCAGATATTTTATTTTTTTGTTGGGTAATATACGAGTTATTTGGTAGGTCATTAAAGCAAGGTATACTGTACTATTATAATATTAAATGTCAAATAAGCACGTAATATTTATCCAAGTTATGGGTAATTTGCATAGTTTCTAGCCATATAACTCCTGTTCTTCAAGTAAATATCAACGATCGTCCCATAAATTTAACAGATTTTATCTAACATTACAATGTACTTCAGCAATTTATGAACACGTTTAATATTTATACGAGGTAATCAAATAATCAAGTAAGCGACTGACTTGCCATGGAGTACGAGTAGAATGCCATGTGTGGTTTATGACATATCATACATTGTTACACACGGTACGAGTGTGCAACGGTTCCTGTGCGCCCGGTACCGGTACGTTTCGAAACGTTTAATTATAATGTAATGAAAATTATGGTTTATTGTTATGTTGTTAATCATCGCCTACTTCATCAACTTTTAATTGTTGATATATGAATTCAGATTGCGCCCACGACTACTTTCTCCACATATAGATATCACTAATTATACTTTTTTTATTAAGCAGTGAAGTAGGGTGTTTGAACTACTGCACTAAATAGTAAATTTAAAATATGTACATACACACCGATTTTTCACACTTGACCGTTACGTCATAGTTTGATGCGGAAATCCCTCCCGGTTCAAGTTAATATTTTTATTATTTTGTACAACGTATTATTAAATAAATTACAAAATTAAAACAAATATTTTTTGGTACAGGAAGTATTTTATTGACTAAATGTACAAGAAGTGAAACAAATATGTAAATTTAAGCCAAATAAATAATTAAGTTTAGTTTTATGTTCGTCATTAACGCAACTGCTTTTTTCAAATTTTAAAATGAATCGTCTAGTTCGTTCATGGGGTGCAATTTGTCTATCAGGATATATCCTAGCAAAAAAGTCTCGAATTTCTCATAAACTCATCCCTTGATTGTAAAATTTAATTATACTATTTTTTTCTTCTAATAAAAAATCCATTTAAAAAATGACAATAAAAGTCTAACACAGGACAAACCTGTGTGAGAGTTTATTTATTATTGATTACTTTTTGTTTTTTGCTTAATACTATTAAGAGTGATATAACAAAGAAATAGTATAGTAAATTCAAGAAAATACTTGATGTACCAAAAATTATTTGTTTTAATTTTGTAATTTATTTAATAATACATTGTACAAAATAAATATAAAAATAATAAAAATATTAACTTGAACCGGGAGGGATTTGAACTAGTGAAAAATTATCATGGAGCCTTGATTTAACCAAGTCTACCGAATACGTTTCCATGGTTACTGTTTTTAGTAAATTATAAGTAATAACTGTCAAGTAGTATTATACTTTCGTAAATATTTCAATAATAAAGCATTAAATTAGGAGTATTTAGATACTCTTCGATGCCAAATTAAATAATCTTTCTAACCATATCAAAAACTCCCACTATAGTCTTACGGGACAGATAATATATGAAAAAAACTGTTTTTCCATGTTAAACGCCTATGTCACTGTTTTCAGTGTTCACACTGTATATTTTCTCCATATTTAAATTTCTCGGGAAGTAAAGCTAATCTACTCAAAATACGTACGTACATATAGAAACTAATGTTCTTGTTTTTATTACAATCTAACACCAATATTAATATCAGTAATCGTTTTCTACTATATACTTTATAAACTACTAAACTTAAACACCTTATTAAAAAAATCCCATAAATATAGTAATAACCATTTAGTAGAAAAACACATCCTCCAACCTACTACGTATTACAAAAACTAAATATGAATATCAACGAGGAGAAAACTAACAAAAAATTTCATCACAGGAGCAATTTACCATTCGTGGCCTTAAGTAACCAACAAATTTTTAATTACATCGATTTAGTTCTTGATTACGAGTAGTTATTGGTTGATTCTAACCGCCTTTAGTAATTATGTCTCACATAAATATCTACGTGAGTCTATTACAAACGATAGACTCGCTCGGCGTAACTGTAAAGTCGATATCTGCGGATATCTTCGATATAATAATTTAGATTTAGATGATATCTCTGGTGTTATCTCTCAGGTTATCTCGATATCATAGCACGTGGTAGGCCATCCTGTGACACTAATTGTGGCTAATAATAAAAGTGATTAATTTTTTTCAACTAACTGTAACTAAAGGAGGAAATTAGATTTACTTTTTTTAATCTAACACCTTTCATAAATGTATATGATTTAAAATTTAAATTTGGCATTCAGGTAGGTGATGTTTTAATTAATAATTCATTGTGACTCTTCTCACAATAACAGTATAATCGAAGTATTTTATTTCAATATATATTTTTGCGAGAAAAATAAATGTAAAGAAAAAATATGATAAATGGTGCATTAAATTCCATGTGACATTTATGCTCTTTTAAATTCTGCAAAATTATTTCTTTTAGTTATTTGTATACAGATTAAAACTAATTTATTTACATAAACTCAAATTTATCGCCAAATTGATTTTTTTTGTGACCCCTGTGATGCTCTTTCTACAACTTTTTTAAGTCCGTTGTCTCGTTTGGTAAACGGTCTAAATGTCACTAGAAGCAGATTAGCACACCTAGAAATAGATAATAAGCCGTGATGATATATTCATTTATGTTTTTGAAAATGTAATATTATGTGTATAATAAAAATGACTAGGCAGAAGACGCAGGTCATCAAATAATATTACTGAAGTAATGACGTCATATACTAGTTAGTTTACGTTGGATACTAATTTATAGGGCGCGAGCAATCATAGGACTTTGTTGGTCTTTGACAAGCAGATATGGAGGCCCGTGTCAGAATGACAGCTAGTAATGTATCTACATAGATGTCAAAATTTATAATTTTTCATTCAATATTTTCTGATTTTCCAATAGACACTTACAGAGTTGACATCACATGCAAGAGAGAGATAGAAGATCATGCTTCCAAACAAACCTCCCCTTGTTGTCTTACGCCCCGCTCCATGATTCTATCTGTCATTATGTTTGCATCTGCCGATCAGTGTTAACGTAATTTTTTGTGATTTGTTCGTTTGTGTTCAATAAAAATGAGTTTATAAACACAAGATGTGCGTGGGCAACTTTTTTTCTTTGATAATATTGAAGATCATTCAATTATTTAACTAAAACGATGGCTGGAGTGTATGGCTGATGACAGGTCTTTGTTTGGTAGTGGTAGGTAACCATAGCAACCTTTAATTCTACACTTTGCCGCAAGATGCGCTCTTGCAAATTGCAATTGTGTGTCTATTCCATATACCTATTAGACTAATATACTGCTGATCCCCTATCTCGCCAATGTGTTGTGCTTACGTTAAAGAATATGAGATAGAAGATATATCTCCATCGCTCACAAGCGATACAGTGATTTGTATGCGCATGCTCGTGAAACTAAAATATATTTCTTAGCGGCCAGGAAAATTTCCTTCCAAGTGACAATTTTGTAATTAGAATTAAATAAATAAATATACAAATTTCAACAAAGTAAAGAATTCTTATACATGATATTATCATTATAATTTAATATTGTTTATGTATAATAACATTACTACAGCGCGAAATTTAAAATTCAATGAAATTATGATAACTAAACAAATATTTTAAATTATATTAAATTATGTTTTGTACAATTAAAATTTATTTTATTCAATTTTTACATTTTAGACTGTGTTTATTAATTTCATAGGAGCAACTATAAGCAACGACTTATTTGGTGACTGAAAAAATAGCTTTCATTATCATCTAGATAATTAGTTTTTCTTTTGTCAGAATGAAATTCATAATGGTTTGTTATTTCCAAATAAAACCATTCGCCTAATGAATAAATATTATCTTAACTCATTTCTGTAAAAATATATATTAATAGTTATACTTTTCAATTCTAATTTGGATTATTTGTCACTGTCTGAACTACAGTTTTTACAAAAGTAAATGAGCACAAATTCACTCGTTTTCACAGTAAATGCTGCAATCACAATGACAATTGACTTCGAATAACGCACGTGTTTACAGGAAACTTCAACTTTGAAATCCCACTCTTTCATTATTTCCGTTAGCGGCACCAATAGCCAATAGAATTATAGAATGCGAGCATGCGCATCCAAAGCACTGTATCGCTTGTGAGCGATGGAGATATATCTTTTATTTCATATTCTTTAACGGATGAATCGCGGAGGATTAGCAGTATATTAGTCTAATAGGTATATGGTCTATTCCAACTCTCGACAAGTAAAGTCAACACTCCTATTCTAGAAATAAAATGCCTCTTCCCCCTTTTCGCGAAATCTTGCTCACAACTGATTTGCTTATTTGCAGATCATCTGCTGCACTCTAATAATGGATAATTCAATTAAAGTTTGATAACGAAAGAAATATAAAAAAAATACCTCTCTAACGGATTTCAACGGAATCAATGGCCCACCGTCAGTCAATTCCCGTTAGATATAGTTTACGAGCTCCTGAGATTACTTTGTTAAAGCATTAGGCATGATTATGGATGTATTATATATTACTTATTAAAACAAATAAGTAATACTGCAGCTCAAGTCACAAATACTTAACGCAGAGAAGACTGACAAACAAGTGACAAAATAGTGACAGGATTGATATTCGATCGATATCAAATTTAATGTAAGCAAGATCATGCCAACGTATGGTATGAATATCAACTACAATTATTTCAAATAATTTCATATTCCGTAAAAAGAATAAGGATTGACTTAGAAATAATAACTGTAAATTTCATTAACATATACGTTCCTGAATACTAGTACTTTTCCTTCTTTTTTTAAAATAAATAACAAGCAATAATTTCTACAAGTTATATTTCATTTTTTAATTTTTTCAATTTGATGACATGCCTCTTCTGCCTATTAATTTTTACAATAAATATACTTTTAAATATAAAATGAATTATTTATAAGATTAGCTTATTTCCTCATACAGTATATGGCCTGAACAACTCATTTCTAGCAATCCACTTATAAACTCTGTTTCTATCACGTCTTTAAATTAAATATACTCGGGTATCAAAAGCATGAATTTAAAAATTTTGGCACTCAAAAATTCTAAATTTTGTTGTCTAAAATTCAAATCGTAAATTAACTCCATAAAGGGGGACAGATGTGATATGAATAACTAAATCATTTATGAGGAGTGATTACTTCTGTACTAAAATATGAAGTGAAAATTCAAATAAATTATTTCTGTACTAGAGCTACATTTTAAGAAAATAATTATTGAAATCAAAGTCCAATATTAATAGATTTCAATAATTATTTTTTTAAATTGCTGGTTAATATCGAAAAGGATGTACGTATAATATTGATTTTTCAAAAATGTTAATGGTTCTAGTTTAGGACCCATTTATTTGATTTTTCGCTTCATATTTTAAAACAAAAGTAACCATTCCTCTTAAATTTAAAGGAATAAATATGTTTTTTTCTCAAAATTTTTAAAACGTGCCCTGGAAAAATGTTTTTTTCTTATTTCACCAAATTATGTATTGTCTCACTCCAGATTGTAGAAAAAAATGTACAATATTTAGTCCATGTTTGACAAGAAATATTAGGATATTAATTGTTTGTTTTAGTTTTAGTCCCTGTAGTTTACAAGAAAATATTTCCCCTACCCCTTAAACCAACTCTGTATACAAGGGCACGTGTCTTGTATACACGTGTCATGTACAGGCGAAAATAAATAGAGGATAAATTAACTCTGCAATTTGATTACGAAGTCAATTTCCGCTTTAGATCAGGCACGTACTTGGAAGAGGGAATTTTACATTATTTTATTTTTCAGAAATGAAAATAAATTGTTAATTTCCTTTATTTTAATTTAAAATTAGGCTATTTTCAAATGCAATATGTACCAGTAATTAGCCATATAAAATACAATAAACCCAAAAGAGATTCAAAAGTCAATTCATGATCCAAGGGATTTGGGTTCGACTCCCGGAGTCTCTGATAAGGTAAAGCTCTTGTGTTCGCCTTTAACAATTTCATATTCATTACCGTCAAATAAGAAATGGAAAGTTACGAAAATTTAATAGTAATCCTCATATCATCGCTTGTATCTATCTATACACACAAAAAGCGTATAATAATAAATAATAAAAATAAAATAAATTTGTAAATTAAACAATTATTGTTCTTATGGGGGTCCCGTGGCCGCGTGCCTGAGTGTCTGGTCGCGAACCTAGGGGAACCGGGTTCGATCCTGACAGACGCCAAATATTTCCAATTTTAATTGGCACAAAAGTGACCCTTGTGAGTGCCCGTGAGGTGACGCCTGGTAAGCGTCCACACGGTAAAATATATCATCATTACCGATGTCTACATGTGTTGTAGATACTGGCACAGCCAGAAATGAGTAATATGCCGTGATGATATATTTATTTTTTTATTGTTCTTAACTATATTTAAATAATGTTTATTTACAAAGTTGAATTCATCTAAATCTAAAGAAAAAAAAAAAGAATAATGAACTTTTATTTTCAAATTTATGTAGGTACATTGATTTACATTTAATAATAATTTGGAAAACAATTTATGTGAGTGATTCGGTTGCCTTTTTTGACTTTCAAAATAACAGAATTTGGATTGGCTGCAAGTAGGTAATTTTAATCTGAGTTAACTTAAGGTGCCTCATTATAATGAGATATTTAATAGTTTTAGTAAGTCTTGCCGTCTATGTACAATTTAGAGAAAAATCGGAAAAATATGTGTAATATAGGCCGAAACATCATCTACTTTTTCTTTTATATTTATATTTCTTATGTATAAATATAATATCAAGGAACTAGTACAAATAATTTTATTTAGCCGATTTATTTTCAATCAAATTAAGCTTTGTGGAGTGTTTTGTGATTATTTCTATACTATTGACATTTCGGTAAAGAGAGATAACTATATACCTTTATTTCATTCTAAGCGTTTTGCTATTGGTGCATATTCTACGTATAATAGTATAAACTTAAACGTAAACATAAATATAAACTTTAAAACTAATCACTTATGCTATAATATTGAACTATTTATATTAAATCTAATTAAATTCCTTCTTATAAAGAATAATTACAAATATTCTATTACTGCCCTGTGTCTTGACAAATGGTAGGTGACGTGCAGAGTTAACATTTTATTTATTCTTCATTCTATATAAGGTGAGAGGTCAAATTAAAGCCGTAAAATTTTAAACATGAATAGAGTTTTTTATCAATGAACTTTTTTATAGATATAAACAACACAAATATTATCCAACAAATTTGATATTCTATGAAAGGCCAAAAACTTTATTCTTGGAATTTGAATCCTACGCATTCTTCATTGAATTAAAAGACCAAACAATAATTACTAAACATACTGATTTATTGCAAATATTTTCTGTCTAATTAACTTCAACACTTAAAGTACTTTAATAAACCTAATTAGTGAAATGAAGAAATAGTAATAAAGTAAATACCATACTCACATGTACAATTAACTAAGATTAATATATCAATAATAATGTCATCGGAATTATACATAAGTATATTTTTACCTTATAAGAGTACTAACTATGAAATTATAATTATTCTTTTGTTACTTATCCTATTCTATTTTATTTAAATTTTTAGTAAATGCCTCTTACATTTTGGGATATAAGTCAAAATATAATGATATTACTATGTTCAATCAATCTTTAAAATAAAATTTGAAGACCTGTTAGCAAAAATTAACCTTAATAATTTTTTTTTTAATTTGATATAATCGCAGAAAATATTTCTTTTTCCTTACTTTTATAGATCTCTGTAATTTAGTTTAACTCAGGATTTTGTTTACTGGATGTTAAGAAATAGAAAACTAAATATTTATGAGCAATTACATAAAAATTAGACGTTTTTATTGGATTTCTTTGCAGAAACCCACAAATTTTAAAATGTGTACCTCCATTTTATTTCTAAAGTTTTGACTTATGAGTGGGGTTTATCGTCATTACCACAGGATTATCCGTAATATAAAATTCTTTCTTGGTCTTAACAGATATCAAAATATGCCTACATATAAAAATAATTAAAATACTATGGCTAATATGTTGTTATAATTAATAAAGTACACAGAGAAGTATAATAGATATTTACACACCAAGTGAGCTAAGGCAATGTTTATTGTAAGGGCGAGTGAGTTAATTCCTTCGAGTGAATAAACATTCTTAGCTCACGTGGTTTGTACAATATTTTATTCAATTTTGACGAAATAGTAATAAAAACCATTATAATATTTAATTTTGATAAAACAAAAAAAAAAAATCAGTTAGTAGGCTGAGCATGACAATCGTCGCTGATAGACGGCAAGTCATCTATTTAAAATGCTTTATTGTTTGTCATTTGCGTTGTGAAAAATAATGAAAATTGCAGATAATATGTGATAAATACTGTGGTGAGTGTTATTTTCGTGCCTGATGTTATTTTAAATGTATTATTTGTTGCAGAGTGAGTTAAAATTTTGTAAGAGTGATATAATTTTTTTTAATTCACTTGTGAATAAAATGTTACGTATAATTGTTGCCATGGAGTTAATAATGACAGTTTAAAACGACAAAATTGAATAAAAATATTTAAATACACTCATATGGTAATATCGCCAAAAAATGAACAAAAACATGTAAAATGTATAATTAAAATTATATATCAAAATAAAGTAGTTTTCAATTTCGGGCGCACTATCTTCATACCAAGGTTTCCACATTTTTACGATTAAATCAAACGCTTTCAAAACTAATAACTATTAACAAATACTGCTTAACCAGATACTTGGCTATTTATTGACTTCAGATGCATACTCAATTATAGAACACAATACAACAGACTTAATGTAATAGCATTAGAAAATGTGATTTTAATAACATGTACAGTATAATCCTTACAAATTAAAATTCTGTTAAATACATTCCTCTCTACCAGATAGTAGCACCCCTGCCATGACTTGTAAAACCACTCATTACGGAGTCAGTCATTTATGTAGATATGGCTTACAAATTAGAAACCAGAAAGAGTATATATAATTCAGTTGGGCAAGTTCCTAAAGCTGAAATATTACGAATTTTTGAAAATCAACATAGATCCCAAAGAACCATTTATTGGACAATTGTTGAATGTGAGCAAGGTATTCCTTGTTTAAACCTGCCAAAAAGTGGAAGACCTAGAATTTTTACCAGAGTAAGAGCCGAAGCACTAGTACGAAGAGCGAAAAACAGACTTGGTACTTCATTAAGAAAACTGACACGCCAATATTGAACATCCATGGACACCATATCGCAGGAACTGTCACGGAATTCAGAAAACGAAGGAAAGCCCCAAAATATACCGCCAACCAACTAGCCAGAATCCCGATATGCTGCCATAAACTAAGAAGGGTACATTTTGCAAATAACCGCGTGATAATTATGGATGATAAAAAGTACTTCACGCTGAGTAACTCCGAAATGAAAGGAAATGATTGTTTTTATACTGACAATGTTGAAGAAGACTCTAATAATGTCAGATATAAACAAAAAGCCAAATTCGCAGATAAAGTGTTGGTTTGGTGCGCCATTTTCAGGCTTTATGTGGGCCGAGTAAGAGGTGAAGCACTGGATAGTCAAAGGTTCATCCATAATTGCCTAACTAAATTGGTTAATTTTATTGAAGAAGGACATGTTGGGGACGATATTATGTTTTGGCCAGACCTCGCATCTTGTCACTATGCAAGGCAAAGTAAAACTTGACTAGCAGACCGAAACATACAATTTGTTCCGCGGAATGACAATCCCCCTAACCTTCCCTAGGCTCGTCCCATAGAAGATTTTTGGGCTCTTTTATCTCGTAAAGTTTACGATGGAGGATGGGAAGCCCAAAATGAGGAGGAACTTCAACGCAGAGTATATAGAAAACTCCGAGAAATCGATTTGAATGCCGTCCAAAACCTAATGATAGGAGTCCGCAGAAAGCTGCGCCTTGTAGAATAACACGGACCTCTTTATTAATATAAATTTATAATTAGTAGCTAATGAAACTGTAAATTATTATGTAGTACAACGCTTCAAGTAAAAGCATTATTTTCTGCAAAAAAAAATTGTTGAAATTTGTGTCAAAACTTATGAGACATACGTTATTATTACACGGGGTATAATAACTTGTGAATAATATACTTTCTGCAATAAATAGTTTTATTAAACTGTGAAGTACATGGCGCTGTACATAGCTCTTATTATTTACAATATTTGAACTATGGTTGTTTTTGCCACAAGCTCCTCATTTAAAATTGCTACAGTCGTACAATGAATGGTTTTGAAATAAGTGAAGTTTTATATTTATGAGCTGAAAATTTTTGTAAATAGAAACCTTAATTCTATAAAAGATTTTATAATTTATTGTATACATTTGGAAAAAGGCACTTTGTCATCCCATTTTAGCAGTTGTGAATGTGAAGTAGGTATCTTTAGTTATGAAATGGAAAGCGTTTTTAGTTAGATACCTATACCTGTATTGTGACACCGGGCCATCGGAGCAGTGGTTAGTTGTGCCGTTGTAATCTATTACTGTCGTTTTAGTCACGGAGACACAAGCCACTAACGAGGAACTAAAAGTCATTAGTTACACCGACTTTGGGAATCATTCCTTGTTAGTCTGCTTCACACGGACCCACGCAGGACCGGAATTATAACTTTTCTATATTTTAAAAATAAGATTGTTTTAATGTACGTAAATTTCATAAGTTACTAATAATTGATATTTATATATCTCTGCAAAATAAAATAATCCACAGCAACTATTTTATTTTGTAATTTTCATATACATAAATTTTAAATTGAAATGTCTTTTTTATTTTCACCTCTTTTTAAATAATAACAAAATATGTATCAACCCGTAGGAGTAGGTGAATTAACACTAGTTTCTTTTAAAATATTGTCACACATGATAATTACTAAAAACTTGTTCTGTAATGAATGTATAAAAATGTTATATGTTTCCTTACTTCCATCGTTAAAATGTGACAACGTACAGGTTTCCATGGCGCTAAACAACTATAGTTAGCAGCCACTTACTGCTGATCCATGGGATTTAGTTTTATGAAATTTACTGCTTTCATGGTCATTTAATGGCAAAAAATGTAGAGAGCAAAGTTGTTCGGAATTAAAAGTTGCATATAACACTGTTTTTACATGTTTTATTATGTTTTTGGTTTCTTCATAATTTAAAATTTCTGTTTATTAGTAGCTATAGCCATGGAACTTATTTCCTTTTTCGTAGTTTTCATAATTTATTCATAAACGTCAAACGTCTGTTTGACTTATGGAAAAAAATTCCGTATTCATTTGTAACTATTTCCATCATAATATTCCTTCACAATATACACACGTTTCTCATTCGAATAAACATTTATTATTTAGTTTATATCTTTTCCATATGTCAAATTGACGTATGCCATTTATAAATCATTAATGCAAACCAGAAAAAAATTTGTTGTGGCCAGCACAAGACCTCTCGCCATTTCCATATTAGGCTATATAAGTATTGTATTGCACTTCGCTATCGAACCGTCGTTTTATAACAAAATATCACAGAACTTTACCCAAATATTGTTTTTGATTATATTTAACATGTCTCTACACACATATATAATTCTAATTTTATCTATTTTTCATTGAATGAGGAAATTCCTAAATTTCAGAGATTCTTCCAATTCATTAGCCAGATTGGCGGTATTTCTGATGGATATATGCATTTTACCTATAATTCAAATATTTCATTATTAAAACAATAAGAAAGATTAAATATGCTTCCCAGAAAAAGCTATCAGAATGCCACTAAAACTGTTGATTTTTGACACTGACATATGTTATTTATAAACTATGTTATAAATATTTGAATATGTCAAGTGGTCTCCTTAGTGCCTTAACCTCTGCGATTAGAATATTATATATATATATATATATATATATATATTATAATGTCTTTATCTCTAAATCTATACAAGATATAATAAAAATTTTAAGTGTATTAGATGGAGAATTTTGATCTTCAATATTTGTCATTAAAAAATTTCCAAAAAAATATATTTAGAAGAATTTTTCTAAGAAACTACTACTTCCGGTTCTCCAGTTGTTACCAAAACCTTTTCAGCTCTTCCCAGGAATATCAGATTAAGGAAACTGCAGTTAAATATTTTTTAAGTCTTATAGTTTTTGAGGAGTCGTCCCTCCAACATCCAGACACACATACACACATCCATACACACATCCACACGCACACACACACACACACACACACACACACACACACACACACACACACACACACACACACACACATCATTTTAAAAATGTTATAAACGGATTCTAGGAACCTTAAATCGTGCTTATTCAATAAAATCTAGATATGCGAATTTTAGCATGAATCCAATACCTCTCTTAGCGAGAGGTAAAAAGGAAAACAAATTCCAAAGCCATTGCTGCTATTAAACCGAAGTTTTGAAATTTCTTTTTAAAATTGTGAAGAAACTTGCAACTTTGTACTCCACAGTTTTTATCTTAAAATGAACAGGAGATAAGGAAATTTCATAAATCTAAAATTATATGTTAAATCCCTGTGTTCACTCTTATCCACCACCACCCTGTATAACATGTTACATTTTTTTTAATATCTGTACATTTGTACAAAAGAAGTTTTTATTAGAATTATGCCCATATTCATAAACAGCTTGTTATAATTTTTGACAAATAAAATTTTGATTTTTCTTTCAATGTCGACTCTTTTTATTGGATAAATATTATAACGAAGTGTTTAAAATTGTTACGAGTGTTTATGAATACGGGCATTAATTTATGTATAGGTATATCTTCCTGAGTGCGGACCTGGTGCTTATTTGGCCCAAGGCACACTTAACCCTTCATAAACTAACCTTACCTTATTGTGAAGATAAGATAGCACAATAACTAGTTCACACTAAACGAAATAACAGGATCGTAATTTCCAACACTAAATTTACTCAATTTCTTCATCACAAATTTATTGCTTTTCCTATTCAGAAACTGTTGAAAAAATTAAGAAATGTTTTGAAAAACTCGTGAATAGAAGAAGAAGCAATAAGTCATAAAAATAAACGTAGTAAATATTCATTTCTGATGTTTATGATTCTATTTTGACGTCGCTGTTGTACGAAATGATTTAACACCTAAATGGCTTTTTCATCTCTCAAAATGGAATTTTATTCATAGATTTTTTAACTATGATGCAATAGAGGTTATTTTTAGAAATATATTTTTCATTCATCTTAAATTATTTTATGTTGAAGGTGCTCATGCATGTTAATTGTACATAATTAAATTCATGAATATTGATTGAGTTTTAATGGAGTTTTATTATCAAAGCTGACAACTTTTGGATATCTAATTATTAACATAAAAAATCAATTATTTCGGTAGCTATTATCTTTAATTTTAAACTTTACTGAAATTCGTTAAATAGTTGATATTTAATATTCAATTTTATTTTTAACATTATAATAAAATGGTTCTCCATTATTCTTTAAACCACATTTTTTAAATATTATATGACTTGGATATTAAATTCATTTTATTTTAAAATAATGGAGCTCACTAATAGTTAGAATAGAATCAAATAAAATAATCTACGTCAACACTTATATGAAAATATGATTATTTTAATCATCACTAAAGTAATAGTAATCCATTGTACGGCGATTTCATGCAAATACAGTGTTACCATCCTTATGATAGAAGTTTGAGGTAATACACATAATTTTGAGTGTTACTTTTCTTTACGCAACATTAAATATCAGACTGACAAATATGTAAGCATAACCTATAAAATATTCCTTTCAATTTCTCAATTTTCCGATTTAAAAAAAAATAAATTTATGGTTGTTTAATATGTACTTTATGAAACTCATTTAAATGTCATAATAGTATATTAAAGATCAAGTTTTATAAGACATGTTTTTTTCGCACGCGTCAAAGTTTAGAAAACGAGCCTTGGCGAGTTTTCTAATTGACAAGTGCGAAAAAAGTCTTATAAAATGAGTTCTTTATACTATTTTTTAGATTTTGCGCCTTCTACATACTAAAATATTGTAAAAAACTGCTAATATTAAACCGAGTCAATTTAAGGAAATTTGCAAGTGAAATGTTGTAGTTGGTATCACTGAACTGACCACATTCAATTATTATTTATTCGAACATTTGAAGGTTAAATTTAAGTATTTGTAGTGTAAATGTCATCTAGTACCAACCTTCTAAAACAAAAAAATGCGTATCGAAATGAAGGCCATTACGATACGCAATTGCGTATCGTAATGACTTCATTATAAACGCAAAATCTAAAAAGTAAATTTTCGAAGAACTCAAATATAATTTATGTTGCTAACTAGGAAACCTACTATTGAAATGAAGTATGTAATACCAACAATCAAATAAAATATGAAATATTCTTAATCAAATTAGAAAATGAAATACTTAACAAATATTTTTAAATACTATTGAAAATATAAAATTGAAATAATAATATAAAATACACGTTTCATAAGATATTTTATGTCTTACTAGTATGTTATTGTTTTATAACAACCTCAACATTAGGTCCGTTATTGAGTAAATAATGCACTAGGACGTATTAAGTTCCTATGGTAATGTTGATAACAAACTGAGGTTAATAATACTGATACTAACATAAAGTGCAGTTAAGGTTAAGAAGCATTATGAATTGTAGTCGTTTATAATCATATTTGTTTCATCACAAATACAAACCAGCATACTTCTTATTCTTAGCAATAATATTGCTCGTCCATATTGACAGAAAAATACCACAAGAAATATATTTTTTGTTTGAAAAAATGCTTTGTTTACCGAAACAAAATATTAGGTACCTAGATACCACATTCACAGGCTACTTTGTAAGTTGTATTAAAATTTTGTGATTTATTATTTTTGTTTGATAAATTCTAGTCAGACAAAATGTTTATTAAGAATTTCTAGTAAGACATAAAACGTTGAAGGCACCACGGGTGTTAAACGACAATAACGCCTTCGGTCAACGTACTCGCCTCGGGCCAGAGGCCCTCGACAGTACACTGTTGACCTCAGGCATTATTGTCCTTATAACAACCCTTGGTACCTTAATTACTATTAAGGCACTTGTATTTTAATGTATTATAATATAGGATCGCGTGGTCGTGTGCGTTTCGTGTCTGGTTGCCAATCTGGTGACCCGGGTTTGATCCCGGCCAGTGCAGACTTTTAATCGCACAAAAGTGATCCCTGTGGTGCACTCTCCACGCCAGCTATGAGTGCCCGTGAGATGACGCCTGGTAAGCGTCCACACGTTAAAATATATCATCATTACCGATGTCTACATGAGTTGTAAATACTGGCACATCCAGTAATGGGTAATATGCCGTGATGATATATTTATTTATTTATAAATAAACAGTTCCTTTTCATCACTTTTATGGTATTTTTTCCACATTCATAATAAAAAATAAAACTTCTAATTCTTGATAAATAAATAACTATTAAATTAATTATCATGAATAATATAATAATAGGTAATTGGAAATAGGTACTAAGCAATATAATAAAATAATACAAAAAAAAAAAACTATGTATGCATTATAGTGTATGCCAATTTTGATTGCCACTGGCAGTGTAAGTCATTATATACAATATTCATGCAAACGCAGTTGGTTTATATCTGGCGTGGCATTATAAATTCAAACACGTATTATTTAATTTACTTTCATTGTTTCGTTATTTTCTACATTCACTGTAAAATAGATTTCGATTTGAAAAAGGTAATAGCAGAATGCTCCTTGAAAGTATGTATTAGGTAAAGGTCACAATGCATCGGTCAACAACCAACACCCATCAATCCAAACGCATCAACTACAATCAACCGTTTCTTCTTAGAAGTGGTCACACTGCTGTGTTGCGTGGTAAAAAGTAAAGTGTTACTTTTAAAATTTATTAATTGAATAATCTCGTTGATAGTCTACTTCCCTGTCATTTTCGCTTTTGGCAATGAAAACAAACATATCAACAGGTTAGAATCTGTCAGAATTTTCCCTCAAAGAGCACTGCGCATGTCTGTTTCCATCGAGCAACATCGAGCGCCGAACGAAAATCAAACAGGTTTGATATATCAAGCAAATCGACGGTACACGATCTTGCACGATTGTCATCAAGGCACGAACTATGACCATGTGCATTGTTAAATTCAGGTTTGTCTTTTACTCGATCGTGCTCGATCGATATTGATTGTTCATTGTGACCACGATCTTAAGAATTTGGAATAGAGTTATTAAGATATAGATTTTAAAACTTTTAAAAAACTAATAACATTTTAAAAGGTGTTTTAATTTGTTACCATACTAATATGAATTTTCCACGACCAAGACAGAAAGAAGTTTTTTTTTTGTTAAATAAATGTCAAATTAGTTTTGAACTTGTGTGATTAGAATCGCAATCAGTTATTTGAAGCTAATGCGAAATGGAAAATTTCCAATATTCCTCATTTATGTCTAAATTATTTGTTTATTTGTGTCGAGAAATATTTCACTCTGTCCTTGATTGAAACAAAACTAGATAAAATCAAACGTCTGTATAAGAAAAATATAACAGTATTTATTAATAGTAATCTAACTACGCTAAAGTTAACGTACCGGTTAACCCTGAACGACAAATAAAACTAATCAAACGTTGTCGGAGGAAAAATTACATAAACCTCTCTACGCCTCTCCCCAGAGCCATCTATATCATTGACAATTATTATCGAATCCGACGTTTTTCATTGTTGTCCTTGGCATTATAGCGAACAAGGCCTGCCGCGATGCAGTTGACAAATGATTGATAACATAATCTGATGCGTGAGACGTGGATATATTAATTAAATGATTGTGTTATTAAGGAAGATTTTTATTCTGTCCCTAGAAGATTAATGAAGAAGGTATTGCTAATCTAGATCTAGAAAGTAGTGTCACTTTATAAAATATTTTTTTCGAATGAAAAAAAAGGAGTGCATGCGTGATTATTTGTTTTGAAGGGTATATTGTGTAACATATTTTGTTAATCAAAATAATAATAATTATGTAAGTAAAAGTTTGAATGTTAAAAACATAGTAATATAAAAGAAATTATGATTTTTGAAAAATGACTACGAAAAGTGACAATAGCTATTAAGTAGTACAATGAGCAAAGTATGTCTTTTTCTGACGTGTCCGGAAATTGGCTACACGAGCGGGAGCGGGTGCGCCGACTGGACAAGTGAGAAAAAAACATGCTCACGTGTGCTAAACATAATTTTTTTGACAATCTTGAAATATATTATTTCTAAAAATGAAACATTGCACTTTTTTATTAATGAAAATTCAACAGTACATATGTTTATAACTGAATTTAATGTAAAGTTAACTACAAAAAATTATTGTTCCTCATGTAGAATGGTAGATATTTATTGTACAATTTGTAACTCCATCAAAATTTATGACTCCTGATGTAGATTATTATAGGCTTGTTTATTTTGATCACTTGTAAAAAAAGTTATTTACTTTGCTCACTTGTGATTCAACATGCTACTTTGCTCACTATTTTAAGTTGAATAATAATAATGAATTTTGCTAACGATTGCGGAAAAAATTAATTGACGTATCGCACAATTTATTTTATTTTATTGAACTATATAGGGAGCGCATTAATATCATTGCACAATAATATTGAACACCTAAGGGCCGCTTAAGTTACCAAAAAATATTTTGGCAACTCATGAAATATAGTATCATATCGTAAAACAAATTTCGTTTCATATACGAATATGTATGTCTAATGAATTCAGTGGATTTTTTTAATGAACTAATGGACTTAAATAAATATTATTTAATTAGTTTGTACAAAAAATATGTAGTATTATGCTACATATATAGAAAATAAAATTACTATGGCGGGAGATAATTTGCTGTCCACAAATATTGCACAATCTGTATTACCTTTATCGAAATAATTTTAGGATATGAAAAAGCTGTCAAAATTACAGTCATAACGACAGTGAAGAAATATACGAGTATCTATAGAAACGTTATTTCAACAAAGTCGAAAATTTCATTATTTGAAAACCATAGATACACATGCCTATGCAAAAGGTATCACTTCGAAGAAAGCGTACTGAAGAATATTATTTTGTTTTAAATTGTTTTCGCATTTTATATTTGTGACGATTGCATACACAACTGCGTTAGTTGTTACAGGATCATTCACAGATTTTGGTAGATTTTACTAAAAATATTTAATTATTACAGTTTCAATTAATATGTTTCTTTTTTAGGATTATTACAAACAACAACCCGGCAGCACCATTCAATATTGTTCGACTTTGGATTTTGAAGAAATTATTAGTAATGTATAAGCAAGGGCTCAAAATTTGAACATGAAAAACAAAATTCGGGGATTTCAATAATAAATTTTGCGTAAAGATGTTCTTTTTTGCCTTTTGCTTTGCCGTTAACACTTTTACACTATATCATCATCTCAAACCGACTCATATTTGCTGATGATATATGTTAAACTTGAATAACCTGGACGGAAACGATAATTATCAAAGAACATCTATGTAGGTACTCTCCTGTACCCAAAATTTATATGATTGAAATCCTCGAATTTTGTTTTTCATGTTTAAATTTTGATCCCTTTTTTGTACATTGCTGAGAATTTCTTCAAAATCCAGAATCGAACAATATTAAATGCTAAGGCCGAGTTGCTGTTTGTAATAATCCTAAAAACGAAAAATTAATTGAAACTGTAATGATTAAATATTTTTAGTAAAACTTACCAAAACAGAAAAATACTTCAATATGCTTTTACGAACTGATACCTTTCGTATAGGCATACAATATGTGTTTCTATGGTTTTCAAATAATGAAAGTTTCGACTTTGTTGAAATAACAAGTTTCTATAGATACACTTACATTTGTTCACAGTCGTTATGAGTGTAATTTTGAGTGCTTTTTGATATCTTATCCTAAAATAATTTCGATGAAGGTAGTACAGGTCGTACAATAAGATGTGACCAGCGCGTTTTTCTCCCACTACTGTAATTGTATTTTCTATAAATGTCGCATAATACATATTTTGTGAACTAAAATTCATTTATCAAACGATCCTATTATAATTAATGCAGTTGTGACTGCAATCGTCGCAAATATAAAATGCGAAAACATTCTAAACCGCAGAAGAATACTCCAATATAATATGCTTTTTACGAAGTGATTTCTTTTGCATAGGCTATAATGTGTATCTATGGTTTTCAAATAATGAATGTTACGACTATGTAATAAGAAGTTTCTATAGATACTCTTATTTTTCTTCACAGTCGTTATGACTTCAATTTTGACTGTTTTTAATGTCTTATTCTAATGCCTATATTTATAAACACTCGTAAAATTTTAAACAGTTCGTTATAATTTTTATTCAGTAAAAACAGTCGTCTATGTCAGAAAAATAGAAATGTAATTTGCCAAGTTTGTTTCTATTTGTCAAAAATTATAACGAGCCCTTTTGAAACTTTACGAGTGTTTATGAATATGGGCATAAAACTTTTAAATATTTTCGATAACTGTAGTGCAGGTTTTTCAATATGATGTGCCCAGCACATTATCTCCCGCAGTGTAATTTAATTTTCTATAAATATCTTATAGTAATACATATTTTGTGTACAAACTAATTAAATAACATTTATTTGTGACAATAAGTTCACTAAAAAAAAATCATAATATATTTTTATTTTATCAATGCTTTGATTATTGTAATCATTGTCAATTATTTTCTTTTTATTTATTACAAAGTTATTATTATTTCTAAATGATTGTAAATAAAAGATAGATTTTTAAGAGTTCAACAATTTTTTTGTAAAAAAATTATAAAAATATCCTGCTGGGGAATAGAAACCAAAACCAGTCAATAATCACGGAGGCCATTTTCATATCACTTAATAAAAAACTAAAATATTTTTTTATTTGAATTATTTACCTTATAAATTATTCCATTTTATTGAATAACAATAAAGAAATTAGTATTAAATAACGTACATGAGTTGATGTACTATTATCACGTTCAATATCATAGGTAAATTAATGTTCTGCCTGATATTTTTACCTCTCGCTAAAAGAGGTATTGGATTCATGCTGAAATTCGCATATCCAGATTTTATTGAATAAGCACGATTCAAGGTCCCTAGAATCCGATAATAACATTTTTAAAATTATGTCTGTGTGTGTATGTGTGTGGATGTATATATATATATATATATATATATATATATATATATATATATATATATATATATATGTGTATGTGTGTGTGTGTGTGTATGGCTGGATGTTGGACGGACGATTCCTCAAAAACTATAAGACATAAGACCTGTTTAACTATGAATTCCTCAATCTGACACTCCTGGGAAGAGCTGAAAAGGTTTTGGTAACAATTGAACAACCGGAAGTAGTAGTTTTTAAAAGAAATTCTTCCAAATATTAATTTTTGAAAATTTTTGATATTACTAATTTTGAAAAACAAAATTCTACACCTGATACATTTAAATTTTTTATTATATCTTCTATAAATTGAGAGATAAAGACAGTATAATATATAGAATATCGAGATATAACAAGTCGAGTAGGCAAAACTACACTAAGGAAACCAGTTGACAAATTCAAATGTTTATAACATAATTTGTAAATGACAGATTTCAGTGTCAAAAATCAACAGTTTTAGTGACATTTTGATAGCTTTTTCTGGGAAGTAGGTACATTAATCTTTCTTATTGTTTTATTAATTAAATATTTGAAATTATAGGTAATATGCATATATCAATCAGAAATACCGCCAATCTGGTTAATGAATTGGAAGAATCTGTGACATTTAGAAACTTCCTCATACAATGAAAAATAGATATAATTAGAATTATATGTGTGCAGAAGACATGTTAAATACAATAAAAACAATATTTGGTTAAAGTTCTGTAATATTTTATTATAAAACGACGGTTCGATAGCGAAGTGCAATACAATGCTTATATAGCCTAATATGGAAATGGCGAGAGGTCTTGTGCTGGCCACAACAGATTTTTTATTTACAAAAAACTGTTTTCGCGTCTTTAACGCCTATGTCAAGGATTGCTTGGGACACCCGGTACGTTATTTGTAATTATTTGGATTAGTATTACTTTTAGGATATCCCAAATTTATTTCAGAATTAAAATAAAAACTGAGATCTTTCCTGACCTTATTGTGAGAGCAAACATACTAAAATAGCAAAAAAATGTCGAAACCGCTAACATTACAAAAATTCTCATCGTTGATAAGAGCTTCAATTCTCTGAAAAAAGATAAACACACAAAGTAAACATCTTTAAAATCACTAAGTGCACAGATAGAAAAATTCTTGAGTAAACAACTCTTCTAGTGAAATATTTCGGCGCGCAGTTACCTCTACTCTAACATATTCTATTTGATTCGAATGACAGCGTTTATCATGACTTAACCAATTTGACATTTCCGCGGCCTTGGATGCAGTGGACTCCGCTGAAGGCGAATTTCGCGTTGAAGGTGACAGAAGGAATATTTTTGCAGAGAAGTATTTTTGCAACAACTAGTGCTGCATGTAAATTAGACAAGTTTAGGACTCTGTGAATATGTGGCTGGCATGTAAAGCAACGGATTTGCATTTGAAGATTTATTTTATTGACAGTTATATTTGTAGAGTTTGTTTTATTATTATATCCTCATAAAATTTCACGTATATGGAAGATGTAATTTGTTTTAAAATAAAGAGTTAGTCATTTCAATTTATTTCATTTCAAGTAGCTATTTTTATAAAAAAAAATGCTATTCTTATACTTACTTTACTATACTACTATAACATTTATTGCATTATGAATTTGTTTTTCTTCCTGCTCTGCCTACCATGCTGATATTTTTATGTTTATTGTTACAATATTATTATTGACTGTAAGACTTTTTACATGTTTTAAAGTCCGTCAAACCTTATCACAAGATATTATGTTTAGTTTAATATACCATTTCTTCCTCTGAGCTTTTTTTAGGTAACTGTTAACACTGTAATTAATCAATCATAAATAATATATAGCCACGGGAGCAATATTTTATATATTTATACATGGATATATTAGTTTCTGAAATAAATTTCCCGTGTTTCCAATATACAGGCTGTATAAAAAGTGGTGAGTGTTCTTATGGAATTTGATTAAGCGGGCTAAAAGAAATTATCAAAGAAAATTTTTCTAATTCTCTTTTTTTTAAATTTTGAATGTATTTCAAAAGTCTCCCGTAAATTTCGCACATAATCACTTATAAGTCCAAAGAAATTTTACCTGAAATACGAGATCTTAAAAAAAGAGTAAAAGATTTTGAGTATATACAGGTGCCTCAATAAGCTTGCTTACTTTTGGTAACTATGAGTGCCCGTGAGATGACGCCTGGTAAGCGCCCACACGGTAAAATATATCGTCATCATTACCGATGTCTATACATGTGTTGTAGATACTGGCACACCCAGAAATGGGTAATATGCCGTGATGATATATATATATATATTTTTACTTTTGGTAACTTTTTTTATTAGAAGAGATGCGAGATTGGTTAAATGAGGAAAATTGTGCCATTTTATATTAGAAAATTGGTCATGTAGACAAAATAAAAATTGTGTCAGCGGTTCCCAAAATTTAGGACAGAATATATATTTTTTAAATGGAACTACAGTCGAACTTCAGTAAGTCGAACTTCGATAACTCGTATTTTTGATAACTCGAATCAAACTGGTTGGCAATAGCGCCAAGAGTGAGAATTATGGGTAATTTTTACTTGATTACTCGAATATCTTTGTAATTCGAACAGAATATTTGGCGCCAGCTTCAATAAGTCGAATTCTGGGGGGAAAATTGTCAAAATTACACCAGAAGGTGTCACGTTAAATGATTTTATACATGTGGATTATGATATTGTTACTTCGGAGTTTCCCACAGATGAAGATATAGTCGAGCTCTACAAATCTGAATCCGAATCTGTAGAGCTCGACAATACAGATGACAGCGAAAGTGATATGAGGGAGGATGATTTGCAGCAACCACCTTCAAACGAGTTGGTTGAAAATTCGTTGAGCGTTTTGCGTTCGTATTTAAAAACTAATAAACATACAACCGATTCCTTGTATAATGGTTTAAATAACATTGAAGCTTTTTTTTTTATTGAAAATCAAAATAAAAAATTCTCTCGTCAGTCACAAATAACTGACTTTTTTACACTAAAATAATGTTTATAACTTTGATCTGTACTTATATATCAATCTGTATATGTATATCATAAGGTAAGTGGTTTTTACTCGAATAAACACAGACATGAATAATATTTATACATGTGCATTATATTTAATAACCCGAAGTCTTGATAACTCGAACTTTTTTTGTGGCATGTCATGGTTTGAGTTATCGAAGTTCGACTGTATATATTTTTTATTATCTTATTGAAAAGAGTATTTTTTTCTCTTTCCAATAAGGTAGTGTTGTTTATGTACAATTTTTTCAAATAAACGAGTTATTTACGTTGAAAGATAAAGAATATCTTTTATTAATTTATTTAGTCAAGTAAACCATGGAAACATTTGACTTTTATAAAATTATTATTTTATTAACTTATTTTACAGTAATAACAAAACAATTGAAGAAAATATTCAAATTGAAAGCCATTATTTCTTTCGAACATTTCAGCTCTTTTGGAAAGAGAGCCGACCGTTCTACGTAATTGGTGTCTAGATATAACTCTCCATATAACAAGATCATATCTAACTTTTCTTCATTTGTAAAGTTATCAAACATTATTAAACACAGAGAAGTTTAAGGGAGATATTATTAAACGTCAAACAAACAAAGAATCAATTGTTTCCAATACTCTTTCCAATAAGATAATAAAAAAATATATGGTTCCATTTAGAAAATATATATTCTGTCCCAAAATTTGAGAATCGCTGACACAATTATTATTTTATATACATGACCAATTTTTTAACTTAAAATGGTACAATTTTGCTCATTTAACCAACCTCGTATCTCTTCAAATAAAAAAGTTACCAATAGTGAGCAAGCTTATTGAGACACCTGTATACAATTTGGTAGGCTGATTCTCAATTAAAAAGAATTTTTACATAATTTTAAAATTAAAGATACGTATGGATCTGGAAATGTAAATTTTTAGTTCCACTGGCCGATACGAAATTTTAATTAAAATAATAAATTTAATTACGAGTATTTGCTATTCAACATTATTTACTAGAATAAATAATTCATTATTATTATTAAAAATATTGGCCCTTATTTTATTACGAGCGCCTTTTGTATAATAAAAGTTCTTTTATGCAGCCTTCTTTTACATTATGTTCATATGACAAGTATACATCATAAAGCGCTTAATTTATGATGTAGTACCACAATTTATATATATAATATGTAGATTCTAAGCCGATTAGGCAAGAATAAATATAATAATAATAATAAAAAATAATAATATTAATAAAAAAATACTGGAACATGTTGAGCAAAAAAATTAGAATATGTATCTAAATAATATTTTTAAATATTGTTCTAATATGTATTAGAATAAGCAATTAAAATATTTCATTAATCCTTTTTTCACATTTATATATGAAATTAGGTTAACAAAAATTTAATTTTAAAGTAGTTACCTTTAAAATTAAATTAACACCTGATTATAAAAACTATAAATTATGAGGATTTACTATCCTATACACTTCTTGTAAGATTCAAAGAAAAATAATTATTTTTACTGTTAATTTCTCTTGGTATAATGTTGGCAAAAAGCAACAACATATTTAACCTAGAAACGGAACAATTACCTGTTGTATTACATTAACAATATTCATTACTTTGCAAAAAACAAAGCAGTAAAAAGCAGCTAATGAAAATCGTGCACGCAACATCACGTATTAATTAAAATAGTTAATAATTAAATTCGTTCAAGTAATTAAATCCTAGTCAAACACACGCATCACCGACATTCCACCGCGAACCTTATTATACGCTTCATTATTACTGGATAGCATAGGAAATACTACCCGATACAACTAGATAGATGCGCGTCTATAAGAATGGGGTATTCCGGTGATATGCAAAATAATAACTTTTTTCTATAGTTTCCATCTTCATATGGTAGAAAAATATAATAAAACATGTTTAATAAAAAGTTTTAATTCATAATTTAATGTTACAAAATTGGAATTTTTACAGCTCTAGAAACGTCCTTGAAATTTGTGATGTCAAGTTGATAATCTATTGCTCATTTCAAAGTAAATATTTTCGTTTGAAAACACAGATGAAGCCAGTAGTTAACACGCGCGGCAACGAGCTATAAGTAAATATAGAGTGGCGCATCGTACGCTGAACGCGTACTTTACCCGTACACAGTTGAATGCTTAGGTCGGCGGCCATTACTATAACTGAGCGCTCAGCTCAGACGCTATACTTTGTTTTTCTCAGCGCTTATTGCACTATTTATTAAAAATGTCCGCAAAGTGTGTTGTTCCTCAGTGTGGAAACACAAATTAGAAATAGTTGCAAGTCGTTTCACAGGTAAATTTTATATTCATAAATTTGAACTCAAAGTTTTAATTAGCGACGGATTTACGATTTTACCGCCTGTAGTCTGATAATAGTTTCTCGCCTAAATCCAACAACGAATATAATCAATTTATTTTTATTTAATTACTGACGACAATTTTTGACCAAAACAATAATATTTAAAGGTCAATAAAAACATTATTTTCTATTTCATATATGTAGTGATTATTTTCACAATTTTGTTTATTTTATTTAAAGAATATGTTTTTGTTATTGTATTTTATATGTTATATTTTTTATATACGTTATTATTGTCATAATAAAATATATAATTTAATTTTCACTATTTTCGTTTTTATGTATCTATCTACCTACCTTGCTACTTTTTCAATATATTGTATTAATGCAGTTACATTTTTCATGTTAATTGTTATTTATTATTGTAAAATATTATAACAAAATAAGGATTCACAGTAAAAATTCTTAAATTATATTAATTTATCAATAGTTTCACATCATCCATATTATATATCTGTGAAACTAAATATGTATTAATTTATTTATTTATTTCGAAATATGATATATGTTAGAATAAAACTTTTCGCCACAAATTGCATTATTTATATTTATAATTCTAACATAAAAGGTAAATTATTTCGTTAAAAATAATTCAGAAATATTACTGGTAGCCTGCAACCTGCCTGGCAGGTTATAGTAGTCATGGCGTCCAAGTGTGTACGGCCAGCAGCGCTCATCCGCCACTCTATATTTACTTATAGCTCGTTGACGCGCGGGTATATTTCTTATTTGACATTTCGTCCACTTTATAATTATTACTCCTATTTTTACCATAAACAAACACAGGACAAACACCGAAATACACGCTGCTACTAAAATCATATGTAAACAAGCAAATGGCTGTCATGAACATGTGGATTTAGGCGCTGAAGTTCGTTGCAGATGTCACCATCGAGTTGACGTCATAAGCGCGCCATGAGAAGAAAATTTGAACTGCGATGAAATTTTTTAAAATTCATATCTCATGTGATGCATACATTTTCTTACTCAAAGTTAGATATTCAGAGTCCTACTGGTCTTTACTAAAATAAAAAAAATATTTTTAAAAAATGTCGGAATACCCCATTGAGAGAAGTATAATACTTATGCAATTTGATTTTTCCTTTTCTGTTTTACAAATCATGGGGCAGAAATTACAGTTATGTATTTCAGTAGCTACTCAACTTGCAATGCAATGGCACATGTTTCCGAATACAAGCTTTAAAAAATTTAACAGATTGTAGAAAATCACTAAATAAAAAAAAAAATATTGGGAAAACTTAAAACGAAATCTGTCATGTTTTATTCAAACTTGTCTACATTTTCAAGGAAATTAGATTTTTTAAAAAATTTCGATTATAAATTTATAATAGTGTAAACAAAAGCTTTTTTTTCGTAACATAATATTGAAATACAATTCCATGCGTGATATTCTCGTATACCATTTAGGTACGTATAGTTCGATAATTATGTAACCGCTTTTAAACAAAAAAAAAATTAGGCCAGTCATGACGAAAATATATTTATTTAAAAGTGATCAATAACAGAACAATTAACAATTAAGTTACATCAGAAACTGTAGTTAGGAGAATTAATTTATGTTTAGAAAATAATGGAAACAATTTTGAAAATTATTTGTGAAGTTAAACACAAGTTAATTGTTTTGTTATTGATCATGGCTTACTGTTCTGTTATGTTAAATAAAATTTATTTAATTTTCAAATGACTTTTTCTCAATATTTTTGTTATGTAAGTACATAAAATATTTATATCGTTGAATTCAGAAAGAAATACTCTGTCGTATGAGCCTAAAAAATGTATAATATCGCATTTAAAAAAATATAACTTTGATTTGTAACTTGAGAACCATTGGTTTAAAATATGTTTTTCTTCAATAACTGAATGTCCCATATCCATGAAACTCCCTGTATAGTGATTAATATTGAATTGGAAATGGCAAAATGGGGTAGAGAAGTAATTGAAATCTTAATGACAAATGACAAAACTTGATCATGTAAATATGAGTCCATACCAGCCCAGTTGCTTCTGGTTCTTCATTTGTCATCATCCTTTATGTTTTCATTTTTTCCCTGTCCCATTTTGTTTTTTCTGCTATCTTCTTGTGGTGTTTCATTTCCATTACGTTTATTTTTATATGGGTACCTAAGGTGCTCGCTATCTAGCGGCAAAATTTAGAACCACACACGATGGTATTGTTTCTATACTTTTATCGAAAAACATTTATTTTTAATCAGCAAAAAGTAATACTTTTTAATTACACACTAATAACACATATAAATCAAAATTTATAAGTAAATAATGTAAAAAGACATAATTCATAGTACTAGTACCCATCAGCAGCGTAGTGTGTAGTTACAATTTGGCCGCTTATGGCACTGACGTCTACGTTATTGGCATCGTTAATAAGGCTGAAAGTGTTTTTTTTTTTTATAAATTAATTCCGCTTTATACCGATTTAATTTAAAATGCCTTGCTGACCCAATGATACAATATTAATTCAGCCTTATATCAATAATACAGCTATCCTCCTACTATTATTTCCAAAAACGTTTTCAACCTTCCAAAACAGGCTGTGATTACACATCATTATACTCCATAACATTTTATTTATTTTAGCTAATTATACGTTTCTGAAATTTATTACATCCAATAAAAATTTCCTAAGTAGATTCTTATCCATTACTAATCGATTAATTGGTATTTTTTTCTTCTATATTTGCTCAGAAATTTTCCCGATCTGTTCCGTTTTAGACATTTCACGAATTCACAATTATAATTATTTGGTTGGCATGCGCAGAATCGTGATTAAGAGGTTATTTAGCAATGATAATTAATGGAGATGTTGTTCAGTATCGTATTATTTAAACATATTATAACACAATTGTTCAAAGGTCATTCATGAGTTAAAAGACTTACAGCTGTAATAAAAATAGTAAATGGATGCGGATAAAATAGTATAAATTAACAAATGCTATATAATAGTACATTAAAAAACAAGTATCATTAAGGCAATTTTTTAACGTGCGAGTCCAATTATGGAAACCGAGCAGTAAGACGAGTTTTACAAAGGACGAGTAAGTTAACAGGTATTACGAAAGTTATTTTTTATATAATTTTTTCTATTGAGATAATTTTATGAGATTTAAAAAAAAATTGATTTGTTAAAAATATAGCTCGGTGTTTTTACCTCTCGCTAAGAGAGGTATTGGAATCATGCTAAAAATCGCATGTCCAGATTTTAGTGGATAGGCACGTTTTAAAGTCCCTATAATCCGATTATAACATTTTTACGGTGTGTGTGTGTGTGTGTGTGTGTGTGTGTGTGTGTGTGTGTGTGTGTGTGTGTATGTGGATGTTGGAACCAGCTGTAATAAAAATAGTAAATGGATGCGGATAAAATAGTATAAATTAACAAATGCTATATAATAGTACATTAAAAAACAAGTATCATTAAGGCAATTTTTTAACGTGCGAGTCCAATTATAGAAACCGAGCAGTAAGACTAGTTTTACAAAGGACGAGTACGTCAACAGGCATTACGAAAGTTATTTTTTATATAATTTTTTCTATTGAGATAATTTTATGAGATTTTAAAAAAAATTGATTTGTCAAAAATATAGCTCGGTGTTTTTACCTCTCGCTCAACTTTCAGATCGAAAAACGTACACTGGAAAACAAAAGTCAAAATTTACAAAACCATACTAAGACCAATTCTCTGCTATGGCAGTGAAACATGGGTTATGACAAAAAAAAAAAAAAAAACTATAGAATCAATTAACAGCTTTGAAAGGTAGATATTAAGAGGCATATTAGGACCAGTTAATGAGCATGGTTACTGGAGAATTAGGTACAACTACGAACTATACGAAAAATATAAGGAATCCCCCGCATCGGAATTTGTGAAAATACAAAGACTACAATGGGCTAGACACGTAGCTAGAATGAACGATGATAAGAACCCCAAGAGAGTACTAAACAGCAAATGGGGTGGATCCAGACCAAAAGGTAGACCCAGAAAGAGATGGGAGGACAGCGTTGCTGAAAATGCAGAGTCGTTATAGGTATTAAGAACTGGAAAAGAACAACATTAACCAGAGATGGAAGCGAAAGTTAGTGGAGGCCAAGGCCCGATATGGGCTGTAGTGATTGGAGAGAGAAATGAATCTCCCACCCAATAACAAGTGGAAAAATTAATATTTTTGTAATTGACAGATAAATGTGAGTGTCAAAAAGAGACATTACTGAAGACTTTTTATTATTGATTAAATATTTATAATTATAGATACATATATTACATATACCGCCAATCTCATCAATGAATTGGAAGAATCTCCAACATTAGAAGAGTAAGAGTGAATAGAATGAATTAAAAAATGTAAAAATGTATAAAGAAGATAAGTGTTTTTGTATGTATCAGAAATGTCAAATATGTACAGGGCCGGCGCGTGGGGTGAAACAGTGAAGCGAATGTTTCAGGCGGCATATTTTTTAGGGCGGCATTTGAGATTAAACATATTTTTAATAACATCATGTTGCTCGTTACAGTTTACATTATACAACGCAATAATAAATTGTTTTAAATTTAAAAATGTGTATTTATTGTATGATTTTTGCAACTTTGTAAACAAAGTGTATATTCTTTTTACTTGTGCCACGGACGAAGTTTATATTTTTTTATCAGAATGTGTCAAAATTTTGAGAAACATTCATTCTTTTTTGAAAGATTATCGTTTAAACCGTTTTAAACAAATGCTATGTTTGGCAAAAGAAATTGTGGCAGAATTTGTACAAATACGTCCGATCAGAATTCATCGCAATTTCACGTATGAGGTAATTATTGACGATGACGTCTCTTATCAATTCAGTTGAGAAACATTTTTCACAACTATAAAATCACAGCAATATTTCTGAGTTTTTATATAACATACCTCCTTGTTAACAAAGAATCGGATGATATTTTTAAAAATTGTCAAAATCTGCATGTTCATTTAAGAGATGATATTGAATCTTTAAGTTTGTATAATAAACTTTTACAGCCCGATTCACAAAAAAGTTTAAATTATCCTCATTTTTGGATTAGATTAGACTATATTTTAAGATATAAACTGTCAAAATTAGAGTAGAATTCGCTAATCCAAAAATGAGAATTAGCTTAAACATTTTTGTGAATCGGGCTGTTAATTATAAGATACATTTTAAGCGGTGAAATGACGCTTTTAGATGGTTTAAATTATATAGATAAACATTCTTTGACAGAAAAATGTATATATATATATATATATATATATATATATATATATATATATAAAAAAGGGCGGCAAATTGAGCGCTCGCTTCAGGCGGCAAATATGTGCGAGCCGGCCCTGAATATGTATAATCATTCTAACCTGACATTATACAAAATATGTATTTGTTTATTCCAACATTTTGTACATTTCTTCTTGTTGGACAAAAAGTAATAAATACATACTAATTTTTTTTTTTTAATGTTAAATCTAATTTATGTAGTTATTTTAAATGTTGTAACGCTTTCTACTTATGAAATAAAAAATTAGTTTCCTCCAACTTGGACTTGAAAAATTTGCGTAATTCCTTGCTTGTCAAATTAAACACCGATTTTTATCTCGTATTTTTTTGTACCAATTAATCAAACTTAACTCTTCTTCATTCATAACTCTGGTAAAAAATTCGAGAACAAGTTTACACATTAACGCATTTACTTGAAACACATCTCAACCACTTGATCAAGTAGTCTGTGACGTAATCGTCCTCACCATGAACTTGATCTTCACTTGTTTCTTCACCATCGGTCAGTTCATTCATAAAGGGAAGCTAGCCAAGATTTCGAAAGATGCTTGAGAAACAAAAGATAGCGTTTTGGAAAATATTAATCGGTTTGACCTTTCTGTAAGCAGGTTGATTTTGTTTTTGCTTTGTTTGGTTTTAGTTCAGTTGTTTTTCCAGGTTACTATGTGGTAAATTGTTGCGAATGCGAGGAATTTTAAAATGAAGATGTTTTTAATTATAGGAGAAAGCTTTAAAGTACAAAATAACGGTAGATATTTATTGCGTTGTCACAAGTACAAGTTAATAAGATCCGGTTTGTTTACATCTGCAATTGTTTTCAATTTTTACTCATAACACTTGATTAAATTTAAACAATATAAATACATAGGTACATAAAACTTTCTTTACTATTAAATGTGTAAGACAATATATTGATTTCTTATTGGAATATAAGAAAACCTATAATTAAATTTCTCTTTTTATCGCAAAATACATTTTTTTAATTCATATTCAATCATTGTTTTGTAGTTAATTTTATTATAGATTTGACTTTTTTGTTCATTGGTAATTTTTACCTACGTATAAACAATATTGTGAATAAAATACATGTTTATCTACCTTAGCAGAATATTTTGGAGGAAAATCTACAAAAGCATAATATAATGGTCACTTAAATTTTGGATGTTGTAAATACGAACACGTCGATTATGCAAATATCTGTTATTAAAGCGAACTCATGATTTTTTATTATAACAATGCATCTAATAACGACAAACGAAGTAGGCTAACTTTGAAATCAAGAGAGCGATTCTAATTAATTTGAACACACTTTGGAGACTATATCAATGCTGTCATTAGGCCCGCGGCAAGAATATATATATATATATATATATAAGAAAAAAATATATATCATCACGGCATATGACCCATTTCTGAGTGTGCCACAATCTGCTTTATTGCAGATATCGGTAATGATATATATATATATAGCTGGCCCGAAATAAACTCGAAATCGGGCCAAACCTCTACTTCGTTAGATCATTTAACATTGGATAACATAAGTTGTTCAAAATCAGACGCAGACGAAAATTTAACACTTTGTTTTTAACAAATCTTGTGCGATCATTTACTTAAGGGTTTATTGTATCTAACTTTATGTTTCTGCTCAAAAATAAGCCAAGAAATCATTATGGGAGGAACTCATTCAGTGAATGCTTCAATGAATAACCTCGAATCCTTGAAGTAAAATAACTTAAAATTGTTTTCTTTAGTTATTAAGATGTAAAGGATGTTGTTATAAAATCATTTGGATCCTTTTTACATCCATCCATTTTCAGTAAAATATTAAGGAAACTGTGGATTTGATTTAACTACAAGTATTTTCGGGCCAGCCTGAAACGCCAGAGCCAAAGTTTGAGATCTAGTGCAACCTGCTTGACGTTTATCGACGAAGATAAAATTAACTTCTTTGTCTGACTAAGTTCTAGTTTTTGAAGAATCTACAAGAAGGTTCAGATTCGCAAAATAGGAATTTGGCCCCCTTTCTCATCGAGCTCGTATGATTTTTCATTCCCTAAAACTCTCTTATTTCCCGGTACTCCCTACAATGTGACGGAGATGTGTTTTGCCAGCTATAGAAAATTATCCTTGCAATTCTATACTGACTTCGGTCCACAAGTGCCACAATATTCTATACTAGTAATACCTCCGAAACGTCCAAAATAAAAAGTGAAAGAGAAAGTTTTATATTTCCTTTTCCACATCACCTTGGGTAGTTGAAAAAAGTCAACTTTAAATATTATACTAGTATAGTAGTGGACATTATATTTGGTAATTGGATTTACTTGTCTTACTGGAGCACCAGAAAAAATCTGTTGTGGCCAGCACAAGACCTTCCGTCAATTCGATGTATTTTGTACAAATCCCATACCAAAAGGTCCTTGGAATAGACTCTATATAATATCATGTAAAATCGAACACGAACACATACTATTTTTTACAAATTCCATACCAAAAGTTCATTTGAAAAGGTTCTATAAATCCAATAAACATACACTAAGTAAAATGCACTTAACACTTCCTTATTTCTTCTTCAGCTTTCCCCTATTTTATTAGGGGTCGTTGTTTCCTCTTCTCTTCTACTCATTCCTGTTCAACGCATCTTCTTCACACAGTCCTTCCTTTCTCAAGTCCTCTACGATACAGTTCTTCCATCTTCTCTTTGGCCTTTCTCTGCATGTCACTTGCGAGAAACACTATGATATAACAAATACCAATTTTTGATCCTGTACTATCCATATTTGGTTTTGCACTTACAACTGACATCTGTCAATTAGAATTTTTTAAATATATCAGCTGTTTCCATGATAAATAGCTAACCTGACTAATTTTTGAAAACTAATTTCTTTAAAATGCTTTAAATTTACATCTATTGAATATGAAGGAAAATGTATAATCAAACCGGATAGAGAAGAATATTTTCTTTAATATATATAATTAAAAAATGTCAAAAAATAATATTTAACTGGGTTTTTTAAGAAAAACTGTAAAAAACTTCAAATAAAGGTACTTCCGGTGGATCAGTTGTAACCAAAATCTAATCAACTCTTCATATGGATGTACAGAAGAGGAATACGAAAGAATTATAATTTTTAGAATTGTAGTATTGGAGTTATCGTCGGAGAAAAATTTGTCACACACGGACACATATATATATATATATATATATATATATATATATACACACATACATACATACATACATACATACATACATACAGACATCATCTTAAAAATAGTAAATTCGCATTAGAGGGACCCTAAAACGTGCTTATTCATTAAAAACTCACCACCGAATTTTTTGACCAAAGACAATACCTTCCTTACCTAAAGCTGACGGAAGGTAAAAAGGATTATTTCTGAATTTGTAGTTATGTAGAATACGATTTATTTCGCAGATCTCTGCTTAAAATATAGCGGAACTAATTATTTATGGATTCCTTTATTTGGTAAGATGCATCAAATCCATCCATTATAGTTTCTTCTGTTTTCATTTTTGAATCCGTAAACTAGGACATATAGTTTTCTTAGAAAAGTGGTCCGCCTATTGTCCAATGAAGGCCTCTCGCCTTTACTAAATACGCACTAACCTGCGAAGTCTTGCCCTTAGGTGGTATCCTTAAATAAATAAAAGTAAATTCTTTCTATTTCAGATTTCTGCAATGTCTTAAACCGTTCCATAGGTTAAAGTATTAAAAATGCATCACAGCTACTGTTTGTATATGTTAAAAGATTCAGTTATCTTCCTAAATCCGCCGTGTCCTAGTAAACTGTTTACTTTTTTAATGTACGCTTATTAGCGATGCAAAGCAGGTTCGTGAAGAGAAAAAAGAATTTCGTGGTCCGTATCACTGACAGAATCTTACTACGTGAACATCCGCGTTTATATGAAACCTTTCAGACATTTAATTTGTGACGAAACAGCTTCACAAAGTTTCCTTTTTCGAAGAAATATTAAAAATGATTCCTATCTTTCTGTAACGGTTTGTGGTGGAAAAAATTCTATATATGTACATTAACAAGTCAAGAAAGGAAAATCTATTGTGTTGCACAACACCTCTCACCAATTCTATTTTGGTACGTAAGTATCTAATTTAATATATCTTAAACTCACAAGTAATTCTAATTATATCTATTCTTTCATTCTATAAGGAATTTTGTCATATTAATTTTAAATATTTAATTAATAATTCAATAAGAAATATTACATGTAATTCCCAGAAAAAGCTTTCAGTAATGTCAATAAAACTGTTTATCATAGACACTCACATTTATTTGTCAATTTGTATTTAACAACTGGTTTCCGTGGTGTAGTTGGACTGCAAGATTTATTACGATTATTTTATATATTATATTTATTTATCTATAAATCTATAAAAGACAATATTTTTTTTAAATGTATCAAATGTAGAATTTTATTTTCTTCAGTATTTGTAATAATATTGTAACGTTCATTACAATTTTACGGATTCGGTGAAGTTTCCCTTTAATTTAATTTAATATAACACAACTAATGTTTAGTAGCCAACGGGTTATTTATTTATCGAAAAAAAACTATTTTTGACATTTTATTATTACAATCTGACGTTTTTTTTTCAAATGTCCTCTGCTCCACTCTCCCCTGTTCTTGTCCTTGTTTGTAAAAAAAATATTTAGAAGATTTTTTTAAGAAACTACTATTTCTCGTTGTCTTATTGTTACCAAACCCTTTCCTGGTGTCCCCATTAATGTCAGATTAAGGTATACATAGTTAAACAGATCTTAAGTCTTATTGTTTTTAAGGAATCGTCCATCCAACATTTACACACACGCAGACATCATCATAATGTTATAATCGGATTTTAGGGACCTTCAAACATGCTTATTCCCTAAGATCTGGATATGTGATTTTTAGCATGAATCCAATACCTCTCTTAGCAAGAGGTATAAATTTAAGTGAGAATAATATAAATCCCTTTAAAATGGAATCAGTTATAGTTAAATCTCATAATTACCACATAATTTTATTCAAGTTATGATGTTCAATACTGTTAACTACGTACAAAATTGAATTAAATAAAAAATAGCTTGTTCTGTATTTATCGTTTGCACATTATTTGACTTTCTTATATGAAAATCTTTCTTGTTAATATTATGCATGCTACAGAAACTTGAGGTAAGTGTATATGGACCAAATTTTTAAGACAAATTCAATGGTGAAAAACAAAGACACATTTCATATATTTTCATTTGTTTTCGATTTAATAACGAAAAACGTAATTTAGATTATTTTAACTTTTGACTGTAAGTTTCCCTTGGAGCGTGCCGCACTTAACGGGGGGCGCAAAATTTTCGAAAGGGGGCGCGAAAAGATTTAAATAGGTAAGAAATATACAAAAACATACATAAAAATATATGTGTAGGGGGCGCAAAGAATATTTGAAATCTGAAGAAAAAAATCAGATGTGGCCAGCACATGACCTCCCGCCAATTCCATGTTTAAAATAGCAATGAGCTTTAAGTAAAGTTTGCCTTCCAATTGATCGTTTGTAAACAAAATCTACTTTGTTGTTCCTATAAATAAAAAAGTTTGTAATACGAAATTTTGGATTATATTTTATTACGTTTTTGCTGAAAAATCTGTTAGAGCTTCAAATTAAGTACTACATCCGGTTTATAATATATAGTCAAAATCTAATATGTTGTTTCAAATTGTATAAGAGTATTAAATACCTACCAACTTTGCGAAGTTTTGGATCATTAATATATTTAAAGGAAAAATCGTCACACACACATTATTGTCGAAATAATCACCAACTTCCTTATGCTCTAAAACGCAATCTGTGTAAATTCTTCGCCGTACATTATCCATTTCGTAAATGTGTAGTTGCAAACTATTATTTGACACTTTGAAATAACGTTCTTATTGAGAGCTGTTTGATTATAATGCTGCATTATTTGCTTCATGACAGTGACATTTATTTAAATATGTCAAATTTGTTGTTAAGGTATTGTTTTTGTTTGACGCAGAGGCAAAGTGATGTACAAAAATAAATTATTTTATAATATAATATAAAGTTATTTCAAGTTATTTACTAAATGCTATTATCTTAGAATTGAAGATTGTGCCATTATATTCAATTTGTATTGGTAAAAGTTGCTAAAAAATTATATTCAATGAATTTTTTACAAGAAAAACTGTTAAAAGCTTGTATAAATGATACTTCCGGTTATCCGATATACACTAAAAACTAATGAGCTCTTCCCACATTAGTATAGAATGGATATACAAAATTTCAAATTTTTCTGATTGATAGTATTTGAGTAATCGTATCCACAAGATCCACACACACACACACACACACACAGACACACACACATACATACCTACAGACATCATTGTAAAAATGTTAAAATCGAATTCTGGGAACATCAAAACGTGCTTATTCACTAAAATCTCTATATCCGATTTTTAGCACGATCCCTATACCTCCCTTACCTAGGGTAGCGGGAGGTAAAAAGTTTGGGAAACACTGCTAAAACTTTTTTCTGAGTGGAAATTGTAAAAATTGTTTCCAATATTTTTTGTTGGAAAAAGTAAAAAGAATTTAATATACATTTTTCTACGTTCCTTAAAAAATAGCTAAAATGATCGCTCTGAATATAATTTTGTATTGTTCTCTACCAGAAAATTTTCTTTCCACTTTAAGAGGAAAAACTACAAATCGTTCCGTCAACTGCAAACGTCAACTTTAGCTTGAAAAGCCTGCTTTCAAAATGGGCGTGGAAATTGAAATATATATTTATTTATAATATAATACAATTATATTAATCATACAACTTCTGTACAGTTTTAATCTTAATGCAATCTGCTTGTGGTTTTGTGTTGTTTGAATACACAGTAAGAAACTATACCCATATCTGATAGGATTTCTTTCTTTGTACATTTTTAATAAATTCCTCGTTCTTTTCAGGTGAGTGTTCTGTTCTTTTCCTGGTAATATCTCAGGCCGATGACGCCAAAGAGTAAGTCTGCTTCATAATTTTACTTTACATTAAAATTCAACTCATGCTCAACAACAACCAAAAAACATATTGATAATCTGAAATGATATGTACCTACATTGAAACCTGTGTTTAATAAATTAATTATACAGTTAGAGACTGTTGCCTTAAGATAAAGACGTGGATAATAAAATCATCATAATATGACAGGACGATTAAAAAAGATACTGTATGTTATTATTGCTTTCCAAATTTCACTTTGGTTTATTAACATCGTCGTGGAAAATTTGTTGAAATTGTTATAGAAAATTTGAACGTAAAATAAAATTCAAAATTTTCTTGTTCAAATTTCAGGCAAAGAATATTTCGAAAAGAAGTTTTTCAAGAAATTGTCAACTATTAGATGGAATACAGTACTGTTCAAATACACCTGCTGATTTGTAAAAATCAATGTATTTAAATGGGGTCATTCCAAATTAAAATTGTGTTTTACTTCATAAGCATTCGCGAGTCGATTATTTGATATGCATGAGCATTTTTATCTGAAGTGTTCCAAAAAACTTTTCTGTTTCGTGTACTGTTCCGACAAGCGCTTGTACTGTTTGTTGTTTACGCAGTTGTACGATTTTGGTCACCTGTTTTGTTAATAATTATTAACCTTGTAATTTGGAAGTAAAAGCGTCATTTTTACCTCTCGCTAAAAGAGGTATTGGATTCATGCTAAAATTCGCATATCCAGATTTTATTGAATAAGCACGATTTAAGGTCTCTAGAATCCAATTATAACATTTTTAAAATGATGTCTGTGTGTGTGTGTGGATGTGTGTATGTGTGTGTGTATGTGTGTGTGTATGTATGGATGTTGGAGGGACGATTCCTCAAAACTATAAAAAATATTTAACTGCAGTTTCCTCAATCTGATATTCCTGGGAAGAGCTGAAAAGGTTTTGGTAACAATTGAACACCGGAAGTAGTAGTTTCTTAGAAAAATTCTTCTAAATATAATTTTTTGGAAGTTTTTTATTAAATATTGAAGAACATAAAATTCTCCATCTAATACACTTAAAATTTTTATTATATCTTGTATAGATTTAGAGATAAAAACACTATAATTTATAGAGTAAACTAATCGCAGAGGCTAAGACACTAAGGAAACCAGTTGACAAATTCCAATGTCTATAACATAGTTTGTAAATGACACATGTCAGTGTCAAAAATCAACAGTTTTAGTGACATTCTGATAGCTTTTTCTGGGAAGTATATTTAATCTTTCTTATTGTTTTATTAATTAAAAATTTGAAATTATAGGTAAAATTGTGGTAAAATGCATATATTCAGCAGAAATACCACCAATCTGACATTTAGAAACTTCCTCATAATGAATAGGAACATCCTCATACAATGAAAAATAATATAATTTGAAATATATGTGTGCAGAAGACATGTTAAATACAATAAAAAACAATATTTGGGTAAAGTTCTGTAATATTTTGTTATAAAACGACGGTTCTAAAGCGAAGTGCAATACAATACTTATATAGCCTAATATGGAAATGGCGAGAGGTCTTGTGCTGGCCACAACAGATTTTTTATTATACACAAGTGGAATATAAATAAAAATGATTGACTAATTTTCATTTGAAGAGTCATACGAATCGAAGGAATTTTCTTATAGTGATGAAGACAACTTGGAAATATTTGTCGAAAATACAAGGCAAAAAATTAAAATTATTTAAAAGAATCAGTACCCCAATCAAACTATTGACTGAAGCAATCCGAAATTCATTCCAATAACCAGACAATTCACATATAATCAGAGAGCAATGCATGCATACGAAACAAATCACGGGCAGTCACTGATAATAATATCATAAACCATCAGAAATTTATTGTTGGAACAAACCTATACATTCATACATTCATAATCACGCACACACATACTGTATGATATGTGAAATGTCACCGCAGAACCTACGAATATTCAAGAGCAGAGGTCATATTGTTATAACAATTTTCAAAGTGACGTTAACCTTGCAGGAAATGTTTTTTGATGTCAAAATTATGTACAAATAATGAAATATTCTGTATTAATCACATAATTAATGAATACACAAAAAAATAATAATAATAATAATTCACAAACCCAAAATGTAGTTCACATTTTATTCAACAGGGTGAAGCAGCGTTGTGAAATTATTTGAAAATTATTATAAATTTTAAAATGTTAGTGTTTTAAATTTAGAAACTTATGTGACATAAAATACCGGGAGTTTATTTTATCAGTAAACATAGGGTATATCATTGCCGTAGTTACGGTATGAATGTTTGACAGCAATGTATTGAAGCGTTTATTTTATGAGTAAACATAGGCGTTTAACATGGGAAGCGGTTTTTGGTAAATACAAAGGTCTGGCAATAAATCAAGCCATACTATTGAACATGATAATAGTATATTACAACTTGTACATTATTTAATATTAATTGCTTTAATAATATTGCAAAAATTACAATAAATTATCAAATAAATAATTGTTTATTTTTTTATTATGCAATATCAAAGGATTTGTAAATTTAATATCTCGGTAGTGTAGTGGTTATAACAGTTGTGTCTAAAATTTTTGGTTGGGGTTCGATTCCCCGTTGGAATAATTATTTTATTTTTTTTACATAAAAATTGTTGAACTTTTAAAAATCAGTTTATATTTTCATATTACAATAATTTAAAAATAATAATATTTTAATAAATAGAGAGAAAATAATTGAGAATAATTGATTACAATAATCAAAATATAGATATAATAACAATGCTTTGTATTTCCTTTGATATAAATAAAAATAACTGAAATATAATAAATTTGTGCAGATATTATGTTTATACTGTATTTGTCAAAATAAAAAATACAATGCATTGTTATTACATCAATATTTTGATTATTGTAATCAATTATTCTCAATTATTTTCTCTTTATTTATTACAATGTTATTATTATTTTTAAATGATTGTAATATGGAAATATAAACTTATTTCTAAGTTGAACAATTTTTATGAAAAAAAAAAAAAATAATTATCCCAACGGGGAATCGAACCCCAACCGAAAATTTTAGACGCAACTGTTATAACCACTGCACTACCGAGACATTTACAAATCCTTTGATATTGCATAATAAAAAAGTGAAACAATTATTTATTTGATAATTTATTGTAATTTTTGCAATATTATTAAAGTAATTAATATTAAATTATGTACAAAAATGTAATGTACTATTATCATGTTCAATAGCATGGCTTGATTTATTGCCAGACCTTTGTATTTACCAAAAACTGCTTCCCATGTTAAACGCCTGTGTTTACTCATAAAATAAACGCTTCAATACATTGCTGTCAAACATTCATACCGTAACTATGGCAATGATATACCCTATGTTTACTGATAAAATAAACTCTCGTATATATTCAGTAGTAATATAACAACAAGAGTGAGAATATATATGAAAATAATTTGACAGATTTTTCGAAAACTTGTTGCCAGGCAATAGTAACGAAAGCCCGTAAGGTTTGAGTGGCTATTGCCAAGTGACAATAAGTCTGAATAAGTAACTGGAGAATTATTTCCTAATTTATCGAACTCTCTAATTATATTTAATTAGGTTATTTTTTGATCTACAAAATGGTTTCAAACAACGGAAAGTCACTGTCTTGCTATTGTGTCGCCATCTACTGTCGTAATTTACTAGCTTCATTCGTTCACATGGTGCGGTTGACAAGTCTGTTTTGACAACTAGAACGTAACTTTGACAAGGCAAAATATATATAAATAATCGCCTTCCGTTTCCAGACGTGATTTCTATAATTTTTTTATTTATTTCATGATCAGAAACATCACTAAATCGGTGTTTTTCGTTCTTATTATTTATGTGTTGATAACTATTTGACAAAACAAAAACACACAAGAGATTATTCCCGGGAATAATCTCTCGAGCTTTATTCTCACTACAATAATGGCAGGATTTTTGTTTTAAGAAATGTCAAAAAATAATCAAGTAAATAGTTTTCAGTACACTTTAAAAAAATTATTTGAAAATGAGGGACGACCCAATGATTCCATCATGTAATTTCTAATGGAAGTTAAAAAATCTTTAAAAAAAATTAACATTTTATCTTATTTTCGCCAATGGTTTATCTTTTGCTTTCTTTGAAAATTCAAATAATAACTTAAGCTTTCATGTTTATAGTTATTCGAGCTTTCTTTTAGATTGTCACATATAACATTGGAAAATCTGGAACTGTTCAAGTGCAATAGACAGTTAAAATTACAGCATTAGTGACATTTGTATAATCAACATTAATATTATAGAGTGAAGATTGTAGAATGTCAAGTTACTAAACGGAAATCTCAGCGTTATTAATATTAAAATTTGTTGATTTTAAATCATTTATTCTCAAAATTACAAAATGTTGACATTACATTGGTTGTTTTGCATTAATCTATAGGCCGTTTAAATATAATAATTTATTGAAACCAATATTTCGGCATTGTGAACTTGCAAGTTCTTTTGGAGAAAAAATATTAGAAATTTGAGTTAAGATACTTTTTAAATTACAAATGTCTGGATATCTTCCCAACAAAATAATATTTTCTTCTATCCTAATCTTATAAAAACTAATATGTTTCTTCATTCGTCTGGCTGTCAATCATTGAAACTGTACTTTGGCTGGATTGAAACAACATTTATTGATCTTCTTGTTAGATGTCAGACAACAGAACTAGTGTTGAGTCTACAAGAAGTGGATAGTGGATGACCTTGGCAACGGATTAAATGCTTCATATTTCCGGATTCGAATCGCTATTTACCGGTTTGGCTAAACACATTCGTTGTTTATCTCGATTTATTTACTTTTTTGCGGTATTTCAGTGTGGGTGTTGTGAATTCATTATGGAAAATTTTGAGAAGAAAAAAACTTTGATAATATAAAGAATAGTATATTTACGCTTAAATTTGTAAATATTAATTTACTGGATGAGGTACGTTTGAAATCCAATAAAAAAGAGACGTTTTATCAAACATTTCCAGAATTTATTTTGTACTTACCTTAGAAATTCTCCACTTTATCTTGTAAAATAGTCCAAGTTATTAGAATAATTAGAAAATGTGCTGCAATGCAGTAAAATACGAATTTTCGAAAGTAGACTTATTGTTAATTATCAGAATACCTGACAGACGATATATAGAATTAATTTGGTGCGCATACGCAGATTAAATCATTTGTCAATGATAAGTTTCGCAATTTTACAATTTCCTATTTTCTTTCACTTTATCATTATTACAAACCTTTTTGTTGAAACATAACTGTTCTAGTAAATATAACAAATTTGTTTGGTTTAATAAAACTGATGTTCAAACGGACAAGCGTCATAAGCGCGCCATTTTGAATTTCGATGCAATATTTAAATATGTATATCTCGTTTGATAAGTATATAGTGTTTCTTACTCAAAATTATATAATCATAGTCCTACACAACAATATATGACCGTTAGGCTAGAATAATTGAAAATAAGACACATTGTTGATATTTTTACCTCCCGCCATACCGTAGGTTAGGGAGATAATGTTTTCGGTCAAAAAATTCGATAGTGAGTTTTCAGTGAATAAGCACGAATTAGGATCCCCACAACACGGTTGTACTATTTTTACAATGATGTGTGTATGTATGTATGTGTGTGTGTGTGTGTGTGTGACGATTTTTCCGTCCACGATAACTCTTATATCAAACTTCCAATCATTTCTATTTTCCGTATTTAAGCTTTCTGCACTAATATAGAAAGTTGATTAGATTTTGGGTAAAATTGGATAATCGGAAGTGGTACTTTATTTGAAGACAGTTTTTAATGAAGAACTATATTAAAATATAACCCAAATCTATTCAATTTTAGTATTTAAGACTTTTATATCAAGATAAACAACATATTAAATTTTGGTAAAAATTGATAAACCGGAAGTGATACTTTACTTGAAGCTCTGAACAGATGTTTATGAAAAATATATTATATAACCCGAAACTTATCAAATTTAGTATTTAAGACTTCTGTATTAATGAGAACGACATATTAGATTTTTTCTAAAATTGATAAACCGGAAGTGTTACTTTACTTGAAGCTCTGAACAGATTTTCTTGAAAAAATATATTAAAATATGATCCAAAACTTTTCAAACTTGGTGTTTAAAACTCATATATACTTTGAAACAACATATTAGATTTTGACTATATATGATGAACTGGAAGTAGCACTTAATTTGAACCTCTTAACAGATTTTTGAGGAAAAACATAATAAAATATATTCCAAAATTTCGTATTACAGACTTTTCTCTTTATCGAAACAACAAATTAGATTTTGTTTGTAAAACTATCTACGAGAAGTGATACTTTACTTAAAGCTCTTGCTATTTTAAACATTACAATTACCTATTTGTTAAATATGTTCAAAGTAGTTCCGTCAACAATACTACACTTTTCATTCTTTCCACATTTTTAAAGCTCAACCAACCTTTTGGAATGCCTTCAGAATTATGAATTATAATTATACCCTATTGCAACATCAATCTCTCTTTTTTAAAAATAATGAAAAGTTTCGTATTGCCAAATGTGAGTATGGCAGTTATTCTGTTACTATTATTTTTGTTTTTAACTAAAATCTGAAGAATTTTCTCTGGTTAATACAATATTTTCATTCAAACTATAATTAAAAAAAATTAATTAACTCAATTCTAACTAACCCAACTTTCACAACGTAATTTAAAATTACAGATAAATAACTGTTTAAAATTTGAATGCAGATTTAGTTTTCTTATTCATAATATTCTCAATTCTCTAGCGTAACTCCCATACATATTATTGCTATACTTGTACATAACATGTTCAAAATATATTAATATCTATTTATACCTAATTTAAACATAGCTGCTACTTTTAATTTAGGTAATTTCTCATTAACTAGTTTAATTATTTATGCTTTATTAATTCAAAAATTTCGTTAATATAAATGATCCAAACTTCATTTAAAATAAGCGACACAATAATTTTATACGATATTAATTGAATATTAGTTTGTTAATTAAGTACAACTTAATTAATTTTTCATTTAAGGAAGCTAAGTAATTAATTTTTTACAACATGTTGAAATATTTGAAAGTTGCATTTAATAATTTGACAGTTTCAATTAAATATTTTTTAATTGAAATTTTGTTGATTTGAGTCAAATGTTGTATAGTCAAACAATTTTGCAAATTATTGTCATTATGTTAAAATGTAAAAGTGTGAAAACCATAAATTCAAAATTTAACACTTTAACAGGCCATGAATAAAATTATCACCTTAGTGTTTACACCATAAAAATTTTAGCACATTTTTACGATTATTTCTTCATAAAAAACATTTTCTCGCTAACGGAAACAAAATCTAATCAACACATTTGCTAATTCATTATTCTCTTGTTTGAATCGTGAAAGAATCAGTTGATTTGCAGTTGTTTAACAAGTGATAGAAGGAAAAACATTTACATGTGTTTGATCCACGACATCGTAGAGGTCAAACGTCTTGAAGACGGTTGAGCATCGCTGCCATAGCTGCCTTGGATCGCAGAACATACGTGATTGGTGTAGTAAACACGGTTTATGAATGAAAGACGTTAGCTAGTGTTACTTCCTTGACTAAACTAGTATTTAACTTTTTGTATTTTTATTTTAATGTAGATTCATTAGGAACGTACAGCTTATATTTGATTTAGTATCATTATTTTATGATTTCTTTTTGTAATGCATTTTATATCTACTGTGTTTACTTAGCAAGGACATTAATGGCAGTTTGCGGAAGAATCTAATTTATTAAAGTATTCCTTCTAAATAAAACAACACTTAAAAAAAAATCTATTCCTAAAGTGACCTCTTATTAATTAATTTGTTACATTTTGGACACCGTACAGTGAAAGTACTACTTTGGCTTCCGAAGTAAATTTAATTAATTGAATAAATTCGAATCAGTTTTCACGTTCTTATGACATTAAAATCATTGCTATAAAAAGTTTAATTTGTATGTTAAGGTACTTAAATTAAAATTACTTTTGAAGTAAATTTAAATAGACCTTTAAAAACCGGTCCTTAATTGTTTTATATTTATTTATGAGATCAAGTGGCTAACAAATTGGTTTTGTTATGACGTCTAGATTCAAATTCCATCGAAGCCAGTTTGTAAATTGTAAACGAATAAAAGCTGATAGACACATTCAACAATTGGTATAAATATTTCATGGTAGATTTATTTATATTTAAATTATTATTTTATATAATCTCAATGAATTAAAATATCAGTTTTTATTACAGAGGGCTGCAGTGATATTTGAAGTATATATTTCTTCTCTAACCTATTCAGCGACCTCTATAGAAAATTTTTAAATTTAGTCACGTTCTATGAGAATTATTACCTACATTTAAAATTCTGAAATTTAAAAATAAATAGTGAACTGCTCAATGGACCTTGTTGATAGCCGTTACTTTAGTGAATATATAAACTGGATTTCATGGCATTTGAAATTAACTGAAATTTATAACAGAATCAAATTCTGGATGATGAAATTTTTTTCCAGTTTATTTGAAGTTCATTTTCTTGAAAAGAATCTCTAAGATATCTCATATTTTTGTAATGATTTTGACATGGGAGAAATCGATTTCTACTCTTGGTGATGAATATTTATTCTTCGTATCACGGGAATAAACTACATTTTAATTCTACAGGTTGATAAGATGCACTTTAAACTTTGAGCACTTGTTTATAGATTCAACCACGAATACGAGTACATTAAACGTTTTATAATACATAGAAACAAATAAGCTTTGTTCATAGATCAGTTGCAAATGGTTAGAGTTTGAGATCGAATGCGTATGCCTGGTTTTAAACTAGTTGCAAATCAAACTGTTTGAATTTTCTATGAACACATAATGAAAACTCATTTATAAGCATCAGTGTGCCGTTTTCTTCAGCTTGATAATGGAAATATGTACTGTGAAACTGTAAATCTTACTGCAATATCATTATTTGCAATAAAAAATCTGAGTACTGGAGTATTGTCATTTTAACATAATTCTCATTTTTGGGTTTTTTCAAATAGCCATTATTTCAAAATCATCATCTTTACTTTAAGAATAATTTAAAAGTCAAATATTCTAATGGGCATGTTACTGTCCGAATCCAACATTAAGGAAAATGTAAAAGGTATCTTATTATCTTGCAATAATATACTCACCTTCAAGTATTTATTAAAATAATAAATATAAATTGTAAAAATGTATCAAACAGCAATTTCACAGATAATCTAATTTTCTGCAAACGAAAACAAACTTGAACATGTGGGAATGTCAAAGTCAAAACTTCTGAATAATATAAATCCGCATGTCTCAAACGAAAAATTTCCAGCAGAGTTGGAAATTATTCTGACTGATGCCAATTAGTCTCCAACCAGTCAGAAAACTTCTGTATACAGGCAACTAATAATCAGAGTTTGAAATAGACCACATTAGTGAGGTTAAGATTCACGTTTGGCGCAAAACCCTAAATCAAATCAGAATGTATGAAGTTCTTATGGAAGTGCATTTTCAATTCATATTATTAAAGCAATTCTGTGTTTCATAAGTAAAATTTTGAATTTCTTACTAACTTTTAACAATACTCTTTGCTTTCTGTACAGTAAAAGTATAAACAAAATAATAAGTTAAGCATAATTTTATTTTTAAAAAATCCGATGTGGCCAACACAAAACCTCCCGCTATTTAATTTTTATTAATTTAAATACATACCTACCTACGTATTTACTAACGCTACAAACTTTTCCATTGCAGAAAACTATTGCTTTATTTACTATTTTCTTTTTAAAATGTCACTATTATTAATTCGAAGTGATAAGTTTTCTGACAGTGACATTTACTGTCAGTTACATTCATTTGAAAAATGAACTGTGTAACAAAGGAATAGTTTTTATCTTAGGCTTCGCGACTAATAAAAAAAATTATTTTTAAATTTATCTGTAAAATATATAGAAAAAGTATTAATGTATTCCTGTAGAAAATTCAATAATCTTTAATTTTCATAAGACATAAAATTCGAAAAAATGGCATTTAATGGTATTTTTTGAAGAAAAACCACTATAAGCTTCAAGTAAAGTACCATTTCCCTTTATCCGATTTACACCAAAATCTAATGGCTTCTATTCCTATTAGAATAGGATAAAAATACAAGGTTTCAGAATTTTCTGAATGATAGTATTTGAGTTAGAGTGCAAACAAAATTCGTACATATACACACATACAAAATTAAAAATGGATTCTAGGGACCTTAAAACGTGGTCATTTACTAAAATCTCGATATTAGATTTTTAGCACGATCCCTATACCTCCTTTACCAAGGGTAGCGGGAGGTAAAAAGTAGGATTGCAATAGTAACATATGTCGTAACTTGGCGCAATGACTTTAGTGACATCAATTGAATTTGTAGGTTAGTTTTATATTTCACGCTGTTTGTCTTTAAAGTTATAATATAATATAAGGTGGTTATAAGTTTTTGTTGTTTACGATGAAAGGGTTATTACGTTGTCCGTAAGAAATAATTTCTTTGTTGACAGAGAAAAAAATGAATGTGCAAGTTAGGATTAAATAGAATCGAAAACAACTACGACCTAGTTTTACTGAACTTGCACTTGCTACTTTAATTACAGTTTATTCAATAATTTGGGTGTTTTAGATATTTATATGACATAAGTAGATAGATAATACATTAGAGATTTGTATTTATAAAGTTTAATAGATAAGATTTGTATTTTAAAGTCTTTTGAACATTTTGAAAATAGCATATTTTTGTTCCCGTATGAATAACATGGGAGTATAAATCGGCAGAGGCGAGTTAGGGTTTTAGTTTGAATTTGCCGCCATGAACTGACCGTTACACTAACGTGGTCTATTTGTGACTCAGGAACGTTTTTATTAACTGCACATGCCTCTGACGGTTGCCGACGGTTTCAAACCATTTTATGATCAAAGCTTATAACAATTATTAATATGGAACCTATTACAAGATAAAAATAAGAAATGTTTATAACAAAAGCCAGTAAATTACAATGAGTAATGAACTTCTAAAAAGAAGAAGCTAACGTCTCGACACCTTCATTTGTCATTCCTCCTAGAGTCACTTCAGAAGCAAATAAAATAATTACTTAGCTACCTTTCCATTCTTTAGATGTCGTACAATTTTTCACTGATGTAACTTGATATCTTCTTGAGGAAAAATCTTCTTTGCATCTGCATGTATTTTAACATGCGTGCGGTTTAGAATTCTCGGAAAGAGTGCATGCGATTAGGCAATGAGCAGTTTCACTACAAGCACAAGAGCGTATAGAAAGTGGTACGGAAGTTCTTGAATCGTGAATAAGCGAAGATATTAGAATTCATCGCGTTGGTACAAATGTGTGAATTTGGATCGCACCTGGGCTATCAAATTTCGTTAGAGAATACCAATTGGTGTTTCCGATTCTCGTTAATTTTTTTTAACGAAGTAGAAACGTAAATGTAGTAGTTTTCCTGAAAAATTCTCACAATTAGCTTTATAACAACTATTTTATTTCTTATAAAAAAAAATCCATACATATGTTCTACCATCCATTTTTACCGTCCTTTAGGTGGAGTTTTTAATTAATAAGCACGTTTTAGGGTTCCTAGAATACAATTTGTGTCCTTGTGTGTGTCTTACGATAACTCCAATAAATACAATTCTAAAAATTATGATTCTTTCGTATTCCTCTTTTTTACATCCATATGAAGAGCTGATTAGATTTTAAAGATTGTCAATAATACCGACGTAGATTCTGAATTGACAAATTGTTACAAATGTCTTTATGATAACAATCTTTATATCCGTAACAACCTTTATGACTGTGTTTCTCTAACTAACACTAAATTTCATAAATCAGCCAGATCTTTGCTATAATTAAAGATGCACTCGATTTCGAGCTTTGGCCCGGCCCGGCCCGAAGACCGCCTCGATTTCGAGTCGATCATCGAGCCGGGCCGAAGATATTTTTTATTGGGCCGAATGGGGCTAATCATTTTCATAAATCTAGGCGAGTCGGACTTTTGATTTTGGCCCGGCTCGAAAATTCGAGCTTTTCGGACCGGCCCGAAAAATCTTATAGTTCAATCAAAGGCACAGTTTCCTTACTATTTTAATGAAAATGGATGAAGTTAAAAAGGATCAAAATGATTTAATAACAACACACTTCACATATCAATAAATAAAAATGTATTATTTTACTTCAAGAATTCAAAGTTATTCATTAAAACATAATAATTATATTGTGATGTTGCTATTATTATTGTTATTACTCGTATACTTAAATAAAAGTGATTTTTGTTCTAACCATAATGATTTCTTGTCCTATTTTTGAGCAGAAACAAAGTTATATAAAAAATCCTTATGTAAATTTTATATATATTTATATAAGATTTGTGAAAAAGTTGTTTAAATTATTTGGTAAACAAAGTGTTAAATACTCGTAGGTCTGTAATTTTTATAACAAACTTACACTAGAAGGATTTCTTTTTTAACTACTTATGTTAAGTAATGTTGAAAGTTATAAGAATGTAGAGGTTTTTCATAAGTTTGCCACGAAAAAAATTAAATATTTCGCCTTAACATAAAAATCAACATTAGTAATGCCGGATGCACCCAATTTCGAGCTTTGGCCCGGCCCGGCCCGATTTCGAGTCAATTTTCGAGCCGGGCTAGCTAATTTTTTTGTCGAGTCGATCTTCGAGTCGGGCCGGTAATTTTTATTTTCGGGCCGAGTCGATCCAAATCTCAAAGCCCGGCCCGGCCCGGCTCGAATGCATCTCTAGCTATAATCATGGGAATAGGTGATTCAAATAATTCTAATTGACGGATGTCAGTGTCAAGTGCAATTTACATAGTGTATATGTATGTTATAATTCTATTTGATTTATAGAATCTTTTCCAAGGAACTCTTGAAATGGCATTTGTGCAAAATGGTATATGTTCGTGTAACAATTTTAATGGATATATAGAATATTTTCCAATGAACTTTTGGTTTGAAATTTGTACAAACTACATAGAATTTTTTTTAAATGGCATAGCTATTGGCTTTCTTTATAGATATAGTTTCTATTTATAAAATAAATAGCGTCTTATACATTCACGTATAAAAAAGTAAGAAGTGATATGCGAGATACACTGATTTTTATTTTTTGCAGATATTAAATTCTTAAAAAAATCCGTCAATATCAATATTATAAATTCCTTTTATCTATTTCTGGCAGGTAGATTTAATGCCGGTTCGGTTCCTTATTCGTTTAAATATAACGGACCACCCACAAGTCTGTTCGGTTTGCGTAGGTCACTAGATTATTCCAGGAGGCGTATACAAATTGCAGTGTGTTTTATAAACAGAACAACGGTCGAGTCGACTGGAATCAGTCGAGTTGGTTGTCTGACGCGGCGTTCAGCTCTCCAAGCAGATATGAAACGAAAGCAGTGATTTATGCCTATATGGACAATTTATGTGCGGGGATATAACATAATTTAACATTTAAGAGTAGAGAGGTTTCTATTTTAAATTGGGATAAGTTTATCTAATAAATTACTAAAAATGTTTGAACTATGAAAGAAAGATCTACATAATTTTAATGTTTAAAAGAAAAGGCACCTTCTTTGAATGAAGTTGTCAAGTTTAAATATTATCTAACTGAATAATTTTCATAATGATTGTATGAACTACAAATAATTGAATATTTTATGTATAAACATAAAAAAATAATATGAGATTTCACATTTTATTATTTGAAATCTGTTGCACTATCTTCAAGCAAACATAATTTAAACTACTTGAACTTAACCTAACATACCTACAATGTTTACATAAAACATCCAATTATTCCTTCATGTTGTATGTGAAAATAGACACTCTCTACTTTTTATACAACATGTATGTAAATATTAAGTAAATTTAAAGAGGTATCACACGTATGCACGTACGAGCCCTGCGCCAAAGGAATTGCCCTACATCTATTTACAGTAGAACCTCTGTTAACCGAAACAAAGGGGGAAGACGGTTTCGGATAACCAAAATTTCGGATAATAATTGAAATGACATTTTTAGAGATTAGGAATAGTTTTTTGAAGTTTAAGGTCAAAGTAAATGAATGCAATACTGTAGTACAATGTTAAAGTATTTTAATTTTATGTACTACATAGTATTTACAAATAAGAGATGTTCCGTAGTGTATATACAGTACTTCAACTATTCAGTAGGCCTATTATTCTTTTTTACCTCCCGCTACCCTTGGTAAGGGAGGTATAGGAATCGTGCTAAAAATTACATATCGAGATTTTAGTAAATGACCACGTTTTAAGGTCCCTAGAATCCAATTTTAACATTTTCACGATGATGTCTGAAGCTCATAATGGTTTTTGTTCAAAAAATACGATTAAATGCCATTTTTCGCATTTTATGTCTTATGAAAATTAAAGATTATTAAATTTTCTACAGGAATACATTAATACTTTTTCTATATGTTTTACAGATAAATTTAAAAATAATTTTTTTTATTAGTCGCGAAGCATAAGATAAACACAATTCCTTTGTTACACAGTTCATATTTCAAATGAATGTAACTGACACTACTGACAGTAAATGTCACTGTCAAAAAACTAATCACTTCAAATTAATAAGAGTGACATTTTAAAAAGAAAATAATAAATAAAGCAATAGTTTTCTGCAATGGAACAGTTTGCAGCGTTAGTAAATACGTAAATTAATAAAAATTAAATAGCGGGAGGTTTTGTGTTGACCACATCAAATTTTTGGAAAAATTTTTCTATTACCTCTCGCTAAGAGAGGTATTGGATTCATTCTAAAATTCGCATATCCAGATTTTACTGAATAAGCACGATTTAAGGTCCCTAGAATCCGATTATAACATTTTTAAAATGATGTCTCTCTCTCTCTCTGTGTGTGTGTGTATGGATGTATGTATGTGTGTGTGTATATATGTCTTGATGTTTGGGGATGATTCCTCAAATACTATAAGACTTAAGACCTATTTATCTATGAATTCCTCAATCTGACATTCCTGGGAAGAGCTGAAAAGGTTTTGGTAAGAATTTGATAACCGGAAGTAGTAGTTTCTTTAAAAAATCTTCTAAATATTATTTTTTGAAAATTTCTGTTATTACTATTATTGAAGAACATAAAATTCTCCATCTAATGCATTTAAAAAATTTATTATATCTTGTATAAATTTAGAGATAAAGGCACTCTAATATATAGAAGTCTAATCGCAGAGGCTAAGGCACTAAGAAAACCAGTTGACAAATTCAAATGTTTGTAACATAGTTTGTAAATTATAGATGTCAGTGACAAAAATCGACAATTTAAGTGACATTCTGAAAGCCTTTTCTGGGAAGTTCATTTAATCTTTCTTATTGTTTTATTAATTAAGTATTTAAAATTGTAGGTAAAATGCATATATCCATCAGAAATACCGCCAATCTTGTTAATGAATTGGAAGAATCTCTGACATTTAGGAACTTTCTCATACAATTAAAAATAGATGTAATTAGAATTGTATGTGTGCAGAAGATATGTTGAATAGAATAAAAAACAATATGTGGGTAAACTTTTGTAATTTTTTTGTTAGAAAACGACGATTCGATAGCGAAGTGCAATACAATACTTATGTAACGTAAAATGGAAATGGCGAGAGGTATTGTGCTGGCCAGAACAGATTTTTTACTTCCCTGTCATGTTAATAAATTTATGACCGTCTTAATCGGATTTAATGGATTATGCTTCCTATGTTCTTTGTACGGTTCTCCCAGTAGCAAATAAAAATTTTCCTATTACTAGAAAATAGTTTCCTTCTAATTAACGTAAGCATTAAAGGTGAAATTACCCAAGGCAATAAAACTAAAACATTTGTGATGAAAACCCAAGCAACGAAGCGAAATAAACAGAAAACCACCAGAAGAAAATAATTAATATTGCAAAACATCATTTTTACTTCCACATAAATTATTTTAGCCATAAAAGGAATTTACTTTCAGATCGAAACAGCGATTAAATGTTCCCAGAAATGTTTCAAACGTGAAATTGTGCGCGATGAGTTTCAATAGCCAAATGTCAACCGCATTAAAATGCTTGACATGACTAAACACCCGTTTCTATTTTGTAGATAAAATTGAACACTTTGTAAGTGATCTACGCTGACTTTAGATATTGCCAAATGGAACATAGCTTTGTTTATTTCTGTAAAACTAACTGTTTTAACTTAAGTATTACGTGTATGTACATCGCACTGTACCACATTAACATTTTCATTTTTACCTCTCGCTAAAAGAGGTATTGGAATTATGCTAAAAATCGCAGATCCAGATTTTAGTGGATAAGCACGTTTTAAGGTCCCTAGAATCCAATTATAACATTTTTACGATGATTTCCGTATGTGTGAGTGTGCGCGTGCGTGTGTGTGTGTGTGTGTGTGTGTGTGTGTGTGGATGTTGGAGCCACGATTTCTCAAATACTATAAGACTTAAAAAATATTTAACTGCAGTTTCCTCAATCTGACATTCCTGGGAAGAGCTGATTAGATTTTGGTAACAATAGGACAACCGGAAGTAATAGTTTCTTTAAAAAAATCTTCTAAATTTTTTTTTGAAAATTTCTGTTATTACTAGGTAATAGTAAAGAATATAAAATCTCTATCCGATACATTTAAATTTTTATTATATCTTCTATGGACTTAAAGATAGAGACATATAAATATATAAAATAATAAGGTGTAAATTTATCTCGCAGCCCATGGAAAACAAGTGGAAACATTAAAATGTTTGTAATTGACAGAAAATGTGTGTCAAAAAGCCAAATACATTACTGAAGACTTGTCCTGGAAAGTACATTTAATATTTCTTAATTTAATAATTAATTAAATATTTATAATTATAGATACATATATTACATATTCAGAAATACCGCCAATCTCATCAATGAATTGGAAGAATCTCGAACATAGAAGAATAAGAGTGAATAGAATGAATTAAAAAAATATAAAAATAAATAAAGAAGATTTGTGTTTTTGTGTCAAATATATACAATACTTATATAGCCTAATATGGAAATAGCGAGAGGTCTTGTTGTTAGGATTATTCATTATTAATAATATAGCATTTGGCAACACTGTCAGTTGTTGATACAATACATCTAGCACATGTTTTTATAGAACACAGTTCAGTCTTTCACTTAATAAAATACTTATATATTATATTTGTATGGTGTATTATTTAAAATATACAAATATAAAACATGGCGCAGTCGTAAGTGAAAGAAAGAAAAACTAATAGAAATAGAATAGAAGAAGAGGAAGTAATAAGTAAAGGTGTAATAGTATAACCTAAAAGTCGAGCACGTGCAGAAAGAAAACGCAAATAATGGAAGCAAGTGCAAAATTGCCTGCTGCTTTAAGTTTGGAAGGTAATGTTACAAAGAACTGGCAGAAATTTAAACAACATTTAGAAATATATATGGAAGCCACCGGGAACAATGAGAAAACTGATTCAATGAAGGTTGCAATTTTGCTAAATATTATTGGTGAAGAAGGAGTAGAAATTTACAATAATTTCAAGCTCACAGCAAGTGAAAAGAAGAAATATGAAAAGGTAATAGAAGAATTTGAGAAATATATGACTCCCAAGGTAAACATTGTATATGAGAGATTTGTTTTCTATAAAAGAGAACAAGAGGATAGCGAAAACATTGACCATTTTATACAAGATTTAAAGAAACTTGTAAAAACCTGTGATTTTGGTGAGCAAGAAGATGCAATGCTACGCGACAGAATAGTTCTGGGAGTGAAAGATAAAGAGTTACAAGAAAAGCTGTTGAACATTAGCAAGTTAAATTTAGAACAAGCAATTGAAATCTCCAAAAATAGCGAAATAACAAGAAAGCAAATAAAAGAAGTACAGAATGAAGAAAACGGTGGAAACGTAATGTATATAGGCAAGCAGAAAATAAGAAGTCAAAACAAGAAGAAT